>OY282558.1:312502378-313077202 GCA_958295665.1 Tipula vernalis | reverse complement strand
AAAGGACTATTATGAAAGATCTACACAGAATTTTAGAGGACGGGACTCTTAAAAACCCGGAGACAATTATAAAACAAACTTTTTTGCCAACAGGTGTATTATTTGATTCAGAAAATTGTTTCCACAACTTTAATTATTACATATCCTGTGATTGATCGACCGACAAGGTAATAATTAGTTTGTGACTTCATTAAAATGTGTTCCGTGGCAAGACAGAAATCTAGATCAATGTTTATTGAGTAGTGAGTGGTTCACAGGGGTTATTTTATTGAAATTCGATTTCGAAATCTTAGAAATTTAGCCAAACAATTTTTATATTTGATTAATTATTTGTACCTAAACTATCTATACTCATACATTATGCTGTTTTGAATGCCTTTACTATTTGGTTTTGAACTATTTGGGAATAGTTTCTATTGTTGTTGTTTTTTTCAACCGTTATAATTTACATTTGTCTACATATTATTCCCTTGTGTATTTAAAAACACAATGATGGAAATATTGTGTTGTACTATATATTATCAAAATGGTTTTGAACTTGAATTTTTAGTTTTGATAATTTAGAGATTAACGACCTTTGGTCGGGCGACGACTGGAAATAATTATTTTGTTTAAATATATGGGTTAGTAGGTTTATTTCGAAAATTTATTACATGATCATATGTTATATATAAGTTTTAGAGTATTTGGAATTGAAATAGTCAGCAGATGTTTTTTAGTATATATGAGCGATGATAAATTAACAGCCGGGAGGAACGGCTAGGAAATGGTGTATTATATTGTGTATAGTTTGATATAATTCACAATTAATATTAATTAATAGGTTTATTTAATTCTGATTTCAGAACAATATAATTGTTTTAATGTCTTAGAGCAAGCAATACAAAGAAAAACTTCTTCACGATTGTTTACGCGCTAAAACAAATTTTAAAAGATTTTCAAGTGAGGTACTCGCTTTTTCAAATAAATTTTCAGTATTTGTTGGACATTGCTAGTGTTTCACATTTTAGGTGCATTGTTGGTCTTGATCATTTCTAATCAATAAATTACGCTAAATTACATACATTAAAATGTACGAAGGGGCGTCAGACCCTACCATTCAAAATCCAAAAATGTACTATAACAAATCATATTTATAAGATCTTTTAAATAATTTTCAACTGCATCTTTTCAAAACAGAACAATAAGAAGAGATGCTTCTTTGATTGTCAATTTGGTCTAAACTTAATAGCTTGCTCAAAAAGGAGTATCAGGGCATATTCTAAAATAATTCATTGTAGACCTTAGAGCTATATTGGTTCGGATAGGCGGGGTTTTCAATAATTAAGGAATATAATTCAAAAAGTTGGGAGAATTGTATTGCTGTAATAATTGTAAGTAATAAAGCTCCTTTGTCTTAACAAAAAAATTGCTCATTGTGCTTAAACCGTATTAAGCAGCGCACTTATATTCCAAAAATTTCGTAGTGGGTAATACATTTCGGTAACTTAAATTGTTATAGAATAAGCCCAACCAGAATTTTATCAACTTAGATTGTTTTCAATATATACATACATCCAACACCTAAATAAATAACGTTCCTGTGTAATATATTCCTGTAAATTAATCTTTAAAGGTTTAACAACTTCTTATGAAATTAATTCATAACATAAGAAAAATGTTAACAACAACTAGAAATCGGCAATTCACCTAAATTCAAAACTAAAAGATAATATCAAAAATTGTGGGGTTTTTGGTGTTGACTGATTGATCCTATGGTAGAATGATATCCTATGGTTTAATAATAAACCTCACATGAACACAGAGACAGAGGGTTAAAATCATAGTTTTGGTTACCCCATGTGGGAATTGGTGACCCCATTTGGATTAGGGCTGAAAATCGGCTGTAGGAACAGGTATATTTGACTAGAGCTGCAGCTAAAAAGCCACTATCAAATATGTCATTTAAGGCTGCGATTTGTGTATGATGTTAGTATATCAGCATTCAAAAATTACATATTGTCTAATAGCCACTGACACTCTCAGATTTTCTAGCCAAGCTACAAAAAAAATTTATTTTGTTGATATTTTGTTAATTTTAACAATAAAATCAGAGAATATATTTGGTTTGTTAGATTTGAACTGATGTTTAATAAATTTTGTCAAAAATTGTGTTTGACGGATTGGAATGATAACTGACTGTTACGTGTATAGGGTCCTTTTTAATCTAGTTTGGTTATCCACTTGGTAAAACTGAATTAATATAGTTTTACCTTTACCCTGAGACTAAAATGTGACTTTGCCTTTAAGTACAATGTTGAGATATTAAAAATTTAGACACTAAATAAATTTAGGAATAGCTAAGAATAGAAATATGTGAATTTTGAAAGAATTAAAATTTTAAACAATTATAATTTCTAATGGTACTGGAGCGGCGTTTAAAATTGTAAAAACCCTATCGATTTTTATCTAACATTTTTCATTTTAAATTGCGTTTGAATGATTAATATCAAGTTGGTATTTTTTTACTGATTATTTGACCTTTCAATACATATTCGTGCATTTTACAAATGTAGTAGGTATGAACTCGATTTTTTAGAGAATAGCAAATTGTGTGAATGCTTGTGGTGTTCACAATCAACCATTGGGGTTTAAACGTTAATTTTTTCTGTTTAAATTTTGATTTTATTTATATGTTGCTCATAGCTTATTTTAGATATTTTGAAATTATTTCAAAGTTCTCAAATTTCGAAGTTAAAACGTTGTGTTGCTTGACGGTCAGTTATTACATGCTACCACATTTAAAAGAATAGAGTTTTTGAGTTGTTTAGCGAAATGGTAGTTCTACGTTATGAGAAATTTCGAGAAGCTGTTTATTATGTTCGATATTTATAATATCTATGGCTATGTTGGAATTGAATTGCGTTATGTTAGTGGGGTTGCAATATGTTGAGTGGCAATATGTTACTAATTGTTCGAAAATTTTCTGAAATTATAATATTTTCAAACTAGCAAAGTACAGACTGTTCATTGATTTAATTGGTCATGAAGGTGCTTGAATTTCATAAGAATAACCATCACACATATGTTCGAATTTTCTATTCCTTAAATTTATCAATTTGGAGACAAATATTTCGAAGCTGCAAAGTAATGTGGACGCATACTGTTAAAAAAATGTGTTTCTTAAATATTTTCTACCAAATAACTCATCTGGATTAATTTTAAGTGACCGAAATAACATTCCCAAAAACGTTCACTTCAAATCGTGCAACAACACAATGGAAATGCCGAATTAAATCTGTTATTTATAAATAACCAACTGCATTGCACATTGTATATTGTTTCAGAATGTCAAATAAACGTAAAAAATAAATTGTTAATTCTCGGCTGCAGCAACAGCCGAGTATAATATTTGATTTGTTTATTGTATATATAATAGAGAGTCTTTTATGTTTGGGATTAAGCATGTCACTTGAAAATATACATATATATATAATGTATGTATAAAATGTAAAGAACGATATGATTTTTAATTCAGAAATTTTTCTTGGATAATTTAAATACAATAAAGATGACATTTTACTAGCTGTAACAATAAAATTCTTTTGTTGTTTTGTTGAGTGGTTCATTTAATAGATTGTTCTTTTTATAATTTAATTTGATTTGTCATCGTTTTGCTTTATTTCGTATGTTTTTTTTTTTTTTTAATTTTCACACAAAACCACAACAGACGAAAAATGTATAAATAATCGTGTTCATTCGTCTACGTGCATCATCACCGTGAAAAGATCTATGTGTATATTTTTTGAAGGTGGAATCTATTTTTAATGCTTTTTTTTTGACACATTAAAAATAAATTTTCTAACAAGAACAAGTGTTAGATGTAATATTTTCTTTGACGTCTCCGGCCTGAAATACATACAGCTATACGTATAGTTTGTATTAAGTAATAGAAAAGTCGTAAAATTTTTAAACCACCCAAAATATATAGATAACCAATAAAATTATTTGTCACCATAAAACGCACGCTGGAGTACATAAAAATAACCTGACTTAAGTATTAATTTAATTATCCTTTTATGTGTTTAATCTATGGGAAAAAAATCTATTTGTGTATGTATGGATGTGTGTTATATTGTATCACAAAATCACAACACTAAAGAATTTTTTTTTATTTTTATTTAATATTAAGTACATTTACGAGTAGAACAAACCACATGGAATTTTATTATTATTTTTTATTGTCTGTTTATAACTCATTAAAAAACATTAAAAAAAAAATGTTTTATTTTATTATTTGACCACCATCATAAATAATTTATGAGGTTTAATATTTAAGATACATACAAGTATTTTTTTTTATTAATATTAAAATTATATATGAGTTGTGCCTAAAATCGTGCAAATAACACAGATGCATGTTATAATTTGCAATATTGTACAGGTTTGCACAAGAAATCTATAGGGAAACGTAATTAAACAAATGGAATATTTAATTAAAAATACGTTTTCAAATCACGTAAGTATATAGTTAAAAAAATATAAAATAAAAATATATAAAATTGTGAAAAAATAGTGATCCCACGCCATTAAAACACAAATACCTAACTTGTGTCCCAAGAATATTTTACTTCGATTTTAAACTATCGTGAATATTAATCAAATTGTGGACACATAAAAGTCGAGATGAAAAATTTTCGCGGATATGTCAATAAAATACGACATAAGTTATTTTTAGTCATAATATTACAGGGCGTACGTGTAAACCACCGTGTTCGCATATACAAAACCAAAATAAAAGCATCGCATCCGGTATTTAAATTTTAAATTTAATGTATATACCACACACATTTATAATTTAGTTTTTATCGGATATACCTATTAATAAACGTTCCGTATATCACTTTCATCTTTTTTTATTTTTTATTTTTTTTTTTTTAGACCAAAATACATAATAATTTCAATATTATGAATACACATAAACACTTAAAGGACAATAAAATTGTATCATAAAAAAATAAAAATAAAACTATAAATTCTCACCAACCTACAAAATACTATATGTTTATACAATAAAATTATAATCATAGACCGACCACCAATTAAGAATATTTTATAACACATAAAAAAATTCTCAAAATTTCCATCATACATTTTTTTATGTGTGTACGTACGTTTTACAGATCCCAAAAACATCTACATAACTATATTCGTATCACAATTTGGTTATAAAAATGTATCCCAAAATTTACTGTAAATTTATAAAATTCTTATACGTTTAATTACCAAAATAAACCATAAATAAGGCATGACTATAATACTAATCAAAAATTATCTGCAAAATAAAACTTCATATTTTCTTATTTAATAGCATTTTAATTTAATTTAATATTTATTGTCAAAACACAAAAAGTTTTATTATTATATGATTTGATTGATATTAATTTTTATGTGCGATTTTCGATTTTTATGATGTTTTATACGGTTTTAATTGGACGGAGTATTTTTTTTTTTTTAGACAAAATTTATAGGTATTTTTTGAGAGATCAAGGATTTTAGCGTATAAATTTGATTAAAATCAAATATCTGTTATCTCTGTTTAGAGATCAAATTTAATTACAGCCTACGAAATGATCAAAATTAAAATTCATCCCTAAATTCGAGAGAACTAAACGAATTAAAATGTGTAAATATAACACCCTCCTTATATACATAAAATATCATTAAATTATAAATCTAATTAGAATTTTGTTTTTTTGTAAAAGAAAATTTAAAATTATATTTTAATCGATGTGTTATAAACAGAAAAATTGAAATTAATATATTAAATTATATAGAAAATAAATTTTAGGATTAAAATGGAATTTTTGAATGGATATTTTAAATAAAAAAAAAAAGGGGGAGTTCATAACCCTCTTTTTATAAATGGGAATATATACATAAAAAAAATTATACAATCTAAATTTGCATGCAAATTTAATATTATGTACTCGTTTTTGTACAATAAACAACACACGGCATCTTATGATGTTGTATTTATGCATAATGTTTTGGGATGGATCTGTTGTTGTCTGCGTATCCTGTATAAAATAATAATAACGGTGAGAATACCACATCTTGCATGTGCAAAGGGCGTATACTATTTTGAGGCAAACAAGAGAATTCGTTAGTATGAATCCTATTTGTAATATAATTAGCTAATTTTATTGTAACATTAAATTTTACTCTACCTAAACTGTATTGATTGAAATACTGTTATAATTGAAATTTCCAATTAGGTTTTGAACAGTAAGATTTTCAAATGACTAGTTATGTGTCAAAATCAAAATTTAAAATTAGTTAGTGAAATTTCCAAAATTATCAACAGTCTGCAATCTAGTCGAAATATCACAATTAAAATTTTATGATCAAGCGTAAGACTTTAATGTTATTCGAAAATACTTAAACTCACAAATGACTATAATTATAGTAATTAAAGCAATTTGGAATTTTTGCTTTAAATAATTAAAAAATTATTAAAATATATTAAAAATACAAAGTAAAATTCCAAATTTTTAATTAGAATTTTTTAAGCAAATTTTCTTCTACTTGTATGAAATTTATTGGTAATATTATATTTAGAAAGTTTTGTGTTTAGAAAATTATTTTAATTGGGACTGGAATTCTCAAATTATACGTACGAATGGCTTTACATTTTTATATAAGACGTTTGGAAGTTTATATTAACTTGTCAGGAAAAGGAAATTCGTTCTTTCAAAAAACAATTGAAACACCAGAAAATTTTGATAATTATAATAAAATTCGGTTATTTCAAAATATTCAAGATTATACAAAATTAGATAGGTTAAATTTTTAAATTTCATTTTAAAATTGTAATTTTTTCCAAATAACATCGATTTTATGTGTATTTCATAATATTTCAAAAATTTCGAAATCCACAAATTCTGCTGAAAGGTACTAGAGAAATTTAAAATTTTAAATTTCCAAAATTTCTATAGTTTTAAAAATTTGGTTCGAAGAAGGTGAATTTCTAATGGTTCCCGATAGTTTTATGTAATTTCAAAATTTAAAAATAGAAATTTCCAAAATTTTAAAATTAAAATTTATCAATCGTGATGTAAGAGAAACGCCGTTTAACTTAGGTTTTTGCGAAATTGAATTGGATATGAAATAGTACTAAATAAGTTGCATTAGTTGAACACATTTTTTGTTGATTCTTTTTAAATTTTTCGTAAACAAACGTATATGTAACACTTAGAAATGTGTTATTTCCCAGAAAAATTTATTGTAGGTACTTAGAACTATGTAATTTAATGTTTGATAGATACAAGTTTGTTATTCTAAGTGTGAGGATCATTTCGAGTACACACAACTTTGTAAATAGAACTAATATTTCAATACAAAATAAGAAAAATTGCTAGAAAAAATTCGCCTATTGTTGTGAAACGAAGGTAATGAAGGTAGAGCGACAGACCCAATTTAATGCATTTTACACCTGGGATGTCTAACGTAAACAGGAGTTTATATTAAAGACGACAGAGCGCCATTTAACAGCAAGAAAGACCGAAAAAGCGCCATCTCGTTGAAATTTTAAATTTTACGTATTTTGTAGACGTAGAGGGTATCCGTCAATCAGTTTGGAAACAATTTTAACTCGGAACGTATGATATCCCGCAGTCATCTATCTATACCGGTTATCGGGTATAAAGGGCAGCACAGCAAAACACGCGATGGCAAACAAGCAATAGTAAAATGTCAGATGAAATAATCAACATCGTCATGCAATACATAAGTTCTTTCCCTCGTATTGAATCACATTATTGTAGAGCCAAAACTATACGCAATTATTTTGAACCAAATTTAAATATCAGCAAAATGCACGAGCTCTACAAGGACCAGGCAAACAATCCGGTAAAAGAAAGTTACTACCGACATATATTTTGCATAAAATTCAATATTATCTTTCATAGACATAAATCAGAAAGATGCGGTATATGTGAGAAACATAAAGTTACCGAAGAACAAGGTATGTTGACAAATTAATTTGCTGAGGAAAAAGAAAAACACCTAAAATTAAAAAGTGAAATGCAAGAAAAAAGAACCCAGGACAAAGAAGGGTCATTTCCTATATCGTAAGTATCTATCTACAAAACGTTTTAAATTGTGCTGAAATAGGTACAATGTTCTACTTGATTAATTTTTTGTTGAAATGTTAATTAATCCATGTAATTTCTAATATGCTACCGGTGATTAGACAATTTTAATTGGTTGTTAATTAACACGAGAAGTATATTAGTATTTACGAACAATCATTCAACGAAATTGACTAATAGACATAATTCTATTTATTTAATTTTTTAATTTATACGATTTTAATACGTTCCGAAGATTGTAAGAGAATTCAATCCAGTTTCGAACTGATGAGCTTATGATTATGAAAAAATCAATCTTCTCATCTGGCCGCGGCGACTGGACTGATTATACCACAATTTACATTCTATATATACAGAATGTGATATGCGTTAAGTATTAGCGAATCATAACTAATACAGATAAATTCTCTTACAATTTTTTCTTCTTCACGACATTCACACAGCTCTATTTCTGTGTACGCTAATTTTACTTTATTAATTTTTTGTTGAAATGTTAATTAATCCATGTTCGATTACTCAAAATTGAACATCGACAGTTTTACGGCTTACCTGTCGATTAAAAAAAACATATTGTTGCATATTTACTGAATATAGCTCAGGGAGAAGCGGCAATGATATAGCTTCGTCATTTACAAAAATGTTGAATAGAGTCTTAGACTCTTACGTACGGCAAAATAAACATTTTTAATTCCAAATTTATTGAAAAAGTATCCTTATTCGAATTCAGAAAGCATGAAATATTCATTAGCGGGTCATGGAGCGATTCATGAAATTGGCAAAATTCAAGGTGATATTGAGAAAGTTCTTGCGGTTAGTGTATACTTCTTACCAATGGGTCTTATCCGAATATTTAAACGGTTAATCGAAAAAATCCTCCAGTTGTAATGCAAATGGCTGGTAGCGATTTCATGGACTACAGTTTATATTCAAAAATGTGGTTTGATTTTTCCCCTTTTCCATTTTCGAAATTAGGGATTCTTAGATTTTCCCAGCAGATGTACGAAATACAACACGGAAAAAAAAATTCATATGAATCATTCTTATACGCATAACAAAAAAAATAAAACAGCCCTTCTCATAAAATACAAGAGCATTCATTAAATTATTATAAACAATTTAATAAAAATCACTTCCGTTAATATATAGAATAATATTGTGTATTAGTTTTATTGGAAATAAATTTATATAATGAGTCTCCTAAATAAAATAATCTTTATTATTTTTGATTTAGCTGTTCTGTAAAAATAATAGAAGAGTTATTATATAATTTTTTATTAGCTTCTCATGCGAAATAGTAGATTTTTATATGCAAAACCCTGAACTTTATTACATCAATGAGACCGTCTGTTACAAATATTACAGACTATTTGTTAATTTCCAACAGATACTTTCAATATATTGTTAGTCTTTACTTTTTTCTGTAGCTTATGAGAACGTTTATCATAAATATCGGATTCGTCGCTAATGTGAAAGAGATACGATCCTATATTCAATGCTACGATTATCCGAGGAAAGAAAAAAGTTGTTTCGGCATCACATCGTTAACCTTTGTTCAACAACGTTTTGGTTTTTAGTTTCTCGCCATTAATCGTTTCGTTTAAACATCAGTATAAGTGAATAATATAAGTTAATAGTGCATAATTACATGTTTAAAAATAAACTATATTTAATAGATTAAGGTTTGGCAGCGTACGTAGTTCTGAAAGGATAATGGACATGAAAAATGGCATATCATTTCGAAAATTATTAGAAAATAATCATTATTCTTGGATTAATATTAACAACAGAAAAATTAAAATTAATTCAGTATTGAATATTGATTCGGACGGAGTTAACCCTATATTTTTTAAAGTGAAAGCAATTAAGTATGATTGTTCTAATAATTTGATAAAATTTGTTCTGATTGAATTAAAAATCATTTATTTTGATTATCACCTTTATTCTTTTTGTGTTGAAGAATATAATTCTTTAATAGAACGTAAAATGAATTTTTTGCTAAGATTTCTATGATAAAATTAAATAAAAAGATTTATATTGTATGAAGTTAATCGCGATATATATATATTTAATTAATAGATTATATACAAGTATGTAAACGTAAAATTAAGTAAATTATGTTATAAGTAATAAACTAATGAATAAAATTAAAATTGTTGTTTTATTTATTTAAACTACTATCATTACAAAGCTACATAAGATTATTTAATAAATTGTATTATAACGAATCCTTTATAATTTACGAAAAGCTTCTAAAAAATATATGAATCTATCATGAAAATTTTGAAACTGCTCCATTTCATAATATTAATTATTAATATGTTTAACGCATCAGTTTTATTATTTTTATAATAATTTCTCCGATTTAAGCTTATTAGATATTGCTATAGTGTATATGTAAATGTGTTATGAAGCCAGCTTAAGGTTTCTACAAAATGTGTTAGTCCCTATAATAACAACATTTAACTATCATGATCATGTTTCACAAAGGTGATCATTTATATAAGGCGTGTTGATATACTAATATGAAAATAACCTATAGCTATGAAATTCAGTCTTATAAAATTATTAATTTATGTAATTTACATGGGAGTATTTACCATTTAAACAACTAATATTTTATTATATCATATATTAAAGGTTCTCAAATATTGGCACGGGGGCAAATATTCTCATGTAAATGAGAGTTAATATACATAAAATATAACAACCTTTATTAAAGTGTTTTTTCCGTGAATATTCAGTAGATTATAATGAGTCATACTTAATAGATAGTAATACAAGACGAACAGAGAGAATTAAAAAAGTGATCGGTACCAAATCTACAGAACCAGAAATAATGGTAAAAGTAGGTGAATTGCAGACATACAATATTATAAAGTCATATTAAAATTATATGGAGAGTCATTTGCAAATCTTAATCAATCCGAGGTAGTTAAAGAATCCAATATGCAGTGCTCATCTAATGGTGAATCTAACATTAAAACAAATCCTGTTCGGAAACCAGTAAAAAGGGTAAACAGAAAAGCAACTACCAAAAAAACCGAATTAATTAACTGAAAATTTTTATCTTTTGTATACCAAGTGCATATTTTATTCTATTTATTTTCAACGTAACAAGGTTGCATCTTCTCCAAAATTCTAAATTATTAAAAAACTGTAACACAATCTTGTGTGTACCACGTATACAATGTCGTTGTTTTTCAGTTTTAGGACTCTAAGTCCAGTTACAACTTCTGATATCTTCAAATAAACGTTTAAAATCTTATCTGTATTTATCTTAATTAAAGGATAATTTAAAATAAATTAATTTGTCGTTTGTTTTGTTAAAAGTTTTAAATAAGGTAAATAATTGTGACATTGTGAAATTTGCTTTCCTGTTTTCTCGAAACTCCACTTCTCTATTAAGTGTAATTAATACAGTGTTACTCATAGGTCGCGTAATTTAAAAAATTATGTAGTTTTAAAATTTTTGTTCGAAAGAAGTAAATTTCTAACGGTTCCATAGTGTTATGTAATTTCAAAATGTAATATTCGAAATTTTCAAAATTTTAAAATTAAAAATCTTCCATAGCTTCTTGTAATTTTGGAATATTTTCAAAATTTATTAATCGCATTTAAAAATAAATTTTAAAATTAAAATTAATGAATTTCCAAAAATTCTGTAGTTTTAAAATGAAATAGGTTTGATTTTTGTTCGAAAAATTTGAATGCCTAATGGTTTAATAGTTTAGTTGAATAGTTGAATTTCTAATGGTTGTTTATTTTCATGTAATTTCAAAATATTTCCAAAACTTAACAATCGTTACTTCCAAAATTGTTAAATTAAAATTAATGAAATTCACAAAAGTTGTAATTTTAAAATCCAATAAATCTGATTTTGGTTCAAAAGGTGGAATTTCTATTCATGTAATTTCGAAATTTTTTCAAAATTTTCACACCAAAATTTTCAAAATTTTAAAATTAAAATAATTCAATTTCAAAAAATTCTGTAGTTTTAAAATTCAATAGTTCTGAGTTTTGTTCAAAAAGGTTGAGATTCTAATAATTCTACAGTTTCTTCTAATTTTGAAATATTTTCAAAATTTATTAATCGCATTTTCTTAAATTATAAAATTAAAATTAATGAATTTCCAAAAATTATGTAGTTGTAAAATTAAATAATTGTCATTTTTGTTCGAAAAATTTAAATTTCTAATGGTTCAATATTTCCATGTTATTTCGAAATTATATTTTAAAATATTTCCAAAATTTAATAATCGTATCTTCCAAAATTTTAGTTTTGTTTTTTCACTAAATCTTATTTTGGTTCGAAAAGGTGGAATTTCAGTTCATGTAATTTCGAAATATTTTCAAAATTTTAAAACCAAAATTTTCATAATTTTAAAATTAAAACAAAATTAATTAAATTTCCAAAAATTCTCAAGTTTTAAAGTTCAATAAATATGATTTTTTTCGAAAAGTTTGAGAATCTGATGGTTCCATAGCTTCTTGTAATTTTTTGAAATATTTTCAAAATTTATAAATCGCAATTTAGTAAATTTTAAAATTAAAATTATTGAATTTTTTAGAATCTTTAAATTAAAATGAATGAATTTCTAAAAATTCTGTAGGTTTACAATTCTATAATTTTGATTTTTGTTCGAAAAGGTTGAATTTCTAATGGTTGTTTATTTTCATGTAATTTCAAAATATTTCTAAAATTTAATAATCGTAATTTCCAAAATTTAAAAAATTAATGAAATTGAAAAAATTTTGTTATGTTAAAATTCAATAAATCTGATTTTGGTCCGAAAACGGGCAATTTCTATTCTTGTAATTTCACAACATTTTCAATATTTTAAAACCAAAATTTTCAAAATTTCCAATTAAAATAATTTAATTTCAAAAACTTCTGTAGCTTTAAATTCGATAATTCTGATTTTTATTCAAATATGTTGAGTTTTTAATGGTTTCATATTTTAGTAAAGATTAAATTTTGAACTTAACTTTTCTTTAGTTCAATAAAAATTGCATGTAAATTTGAGTTAGAAACTTCAATTTTAATGATAAACTGCAGGCCATATCAAGGAAATCCATATTTTATACTCAGTTTCAGTTCGTAAAACTAATTTGAAAAATCAAAACTTATAGAGATTAAAAATTTTCTTGCCTAAATTAGACATTTTTTTACATGATTTTGATTATTAAAATATTTTTCTTAACATTTAATTATCGAACTACTTTGAATTGAATTCTGCTTTCAAAAATAAAATTGTTGCTCAAAATTCAAAAATAGGTAAACTCAAAAAACCTCAAATTTTAGTTATAATCAAAATTTCAAATTTATTCTACAAAAGTTAGATAAAACAATGGAAATTCGTAATTTTAAGAGTTACATAAAGTGTTTCAACTAGCTGTAAGTCAAAACGAAAATGTTAAATTAGTTTTTTGAAATTTCTAACAAATTTAACAGTAGTCAATCAAGTTGAACTCTCACAATTTTAGTTCTAAAGATTTTGCTAACATTAAAAAGTAAATTGGGAGCATAAGAGAAAGCGAGCTTAAAATAAATTTGAAATTTTTGCTTTAAATCTTTAAATGTTTCTTTATAAAATTATTTAATGCTACAAGACTATAGTAAAATTTTAAGTTTTAAGCTTAGATTCTGAATTAGAATTTCTCTTAAAAATTTTTAAAAGATTGTAATATGCTTGTAAGCAATATTAAATTTATAAAATTTTGGTGGTTAGAAAAGTAGAAATATATTTTCTTTACCAAAATTTAAAACTACAAAGTTTGCAAAACCCTTTGATTATCATATCAAAACTGAGTTATTTTAAAAGAACAAAAGTCTTCTTAATAATTAATTCAAATACGATAAATTATTAAATTTGCTTAAAATTATATTCTTTAAAATAAGGTAGATGTGTTTAAATTTCACTCTAAACTTGAAATTTTTTCTAAATAACATATTAAAGACGGTATTACCAAATTTGAAATTTTTAAAATTTTAAAAATAAAATTAAAGAATTTCAATAATTCTGCAGTTTTAACTTTTAATAATTCTGATTTTTGTGCAATTGGATTGAATTTTTAATGGTTCCAAAGTTTCAAGTAATTTTCAAAATTTAACAATCGAATGTTTTATTTCAAAATTTATGAAAGTTAAAAGATAGTGAAAATTTTCTATAATTCTAAGTTCTATTAGAAAAGGTTAAATTCATCTTATTTCTTTAAGTTTATTTCAAAATATATTTTTTTAATTATTTCTAGAATTTTATAATCAATTACTTTATTTCAAACCAAACAAGTAAAATTTAGGTATGAATATTAAATTTTTTTCTGTACTACCAAATTTTATACTTTAAGTTAAAGGTCACCAAAATCTGTATGCCTAATTGCAATTTTTTTAGGTTTTAACAGGAATCACACTGTAAACTGCGGTAAATTTTATAATTAATCTGAAAATCTAATCATTTTATAATTAAGTCAAATGTAAAAAAAAGAACGAAAATTTAGAAAATTCCAATTTTTTGCATTTTTATATTTAGATTTTTAGCATATAACTATTTGAACTGACTTAAAATTGTATGATTTGCTACATTTTAAAATCGTTTTTAACTCATCGCCAAATTTTAAATGTATATCTTCCGTTTTCCAACATATTTAATCTGAAAATTGCAAATTTCTTTAAATTGGCTTGTAATTTAAAACTAAGTTGAAAAATTTATAAGTAATTTAAAATTTTATTTGAACTTTTTTTGCCAATTTTTAATGATTTGAATTTACAAATTTGAGTTTTAAAATATCTGGTATACTCGATATGCTCCTAAATTTGTAAATGTACACAAGTTGGCGCGAATCATAGCTTAAAAATTTAGAGGAAACAAATTTTTAATTCAAACCTAAATTCGTAAAATTTACAGTTTTTGTCAAAATTATTTTTCACTGGTGCATAAACAGGAATAGCGAAATTTGAAATTGTATTAAATTTGTGAAAAAACTGCTTTAAATATACAAATTTTTAAAGTAAAATTGAAATTTTAAGAAGCTCTGTTTATTTCGGATTTTAAATTAATATTTACTAAAATCTTAAAATTCAAAATGAAATTTGGGAATTACGAATAATCATGACCTTATAAATAAATAATATCAATTACAGTGAAATGTAATTTTCAGTAGATTTTCATCAAAAATCATAAATAAAATATTTAAAAAATAAAATAAAAATACTTTAAATTCGTTAATCATATCGTATTTACGACAGTTTGAACAAATAACTTCACTTTAATTTTACAAAATGGTTATCTATTCTCAGACAAGGCTTAAAAATACTTCAAATCATTTTTGACTCTAAGTGTTGACAATTTATTTGAAATATTACTTCAGAATCGTAAAATTTACTTTTAAAAATAGCCACAGACTGGTATTTCAAAATACATTTCTAAAAATTTATAATATTTATTCATATTTTGCAAAGTAAAAGTACACGAGTAAAGCAAGTGTGATTGGTGTGAACCCATTTACGCGACCCAATAATTTTTTTAGTTTTGAACACAAAGAATCGAACTGACACAAACTATTGACATTTCTAAGGTTTTGGTAATAATTAAATAAATAATGATATTTGAAATTCAAAATTATAATTACCTTGTTAAGAATTTTTTCAAAATACCTAAAATATTTTGGCAGTTAGGATTAATAAAGATTTAATTTCATTTTAATTAATTTCATCAAAAAACTTAGAATTGCAATTATAAATTTAGATTTCAAATAAATAATTTTATTACTTGAACTCCACTATTTGGCGATATACGAACTTTTCAAAAATTATTGCTCTCAAATGTAATTTAAAAGTTTTAAATTATTGTAAAAAGTATGAATTAGATATTTAGTCAACAAATTTAAAAAATTAAGATTTATAATTAGAGGAGTTTTGAAATTAAGAAATATTTAACCTTTATATTAAAGAATTTAAAACTTTAGAATTATTACTAAAATAAATTAAGGTATTAGATAGAATCTAGAAGAATTAGAATCTAGTTTAAAATTAATTCAAATGTTTGAAGCTAAATTTAAACCAAAAAAACTAAAATCATAAACCTAAATCATTTGAATAATTTAGCTTGCTTATTACTTAAGAAAATAATTAGGATTTTTTTAGGCCACTTGTTTCAGAGCTTCGCTGTGTTAACATTATAAATAATAATACACACTCAATATCCACATTTAACTTTGAATTGGATTAGAATTTCTTATAGTGGATCAAAGATGAATGTTTTACCATGTACACAAATAAATGTCAACAACAATTTCAATAATGAGGTCAAAAAGCACACAAATTACCAAAATGAGATGCTTCATAATTTAGGCCTTATTAAAACACAGGTTATAGAGATTGAACATACAAAAAGCCTCCTTTTTTAAAGCAGAATTTACTTCTCCCAGATATGAAAACCTGGCCCACGATCGAATTCATTACTATTGAGTTGAATTCATTATTCACGTATTAAATTCATTACATATCGGTTGAATTCATTACACACGGTTGACGTGTTAATGTGTTGATGTATTTATTCGCAACTGCATATTTTTTAATAAAAAAAGCGGAGGATAAATTACTGGACAAATTCATTGTTTCTACACCCCCATGGACATTAAACGTTTCAATATTCAAACATAATATGGTATAGCAATTCAAAGATAATATGGCAGACAGAGAGAACCTTGTCATTCCAAGTTGGCGATTAGCTGAAATTTAATACTGAGTTCAATTTAGTTTCAAATTAATTTAAAGCAGTGTCTAAATTATGTCCTACAAATATATTAACCACAAATATTTAAGACGTCGTACAATAAATCGCTATATTTTTCATGTAACCACGCAACTTTTATACATAAGTTGATGTCACACAATATTAATCCGCATACATATAAAATAAAATAAAATTAAAAATACAAAATTTTCATCAGTATAAAGGAAAAGAAACGCTTTCGTTTTTTTTTTTTTTTGTGTTTGAATCTATTTCGCAATAAAAGCTTTTCTGCTAAGCCGTTTTAATTCATTCACCAGTTTTCTACTTGTCTTGTATAGAGTATGTGCGTGTATATTTATGCTGTAATATTATGATTATGACTATTACTGTTATTATTATTATGATTATTACTCGATTCTTTTCAATAAAGATAGCAACAAAATATAAGAAAAATCGATCGTGAAAAACTATTAATATATACATTTTGTGCTGTTGTTGTTTTGTTATCAATAAAATTTATGAATCCTCTTTTGTTCCTTTTTTAGATTGTTTTGTCACATGAATTGAATAGAAATAACTTGTTTTCAAAAAAAAAAAAAAAAAAAATTGGATACTGTTGAGAAAATGTTTCTAGAATACATATTCGAACGATAAGGTGCTACACCAAGTATAAGGGGTAGAAGTTCGAATCGAAATGAAACGAACAACAAAATAAAATAAAAAAATTTACTTGGAAATATTTCATATCAGCTTTTGTTATATTTTGATAACGTTTACAGAGTTTTATAAATTCAGTTTGCGTTTGCAGAAAACAAAAAACAAAATAAAAAACATTACTATTACTGCAATGGAATACTTAATTAGGAAGTTCTTCTTATATGTATATTGTACTAGTGTATATGTGTAGTAGTACATGTACTATGACATACAATGGATTAACAAGTTGCTGATTAAAAAAATCGATTATACGGATTAATTTACTGCCAATTTCTAAATTAATATAAATAAATTGTATTTGTCATATTACACTCGTTTAAACTATATTTTTATAACAGATAAAATCGACAGAACAAACAAATTTTGCCGCCTATATTTAAAATAAAATCCTTGTAAAATATATTAAACATGTACTAGAGAAAAATAATTAATACAAAATTGAAAAAGATTATACACTTAACTCATACTCAACTCCTGGAATTACAAATCTTGAGTATAAAATTAAATTATTAACGTAAGAAATATTTTCTTTTTCGCTTGATCAAGATAAAATCGAAAAACAAGTACGCAAAGGTAATTTTATTAATATATTGGTAAAATTATGATTGTAGGAAGCTGTAAATTGTTTTATTGTTGGCTGTTTTTAATGTCATTTTCTTTAAAGTAATAATCTAAAGAAAAAAAAAAACCCGCACCTTAAGTTTATATTCCAAGGACTTTTTTTACCCAACTCAAGTCAAACCAATTAATATATAAATGTAATTTTTTTGTTTTTTTTATATAAATAAAATTTGCTATCGTCCAGATAAATATTAAGATAAAAGTTTTTAATTACATACATGGCGAATGAGCAAAACAAAAAAAAAATATATTCTTATGTAAGGAATACATGAAAAGGAGATGTTAACAAATATTATTCTTAGATTCCCAATAACGCTGACTACTTTTATTGTGGTTTATATGCATATTAAACATAATACTATGCGTTATATGAATATGTAATCACAAAAATATTTTTATAATGATCTCATATATAATTCTATAAATAACTAAATTTAATAATTTATTGAACTCATAAATATCTCTGATTTCTATTTCATATGAATGATATACACAAATAAATAAATTTAAAATTTAATTGATTTTTAGACGCGACAATATTTTGGCGATTTTTTTTTTTTTTTTTAAATTAAATTTGATACATTGTTTTGTATACAACACTGATTTATATAATAACAGCTAAATTTGTATAATATATTGTATCATAAATTATTTTAAATTATTACGAATTTCGTTTACTTAATAAAAATGTATTAAATTAGAAGGTGTGAAAATAAATGTAATCGTTAACAAACAGACAAAAAAAAAATTATTTTTTGGAAGCGAAGTTAAATTAAAATAAATAAGAAACCAAACAAAACAAAAAAAAAACTTTTATTTTAGTTAATTAAATTAAAACAAGTCGAGAAATTCACAATACACCAAAAATGTAAATAAAATAAAAATTATTACAACAAAATGAAGATTATATGTATATGATAATATAATAATAACAATAATAATAATGCGAGGACAGACAGAGTCCAATAAAAACAATAATAATAATGATTATAAGAAATTGGATGATGCCTTAAGAAAATTCATTTAATTTATTTTTTTTTTCGTTCTCTTGTTTTGAATATTTTTTTTTATTTTGTATTAAATTCGAAATAATTAATTTACATTATACTTTTGTTTTTAATCAAATATATTGTTGAATATATGTAGATGGTTCATGATTTTTCGTTAGAAGGGTGGCTTGAATAAATTATGTAAAAATCGAAGTCATTCAATATAAAGTTTTGGCTAACATAAAAAAAAAATTGCAGTCTTTACTGTTGTATGTATACATATAGATGTTCGGGCAATAATATTTAATGATATAATAGATATATATATATAGATCTAGTTCACAAGTTATATTTTCTCCGCCAAACAAACATTTCATTATAATTTGAGTGAAATTTATATTTTGAGTAATTCATTCCTGCAGTTATGGTTTGGTGTTATACCGATAAAGTTAACATTTTCAAATTTTGTAAAAAATGTTTGTTTCGTTTCTAGATCGCTCACCACTCTCTAAGGCGAATACTTGATTATAAAGGTTATTTGTCCAGAACTCGCTTCAAAAAGTATATAAAAAGGTGGTAGGCTCCGCCTACAAAAGGACGTTCCCAGAAACGCCTGCTAAAATAATTTCTAATTTTATTCCTAGATCCACATATTTATTCAAGATCAAAACTTCAAGATTTCAGATCCTCAGCAGTTAGACCTTTTGATTTTTGGAAAGGGCTACACTAAATTCCCAGAATCTTTTGTTAGATATTAGTTCGATAATAGAATAAATAATTTTGATATTAATCACGATGCTACTTACCTACACTCAGAAAAAAATATTTTAACCAAGACTTTTGGTTGTTTATAGCATGAATATTTAATTAGAGGAAACAAATAGCTTCGTTAAATGAGGTTGGTTACTTGGTTACTTGAAAGATTAAAGAAATACCAAGTAAAAAATTGCGTTTGTTTAATTTAACCAAAAATAATTTAGTTAAAATAACTAATGATTAGTATATGTAGTTAACAGGCTTAAGTATTTTTCTTTGGTTAAGTTGTTTTGATGTAAAAATATTAGTAGAAAAAATCCAAGATCAAGTTAAAATATTTTTGTTTTGTTGTTTTAACCAAATCTCTTTAGTTAAATTAACTAGTTAGTTTGGTTACGTAAGCTTTGCCTCTAGGTTACTTCAAAATTTTCAATAACTAAGATGTTGGTAAGTAGGTTTATCTAATTTAACTAAAAAAATAATTAGTTAAGATAACAGTGATTAGTATTTTTCCTAAAAAACTTAGTAAACAAACTAAGTTTGCGTAAGTTAAATTTTTGTTTATATTTTGTATTTATTAAAAAAATGGTTTGAAGTTTTAGTAGGTAATTTTAATTAATTTCGTTACAAAACCTTTGTTAAATAAACCGCGGACAAAGTTAACAAAATCAACAAATTTATTTTTTTGGTGATGGAAACTTCAATTTAGGTGTATATGAGCTAATTTAATCAAACAGCCATAATCGCGTACGCTAATGCCAATTCACCTTCATTGTTGATGTTTTTGTTGAATATGAATTTAGTATATAGAAAAAATAAACTACAAATGTATTATAAATACGTCATACATCGGTTTCTTCTTAATATCTAATAGTAATGACCGTGCCATCTTTAAGTATACATGGTAACTCACTTGGTAAATAATATAAACAAACTACTGCAAATCGTAATCATTTCTACATAAATACTCATAATAAAGGTGGTTCTAGGTGGCACATTGAAACAAGCCAGGCTCGTTGTTTCATACTGCTCACATTTTTTGTTTTGTTTTTTTTTATTTTGGTGATCGGAGAAGGGAAAGATATGGAAGAATAAAGGAAAGTATTTTGTCTGCATATTCTGGATCATATCTTCTGGTCAGACCACATTCATAATTATAGTATTGGACTGCAACGAACTTGAGCTAAAAATTAGCTGACATTAATAAAGAATGATTGACAAACAGAAAAACATTGCAGCCGTTAGTAGCAGCAATCGGCAGCTATTTTAATTTCAAAAAATTTTACGTAATTTTTGACTCAATTAAGTGCAAATTTGGAAGTATTTTAGAATCACTTAATATATGTTATTTCATATTTAATTTATTTAATTTAAAATACCCTGAACAATGTGCTAACACATGGCTTTTCATTCAACTTTTTTCTAAAATATTAATTTTACTATAGTGAAGATTCTCAGTTTTTCTAATTAATATTATAGAACTAAGAGAAACATTTTTATTATTTATAAAGTATTGAAATTATTTTTTAATCTATAGCTTTATATTTAATTAATTAATTTATCATTTTTTATTACTTATTAATATTTAACACTGTCAAAACTACATAACAGAATTAGTTCATTTTCGAGCTTGAATTTTATTAAGTAGTCTAAAAGTCTATCTAAAAGTTGAATGATCACGATGAAAAATTAATAATGATCTCTACAAAACAAATAAATTAATTTATTAACACATATTAGGTATATTTAATTTTTTGATTACGTATTAAATAAACAATTATATAAATCGAATTTGTTGTTATGTGCAATCATTGTATAAATTTGAAATTGAAATAAATTTTTTTGATGAGATATTCAAACATATAACTGAATTAATTTGTGGTCTGTTTTATTATTTTATTAAATATTTATTCATTTATTTTTATTTTTACTGATTTAATTATTATATTTTAGCTTTTAAAACCACCTATTTTGAGCAAGAGCTCATTCGTAAAAGGTTGAGGGAAGATCACAGAACCAGTATTCAAATAAACATGTATCCTGGCTCTCCATCCCTCTAAAAATGCATTTTCATTAGGATCCTTCCATTCTCATTTTCCAAACCGGGGATTGTTGTATATTTGTTGAACGGCGGTTGGAACCAATTTTCAATTTTCATCCATCCAAAATAATATCACTACGGTTCCCCATTTTGCTATTCTCCACAAAGTTTTTTAAAAATTAGAATTAAATACTACCATTTGACTCAAAAGTTAAAGCGGCTATTTATACTTAACCAAGCTAATGGTACGTTTTAAACAATATTTTTATTATATTGACCTAAATTATTATTTAAATGTGCCAAACATTTCGTTTTAGTTAACTAAACTATTTGTTTAATTTTACCAAACCTAGTCTCACATACCCAAAATGTTTTATGAATATACCAAGTTTTTGGTACATTTCAACAAAATTCTTGGTGCAAATTTCCTAAACTAACATTAATCTCTGTTCAATTTTAACAATATTTGGTTGAATTTGCCTTACTTTTTGTAATAACCAAATGTTTGGTTAAATTTACAAGGAATTTGTAAAATTAGCTTTTCCGCTTGTTTAATTCAACTTAACATTGTTTCGTTATATTTATTAATCTTTTTGTAATTCTATCAAAAAAGTAACCATATTTTATTGGTTATATTAACCAAGCGAAAAATTAAATAACCAAGACTTGTTCATTTAAAAGTCATTTTTTTAAACCAAGCAATTTGGTTGATCGTAAATAAACAAGATTATAGTTAAATTGATCCCGATTTTTAGTAAATATTATACTCTGATTTTTCTCTGAGTGTAGTGTCTTCAATTATTCACGAAACGAAAGGGTATAATTTACGTTCTCAAATAGGTCACCTCCTTAAAGGCAGTGCAAATTTTGGGTGGCGCGTGTTTTGGTAATGCACATCATTTATTTCAGGAAATTTTTGAAATCGTTCAGGGCAGAATTTGAAAAAAAAGAATGAAGATGACCTCAGTGAATAATCAAATTTTGACGGTAAGATACAAGAAAAATGGTGTACATAAAGTTTATCTGAAAAACGGTTTTCGTGCTTGTAGACGGGGAAAAAGACAAAATCAGTATCTTATGACAAGCTTATACGATTCGATTTCTAATAAGACATAAGGAATTTGTCAGATAAATATTTTCCAGCTGGCCGAGGACTCATATTAACCAACATTTAATTTGTTTAAGAAATTATTTTTGGTTCGTTTATGTGGCTCTGAAAACTAATCAACAACTGTAGGGGTAAGATTGCTACATTTTACTAGTGGATCAGATTTAATTTCCACTAATTCTACCAACTTGTCTGGCCTTGGCAAGAAATAATTAATTGCAACAGAAATGTTAATCCGAGTACCCGAGTGTTGATAGAGTTCTTATAGGTAGTTCTACCTGTAATTCTTCTAAGAATTCTTGTATTTCTAACCGCTAACTACATTCTTACATAGTTTAATCTCATACATCTTCGTCATTTAATTTATTGTTGAATTTTAAACAGGTTAGATGGATAGGCGAATCATAATGTGAATTTATTTGCCTAAAAAAAAGTTGTAAGTATTTGTTAAAACTTATTAAAAAATCGATTCATTTAAATTGCTTTTAATCGAGAATGAGGTGGCAGAAGAAATTATTGGAACATTAATTGGCAAGTCTGCATAGTCATTCGCAGAATATTTTGTTAAATTAATTTTTTTTTTGGATGGTAACCCAAACATTTTTATATGATGCACTAGAATAAAATGGCGACATATGTACAAGACAAGCAAGGCAAATCCAGAGGTCAACAGCAGAATCATAAAATTTATTTTTAAAAGCATTAAATATTTTAATAAAACATATTTATATGCAAATAAATCAAATAACGTTAACCCAGTTAATTAAAAATCAACCTCATCTGAAAGATTAGACTCACATTGTCATAAATTAATTAAATGTACAAAATGTGGCAAAACATGCTTGGGGAAACACCCGGCCAATCGACTTAGCTGTGGTAAATGTAAAACACTGTAACATTTTATAAAGTATATTGCAAATCTAAAATAATAGACGAGGTACTAGAACAAGGGGAACATGGTTGTGGTGATGTAGATTTTAGATTATTGTGTCGATACTGTTTATAGTCAAAATATTACGCTTCTAAATTTAAAAGATGATAAATATTTTATTTATAACTCAATCCAATAAACGATATAGTTGTAATGGCTCTGACAGTAAAATTACCTGGCGGACATTTTTTTCCGGTGCTAGATCTTAAAGATAGATTTTACCAGATCGAGTTAGACGAAGATTTCAAAAAAGTTTGATCTTTCTGTTCGCCTTTTGGTTGCTGTCGTTTCAAGCATTTGACCTTTGAAATTATAGCAAACATTAGGAAACATTTCAAAAATTAAACGAAAAAAAAATGTTGGCGATATTTCACGAACTCTAATATACATTATGATGATATTTTAATATTCGGTCGAATTGAGCGAGAATATGATATAAACTTGTCGAATGTTATCAAAATGGCTAAATAATTAAACATAAAATTTAATCAAGCAAAAGTTCAATATAATGTCATTAAAGTTAGTTATTTGCAGTATTTCTTCAACAGTGATGGAATAAGTACCTACTCAAATAGGAACAAAACTATAGTAAATATGTTAGACTCATACAATAGACAGAAATTACAAAGATAGCTCGGCATGATCAATTATTACCAATAAAACAACCAACATTTAATAAAAACCAAAAAGTAGTGATTCAGACAGCAGCATGACAAAAAGTGAATTTTTAACTTCTTCGGAGGGTGAAAAAGAAACGTTTAATATACGAAATCGATCTAAAGTATAAGTCCCTGGTAAGGCAATTCTTATAGATGTCTACTTATCCAGATCGTATTTGTCCAACGAATCATCGAAAGAATTTTATGAATTTGAAGGTGTCGTTCATACTATAAACATAACTAATTCCAATAAACAAAAATGTATTTTGGGAACCTAAATAGATAAAATTTCAAGTCATATTCTAACGGTGACTATTCATTTTGGAAATTTCGACAAAACACCTTTTGTGATGAAGGTTTAGTTTATTTAAATGATCGTATAATGATGTGGATAAATGCTCAAAATAATCCATGAAGCACATGTCGGTATGAGTAAAATATGACAACGAGCAAGAAAAATTGTATATTGCCCAGGGGCCCTATTCTCCAATTCCATATCCATTTTCCACATGCGGACATCTGTCAAAACTCATCAAAATATTCGGAAATTGTAATTCGTATATGAAACACATGGAACATTGACATTTTCCTTTATGGGGAATTTCTTCCACCTGCTTATACCCATTCGGAAATATTCCCTTAGTACCGAAAAAAATCAATTTTTATGAATTTTGGCAGATGTCCACATGTGGAAAATGGATGTGGAATTCGAGAATAGGGCCCCAGGAGTAGATAGTGATATGAAAGTTAAATTGTTTATGTGAAAAATGTCGATCATTTAATTTCAATGAACCGTTAATCCATTATGGAATCCTTGATTTGCCATTTAAAAAAATTGGACGCGATTATCAATTAGTAATCAAATGTTTAAAAAATACGTTTTTGACTCATGGAGCCCTGAAAATCATGACTTGTTTTCGTGGAAAGAATTTAAAGCTTTTAGTCGAATGTGGAATTTTGAAACTAAAACTAAATATTTACTATCTAATGGAGATGCATATTGCGAAAAAAGCACTATATAGTGATCATCCTGTCGCTAGTATAAATGCTTCGCTGTCCGCGAAAATAACTGAATATTAAGTCGAAATAAATTCCATTCGATGAAATCTTGAAATAAACTAATTTTCAAAATCGAAATATAAGATTTTGAAATTAATTTAGTGCCTCATTATACATTTACTTCGTTCAATAGAGGATACAATCAATACTTCAAATTTGAATAATGGAACTGATTGTACTCGGAATTCTACGAATACGGTGATTAGAGTTGGCAGGATTTCAATACCGTCGTCATATTTGAATGATTTCGTAAAATAAATTTATTGGACAGCTAAATATCGATTTTGTTAAGCTTTTGAAGAGGCTTTATTAAGAAATACATAAATGCGGAGTTATAATTCTGAAATTTTATTAATTTAGAAAATTCGTTTAATTATATGCAGAATGTTAAAGAAAATCGAAAATATTTTAAATCTTTTTAATTCCAGCAACAGATTTCAATTATACTTCAAACGCTCAAATTTTAAAAAGTTTAGGCAGAAGGTCTGAACAACTATAAATTTCCATTCTCATTTAATATTATGTACTTCTATACATTTTTCTAAAATATCGAACTTGAAATTTCTGGACTTTCACGGAAATTTAGCCGAACCAATATATTGTGATTTTTCTTTTAAATTAATATAAAACCAAAATTTCTTCGAAATTGTAAAATCAAAATATTTTTGGTTAAGCTTAAATTTTGCCTGACCAAATTTCAAAATATAAATTTTAGCAAATATTAGAGTTATAAAATTTTTGAAATATTTAATTCTCACATAAATTAATGATTATGAACTTTATGATTATATTTCAATGCATCCTGCCTTATCTTCAGTAAATAATCTTCTTTGATTTGATTCTATTTCTTTTGAATCTATCTAAAATTAATTCCTAAATCTTGGATGTTGTAAATTTTATATTGAAAAATTTTCATTTATCCAAAAATCAATATCTGTGTTTAATTTTAGTAAGAAAAGGTAAATGTTTAGAATTTCTAATGAAAATCTGTGAAATTTTCAAAAGGTAATTTTGGAATATATGATATTCTTTATTTAAGTTCTTAAACTACCCTTCCTTTTTTCTTTATTTAACATCCTTAAAGAAATTGATTTTGTTTTTCTTCTATTTTCTTTTGTTGAAAATTCATAAAAATGTTTAGATACTGGCCAACAATTTCAGCATTTCTCACTGAGTTGTTTCAATGCCCAACTTTACCTTTATGAGATCTCAATTAAAGTTTGTTTCAATATTGCATGGTTCAATTTCCGGTGTCAGTCAAAAAAATGCTATTGTCTTAACAAATTATGGTTTGATTATTCAAATAATGCCAAAATCCTCCTTAGGCTTGTTGTAATCCTGCAACGCTAGTTTTCCTTAATTTCCTATTTTCGAAGGTATAATAATTATTTTTAATTAGCTAACCATAAAATATTTTGTCCAATTAATTTGTGAATTGATTGATCACAAAATACAAAATTTGTCTTTTAAAATTCATTCACTTTGATAAATTATTGATTTTTTTAAACTAGAACAGAGAACTGATGTTGGTCATGGAATGAGATTTACAGATGTAAACTCTTTTGTACGTACAGGTGTAAACCATTTCGTTGGTTGTTTTAATTTAAAATTATATTAAACATCTAATAGTAGTCTAAGTGGGATCGAAGCCTCCTCGTATTCAATAAAACTAGTAAAATCAAGATATACGCGAGTTACATATTTCGAGGCCAATTTTGGCCATTCCAGAACTAAGACAAAACTTTGAAAAATTCATGGGGACTGAAAATGAAAGGACTAACAGAAAAATGTAGTGGGATGAAAGTTCATACAGAAAATTAAGCAACTCGCGAAATCTGTAGTGGTACACAGTCTAAATGCGACAGATATTGTAATTTTTAAGCAGCGATATTTTAGCATTAAGCTGCACCCACCCTAAAGTATAAAAAAAAAAGAAAAGTTTCACGAGACGATGATTCTTTGAAAAATCCTTGGGTAGTTTTTTCATTTGTAAAGGGTGGATATGTTCAATAAATGCTCGACCTTCCTGTTAAAATGTAATTTAATTTCCATATTTTTGTTCCCTTAGTAAAATAAATTTAAAACATCTCAATTTCTGTTGATCTGACAGAGAAAAAATTTATTAAGTTAACCGCCCCGCCCGACAGCAAAATTGAGTACCAATACAGTTGTAGCAAAATTCCTAACAAAAGATGGAAGATCATAAATTTTAAAGTTAACACTCATTTTACTCAAAATTGTTGTTACATAACAAGCATAGATTGCCGAAATGTTCAAAATTTCAGAGCAGAAAAATTTGAACGAATTATTCAAAGCAAGTATTGGACAAGTTTGAAACTAACCCAGAGGAAACAAGCATACAAAATTGGTATCCAAGAAAGTATTAAAAATAAATTAAAAATTAAACCGTTTGCAGGAACGATTATGGCCACTATTTTGAGGGCAATGCTATACATTTTCGATAAATTAATTAAATTTGATAAAAGACGTGAAAAAAGAACAAAATTTCTGGTTGCCAAAAAAGTTGACAATTTATAATTTAACTATAGAATTTTTTTTAATAGTATATTTAGCATTAACGTTAATTTAAAACGAAACATTTATCAAAATGCACAGCGAATAAAAGTAAATTTTTACGACATTGTAATTAATGTCTATATAGAGGTCAAATAACTTTCCGCCATGATATCAAATATTGTTGAAGTAAAATAAAAATATTTTTAGAGAATTAAAAACGATAAATAATAATTATGTTCAAACTTCCTCCAAAAATTAAGTGCTAAACCTCACAAATTATATTCTAACGCCATTAATAAATCATCAAATGCGCGATGATTCAAAATAAAATGTAATTGCAATAAAAAATACAAAAACCTACCAATTACTCACAATATTAATGCTAAGGAAACAATAATTTATGTACTTTCTACATCAATGTATATCTGTAGTATATTACGGCCTGTAATTGTAATGCATTACAATTTCGAATTAAAAATTTAAAACACGACTAAAGGAAGTATACAATAATTTCATGATTTGTTGTAGAATATACGCGTGATTGATTAATTTTTGTCGACATAACAATAGATATTTTTATGATTAACAGATTAATAATTATATTTGATTGAAATTTAATTTATTGTGTTAATTAAACAAAATAACAATTTATATAATATCGCGTACAGCCAGCCCCCTTGCTATATGCGTATAACTAGTTATCTATACTAAAGTAGCAATAAATCCTAATTTTTATTACTTTTCTTCAAAAAAAAAAATTAAATAATGAAATTAAAACAATAATTTATCGAATAAATAACAAGAAAAAGAAATTGAAACAATCCGCTGCTGTTACAAAAAAAAAAAGTTGATGTAACCGTATAATTAATTACATAGATTAGAGGAAAAACATTTTTTTGTTTTTTTTTTGTGAGGGTGAATTTTCTTTAATTTTCGTAAACGACAGAGCATAAAAAAAATTCGATATGGTTGTTAATATCATTAAGCTGGGTGTTGTATATATCGAACTATATATGTAATTTTAACAAATGTGTTAAATTTCTTTTCAACTTTCAAAAAATATGGTGTCATGTCAATAAGTTTTCTCTCTTTCCGTAAATAGTATGTATATCGTAATAAGAAATGGAATGGTATTTTCTTGAAAAATACAATAAATTTTTGTGGTATTACATACTTTATATTACATTATATTTTATTGAAAAAGAGACTTATTTTTTATATAACAACAATTATTTATAAATAATATAAATTGATTTATTATAGTTACGACTATAAAACGACCGAAGAACGTGACTTTTTTATTTTTAATTAAAAATACCTTGAAACAAAAAAAAAATTGCATGCACACAATTGAAGCTGTGTGTACTCAATTTATTTTAGTTAGCATTTATATAAAATATACGAATCAGGAAAATGTCTAAATTAAAATTTATTAAATAAATCGTGCAACAACCTCTCATACTCGAGTTGATATGCAATTTTTATGCACTGTACACATTTTTAGTTTAGTTTAATTCCCAAAATGCTAATATATTTTAATTTTATCTTATTTCCTAGCTACTTGTATATATAGTATGTACATAACATATAACCATATATTAGATTTCAATCCCTATTTTGTTTATTTTTTAGGTGATATGATAACGAATTTTATCCAATAATTTATTTTGGTGGAGTGTGAAATTAAATTTTTCATCCAATCGTATAATTCCAAAGGGATAATTATTGCTTTTTTTGCTTGTGCTTTTTTATATAGATAATATGAGAGGCAGCCGAGTTGAATGGGATTAAAGTATTTCAAGGAAGGGTATACTACATATACGAATTACACTATTGGGAATATAATTTAAATAAAGGTATTTTGGAAGTCTCATTGATATTTATGAATTCTGTTTATTTTTTTATTTACAGATGAAGGAAAAAATTTTTTTTTAATTAAATTGATTAAAAAATATCAAGAAATCAATAAGACGATTTTAGTGTGTCATCGCATATTTTCACAAAACAAGATGTATTATTATTATTATAATAAACATAATCTTACATTGGAAAAAAAACAATTTAACAAGTTTTATTTATTATTTGGGTCACATATCAAATTTCATTAAAAAAAAAACTTTTTTGTAATACAAATAATAAAAAGAATGAACAAAGTTATAATGTTGTTTTTGTGTGTAGGCCTCGCAAGTTGTTGTCAAGATTTATAATAAATTTTAATTCAATCAATTCAGCATTTTATTTAATTAAATATGTTGTAAAGAAATCGAATATTAAAATGAACTAGATAAGCTGTGACTATATATTATATTTGTTATTCCAATCTGCGATTTTGATTTATTTAAATAACATAAACATAATTTTTAAGATTAGACTGGCGCCAAAATTTCACAATTAGCTTATATCATTCAGGATGGAATTAAATTATGTTTAGTCTTATAAGAAAAACAAATTTTATTGTTCCGTCGAAAATTTACCAGGCTTATAGGGCAGCTTATTAAACCTTACAACAACTTATTTTATAGTAATTGTTAAATTCATTCAAAATTTAATATTAAACTTAGTTTGTGAAAGTCTTATGTTGTTTTTCCAATCCAACATCGAAATATTACATCACCACTTGTCCAAATCAGCAATTTGTAAAGTTTTAAAAAAATTGATGCTACTCGTTGTTTACTCTGAAAAGATAACAACTGGCTATAAAATTAAATTAAATAAGACCGCAGGAAATTTGGAAAATTTTTGTTTAGTTTCATTCTTATGTCACATTTGAGAATTTTGTTTTGGGAAGAGAAGAACTTAAAATTTATTGCACTAATGGTACGGGTTTGCGGATATTTAATTAGGAATTTTAGGTTTAGTAGAGATTTACCGCCGATGGTGTAGGTTCCATTACACTCTTAGTTTCTCGGTTAATAACGAAAATTCTCTGTAAAGTAAGAAGGTAAATATTGTTTACAATCTTCATTTAATAACTGGAGAACCATTCCTTTCTCCAATTTGATTTCAACAGTTAACAGATTACAGTAAGTTTTCCGATGTTATTTATTAACGAAGTAGTCTAATTTTTATGTTTCATTGCATCGGAAATCAAATAAAATAGAGATTTCATTCAGTATACATTGATCTATGGTAAGGACCGTCATTAGAAGCGAATAAATTCATTTTTGGGAATTGCAATAAGAAACCGAGAGTATCAACTCTGCCACCGATTGGATTTGATCTCCGTGTCTGGAAGATCTTGTGGTGGTACCATACCAGCTAATAATGCCGGAACTGATAAACCGTTGAAATTTCCTAGATCTATTGGATTGTAGAATTCATGAACCAAACCACTTTTCATATAAAATGGGTCTTTTGCTGGATGTTGCTGGAATTTGGATGTTGCTTACGGTAACGCTATAAAAGTGTACTGCTCAAGAGTAAAGAAAACATTCATTACTTATAATCGGACTCAAATCGGATCTCAAAGCTTATCGGAACTGTCACTTTCGCTTTGTGACTTGGGCGACAATTGGATTTTGTTGGTGGCAGAAAAGAAATTTATTGCCAGATAATACTCAGCCTTGAAAAATATTTTGGAAAACTCTAACAATAATAATGAATTCTAAAAAACTTTCTCACAGAACATTTTTGAGGAGTTTCGCAGCCAATAAACTTCAGCAGCACCTTACATTATTAAATTGCTAATTAAAATTTAATAGTAGGCACATTTTTACATAGTTTGCAGGTTGAGTATTTCTAAAATATTTTACAAATTTCAAAACAGAATTCAATAAACAAAATATTGTTTTGTAAAATTTCATCAACAATAATCAAATTTCCTAGTGGAAAACTGAGACGAAAATAATATTTTTTATAAATGTAAACAGAAATTTCTATAGACATACTTTAACCGTAAACTGTTTTTTTCTTTGAAAATTGAGAAAGCAACGGGCGATACATCTAAAATGCTCGTAATACGGATTATTCTCAATTTTGCTGATCAAATAGCAAAAAAAAAACCGTTGAAGACCGTAGAACACATGGAAAATTTAGAAACACACCGCAGCACCGGCATAAATTCTGCCATCATATGAAAACACGTTAACTTTGGGCACCTATTAAAGACACGTAAGAATAATGCTTTATGTTCCTTTTTCATAAAATTGTAAATTACACTGTTTTTTTGCTGTTGTCAAACCGATGAGTTTGCCGGATGCGGTAGCAGGCAAAGTAAAAAATATTTTTGTTTAATATCACCATAAACATTTTGAGCGAACTATAACCAATCGGCAATAAGGATTCTGTCATTTTTTCATGCTGACAATGCATTGTTCTCTTCGTTTTTTTATGTGTTCTTCATATTCTGTTACAGCTACCCACTTTTAGGGAACATACATTTTCCGTTTTATTTTCTTACATTAAACTGCTTTAAGTGAAAATTTCATGGAGAAAAACAGCAATTTCAATTGAGTACGTAACTTAGAATATAACATGAGCATAAAAAGAAATAATGCTTTCTCTTCGACCAAAACATTGTTATAAGGACTAAACCAAATTTGATCGATAATCTCGTAAGATCTCGAATAATATGTAAAACTGTTCCTTATGACCAATAACTTAACTGAATGTAATTCAACGCTATTTGCAAATCTCGAATATGTCAAAACTAATCTTCGATTAATATGAGAAAAACTAATAATCTAGAAATCTTCCAATTATCTTAAAATATAATCTTATGATAATCTTGAGAAGTCAAAAAAACACGGAGGATTTCGAGTAATTCTTTAAAATACCTTGCAGGCATTGCAAATCCTAGAATAATGTCGAAAATATTGCATAATGCCGATAATTACAAAAAACTACAACAATTGATAAATGTATCCCATTTAAAAGGAAAACCACATTAAATTTTTGTTAACTACATTACGAAAACAAAAGGAAGCTACATAATTTAATGTCATCTTTGCGCAGAGAGGGCCAATGGTAAGTGGCTTTGGGGAGTTTTTTATTTTAGTATGGGAAATACAAATGTAAATTTTATTATAAATGTAAACCTTCTTACAATTTTTCAGACGTTTTCCTATCATCCTTGCGCAAAGAGTACAATGCACAGCAGGGGTTTAGCGGTGACAGAGTCACAGCAGTACTCTTAGGTACAAAACCAATTTTCAAGCTAAATCGAATAATATCGAAAATCTGAACAAAATTTCGAATGATATGGCATATCAATTACAGAACAATAGTGTCAATCAAAATTCGAATTAATTTAAAAAAAAACTTCGTTTTTTAATTTTTTGTCTCATAACTGGAATATTCTCATATTCTGAAAAATATTGAATAATGTTAATAATAACGAATAAATTAGATGCCAACAACTTAATGATATTCAACCGCAGATATCCAAATCTAATTTTTTAAATTTCGACCATTCCACCTAACTCAACGATACGCTTAGTTTTCAATTAAAACTATACTGAAATAATATCGAAAAATTTGTAAAATCACAAATAATATCTGTTACCTAACAACAACGCCAAATAATTCTCCAATAAGATTCGAAACCTCAAAAAATTCTAGAAATTTAATAAACAAATTTATAAATTCTCTCGTTTGGTCGGCAGAGATGTATTAGGTAAAAACAAATTATGAAATTGCTAAGATAAAATAAAATTACATGGAAATACTAAAAATTCCAAATATCATGATCATGATCATATATCTAGAAGTTTCTTAGGACAGACTCATTACGTCTCTGATTTTTGTGTTACGGCGTTTCACGAGAAACCAAATAAAATAAATCCAAAGCCAACCAAATACAACAATATTTATTTATATGCAACAATTATTTGAAGAATTATGACGTTGATTTGAGTAGGGCTTCCAGAGCACAGATGTGTTCTGAAGTTACTCATTTTCGAAAACGGTTTTTGAGGAGGTTGGAGATTATTCAAAATTATAATGGCGTTGAGCTTAGCATTAAAGATTTCTAGATCTCGAGTTGCTTTTTGGACTAACCTACTATTCATAGACTATGTGAATTTTTCAGATTTAGAAATATGTGAGTATTTTAGAGCTATTTGAGATTGTCCAAATGAGAATGTTGTCATTAAGAGTTGTTTTGAGTTTCTTGGCGGCTATACTCTACAAAATTTTCTCGATTATTATTTATATTATTCTTATTTATATTTAATCTATAATATGCAATGGCGCAGGAAGCCCGTTCTGAATCGGGTTCGAAATAAGTTTTTGCATCAAAAACCAATCTTGTTTCCTTTAAAAGCCAACAAAATTCCATTAAAATATGGGATGCCTCACTTCTTAATTGTCCTATTAATTATGTAGAAATTGAAAGCTTTGTCCTTCTTTCTATTGACCATTTAACGAATTTTTCCTCAATCTTTTAATTTTCACATTTGGATATATCACGGGACTTTGTTCTTTTCGACATCACAAATTATTAATAATGGTTTTCTATCAGCTAATGAGCGCCAAGAATTTGATTTGCTATAGGCATAAATTTCGAGAACAAAATGAAACCCGCCCGGACCATGAAATTGATGGGATTGAGATCAAACCATATATTTATTAAACCCCTAAACCTTAAACAAAAGTCAGACATTAAATAAAAGGTAGAATGAGCGTTCAACCAAAAGCTTCAAACTGTTCGCAAAATTGCTGAATTTTGGAATCGTTTGGCATATAATCAATTTTAAAGAACCTTGAAGTCTAAGAGCTTTCTTGGTGAACAAAAAAGTTATTTTTGCCAGCTGGTCCCATGAAATAAATTATTGCCATTAGAAAAATAAATCCAGGTTCTCAAATTCCTCGAATTGAAATGGAAAATTTTTTTGACTTAAATTATTCCAATTTGAAATTTGTAGCAAAATATTTAAAAAATCAAAAAGTTTTTAATTTCGACAAACCAAAAATATAAACTATTTGAAAAAATTTTGTTTCAAATATCAAATAAATTTCTGATGATCAACACATTATTACCAAACAATAACACATTTTAAGTTGATAAGCTAATTTTAATTCAATTTGCTAATTAATAACTAAAATTATTGAATTTATATGTTTCAAGCAAAACTTTATTAGAGATTATGGTCGACATAAGCTTAAGATTTCAAATATTTACAAGTTTGTCCTATAATTTAGAAATTTTTCTATGCATTTTCCAAATTTTGAACCAAATGCATTTCCCAAATTTAGTGTATTTTCCGGAAAAAATTTAGGAATATCCTAATTTCGGGCTTTAACCAATGTGATATTTTGTGGATCAAGAAATGTACTTGTACTTATTAAGATTGTTTTCCTGCTGTAAGATTGTTTATGACCCTGCAGAATGATTCAACTACTTTACATCAAATTGCTTTATTTTAGTGAAAAACTTTATATTTTGGCAAATAAGAAACAAAATGTATTTCTAATAATTTTATTTCAACACAATGTTATCCAATTCATTATTTCTCACTTAGTTGAGGGGACAAAATTTTGAATGGAAGAATTTCCGGCCAACTATAGACCAAATTGGATTACAAAAAATTTAAATTTCGCGGAACATTATTGAGCTGATAACAGTGAAACGTGATAGGCTTGAAGCTTAACTTGAATTTTGAAATGCAAGTTAATGAAAGCTGCCAAACCTCGGTATTTTTAATTAAATTTTATTATATAAATGTACGAAGTAAGTTTGCCCTATTTAAATTTTTTCAAAAATTTTTTTTGGGTGAATCTTTTGAACAAAATTCAGAATACTCCTAATTTTGAGCTTAAGCCATTGTGATATTTGGTCCATCGATAAATGTATGCGCACTAATCATAAAATGAGGCGGGCATGATTCATCACCTTAACACCAAATAACATCATTTTAGCAAACATTTCATCACCAAAATTCAGTCCATTCACATATTTCTTAATACTTAGCTTCCATATTCAAGTTTCAAAATAATTCAAAATTTTGATGAACAACACATTATGAAATAAAAGAGTGCACAAATTTCCAGCAAATATGTCAAATTCCATTTGAAACATTTAAATTTCCATAAATTTTAGTTTGAATTGATTTGAAAATTTCTAATTTTTAATAAAAGAAATTGGCGAGCCAGTTCTAAAACTTTTAACTTTGTTTGATTGTAGTGAAATGTAATATAGTTAAATAAATTAAAGTAACATTTGATGTCAAATAAGAAATATTTGGCTAAGAAATCTGAAGAGTTGAATTTTAATGATAGAAATAAGCTACAGAAATTTGTTCAGTAATTAAGAAAATTTTCTATCTTGCGATTTTTGGGGATTTATGCGTCGCATGAGTTCGAAAATTAGATTTCGAAATGGTGTCTGTTAGTCTGTATACCTCTCAGTCAGTCCACATCCTCTTTTCAGCCTAGAAGGTTTAACCAATCGAACTGTAACTTCATGTTTAAGCTTTTCTTCATAAATTGGTAGTTCCTAGTCAATTTTAGTGAAAATCAGGCAGCGGGAAGTGGCAACTTCCGTGGGACAGAAAATTTATTAAGCAAATATCTCAAAACTATTAGACAAAAAAATAAACAAAAATTTAAAATAAATTAAATTTATAAGGAATTTGTTTTGTTACTCAAAATTCGCCATTCGTAAAAGAAAGTCGTGGTGTGTTGACAAAATTTTTAAATTAATGCTTCTAATAAGCAATATACAATTTTTGAATTTACGAATTTTATTCAAAAATATTTTCGGGATTCTGATCAACATCGAAAATTAGCAACAGTTTTAATCTAATTGAAAAATGTTTCCAACTAAAAAATTCACTAAGTTTGTCCTTCGGTCATTTTTTTGTTCGATGTTGAAAGGCCGAATGTCGGAAGGCCGAAAATCGAAAGGCCGAACGCCGATAGGCCAAATGGGTCGGAAGGCCGAATGTCAATAAGCCGAATGTCGTATCGACCAATGTGTCGAAAGGCCGAATGTCTAATGGCCGAATGGGGTGAAAGGCCGAAAGTGTTGAAAGGCCGAATGGGTCAAAAAGGCTGAATATCCAAAGGCCGATTGGGTCGAATGGCCGAACATGTGGAAAGGCCGATTGGGTCGAAAGGCCGAATTTTCATTAAATTTTCCTTCACATCAATTTGCCAGACACAATGTAACGCCAATGGGTGGAAGCCATAAATTAATTTAAGTTAGTAAATTAAGTGAGAAACAAATTGCTCATTAGTCCAGGAGACCAGATTGTTATTACATAAAATAAATAAATAAAATTTATTTTAAATTATAAAAATATATCACAAAGAAAACGTAAGAAGATTTTAATATTTAGGGCGATTTAATATTAAACATTTTTATACAAAAATTTTGATAAAAATATAAATTTTGAAAATTTTCATTCATAAAAAATGAAAAATTAAAATTAATTTCGACACAAACGGCCTTTTGACATTCTTTAAGTTATATTTAAGTTTATTTAAGTTACACGCACTTCAAAACTTACAGAGCTTTTGGAACACTCCATTTTGAGTATTTGCTCATTGGTAATGGAGCTTTCCAAAATAAGGAAATTTCTAAATAATAATATTAAAATGGCTCAACGATTCAAATTCACCCAGATCCTTACTTGGATCTATGCTATAGGACTGTGGCAACATTTTAAAAATTTCAGCTTCATTCTTAACAGAGTTTTTGGAAAGTTTCCTTCCATTTGCCGAGTATCATGATTTATATAATTTTCATTTTCCTTTAGTTAATTTCTTATATTTAGATTGGGAAACCCAAATAATTTGTGATACTTGCTGGCTCTTTTATTCGTTTTCGCCTAGCGGTTAGGCCATTTTGAACCGAGAATTGTTTGCTCTTTTCATTATTATTTAAAGAAATCAAATTTATTTAGAAAAAAAATGGTTAAAAAAAAACGGGTTGGCTACTTTATCTAGAAAAAAATAATACAGAAATTGAAAATCCCGAAAAAAAAATTTAAAAAAAAAAAAATCCTGGAACAAAAAAATTCCGAAAAATAAAAATGCAGAAAACTAATGTCCAGAAATACAATTGTCAAAGTGCGGCCCAAGTTAAAATTAAAATTCATTAAATGGCCAAAATTTGAGATTTTCCGTAAAATTCTTAATATTTATGGTAATAAAAATTGCTTCAACCTTTCAGACACAGATCAAAGGAATTATATCGCTCATATCGCTTCTACGGATTGTTGTACCACAAATGTTTCAAATTATTTTGTGGTTGGCTTAATTCGTTGAATAAGTATAGTATCGACGAACCTACTAGAGCGAATTGAGGATTTAATTCTTCGTTAATGCTTCGTCAACCTTGCAGACACAGATCAAAGGAATTGTATCGCTCGTATAGCTTCTTCTGATATTCGATTTTTTTTATTTTTATTTTAAAAAATAAAATAAATTAAAACTTTTTTATTAGTTAAACACGTATATATATTTATATAATAAGTTTAAAATAAATTAAAATGTCTTTCTTTTCGTAATAATTATTTAATGAAATATAGGAGACCGGTTTCGGATTACATCCATCGTCAGTCCAATTTTTTAACTACTCAGGAGTAGTTAAAAAATTGGACTGACGATGGATGTAATCCGAAACCGGTCTCCTAAATTTCATTAAATAATTATTACGAAAAGAAAGACATTTTAATTTATTTTAAACTTATTATATAAATATATATACGTGTTTAACTAATAAAAAAGTTTTAATTTATTTTATTTTTTAAAATAAAAATAAAAAAAATCGAATATCCACGTAATAAAAGTCACGGCAAAAATAAAGAAAAAATGGCGAATCTCCATTTTTACTGTAATTCTTCTGATAGATGTACCAAAAATGTTTTTAGTGAAGACAAAAGTCTAAAAATGCCTATCAAATTGATTTTTCATTTATTTTGAACAAAATATTTTTTCGGGATTTTTTTTTTCTGGATTTTTAATTTTCAACTATTCTGGATCTTAAAATTTTTGGATTTTTTTTTTCAGACAAATGTAGTGATCCCAAAAAAAACGCCTAACCGACGTGAAAGTCAAAGCCGACTCAATCCATTCGGCCGTTCGATACAATCGGCCTTTCAATATTCGCCCTTTCAACATATTCGGCTTTCGAAAATCGGCCTTTCGGCGTTCGGCCTTTTGATATTCGGACTTTCGACATTCCGCCTTTCGACATTTGGCCTTTCGGCCCTATTCTCATTGTTTAAAAAAAAATTTAGAAAAATTAGTGAAGTTTTCGATAATGGTTATGAACAAAATACAGAGTACTTCTAAATTTAAGCTTAAACCAATGGGATATTTCGTCGATCGAGACTTATTCACACTAATAAAATAAAGTTTTTTCTTGCATCAAATTGCTTCATATTTGGTAAATCTTCGTAGCCCGAAATACAGTAAATTTCAAAAATCTAAAAGTTTCATAATATCGACAAACCAAAAATAAAAATTATTTTTTAAAATTTTGTTTCAAATATGAAAGTTCCGAAATATTAAAAAATTCTGAAAATCTGAATTTTAAGCAAAGGAACACAACTCTGATTAAAAGAGTACAGAACTGTGTAAATCATGCAAAGCAATTTATGAATACTTTTAAACCTCCAAATACCTAGCGGTAGTAACGAGAACCTAAAAAATTGTAATTAATAAAATTATATATCTAAGTCTCTCTCTTGCGCCAATCATTGACTTGTCAACATCATTTTGCATACGACAAAATTATACGCTCGAATGGAAAAGTACTAATTAAAAATAGCTTTTTAGTACAATTAATAGTGATATTTGCAAAAACTGCTGTGCTAAAAAGTTCGCTTCGCTCATTTTTGTTTCGTGTTGGAGTTTGTATTGCGGTTATTTTTTCTGTACGGATCGACAGTGGCTGAGTTAATTTCGTGTTTTTGCAAGCCTTGCCAAACTGTCAAATTGTATTACAAAAAATTAAATTTGCTAAATAATTTATATTTTAAGGTGATTATTGTAAATCAAAAATACCTTTTTCTAACAATTTCTAATTTTTTAGAAAATAATTTTCTATGAATTTTCAATTTTGTGCAAAATAAATTCAATTTAAATAAATTTAAATATCATTTGTTTTCAAATAAGAAACGTTTAGCCAATTAGATAGAAAGCTATATATCGGAATTCGTTATAATTAATTCATTTTCCCAATTAATATTAAACATTTTTGCATTAATATTTAATTTAAAATCTTATTCGAGTTTATTGCCTACATCGACGATTAGCTATACTATTAATTTGGACTACAAACCATAAGATTTTAAATATTTACTGAATTTTGTCATATTTAAGTTTCTGTCTATAAATTATTTAAATTTGAAACAATCTAATATTTATTTTATTTATTAGCAATTATTTTAGTTATCATAGTATTAGTATGAGCATGTACAAAATGATGTAGTTTGATCATTAATTTAAATTAATGTTGCATAATATTTTTACAATTTGGGTGAAACACTCGAAAAAATCGGGATTAATTGTCTACATATTATTTTTCTAAAGTTCTTACTTCGTACGTTTTAAAAAACTTTAATTAAATAAAATCCATTAAATGATAAATTTTGATCAGTTATATTGATAATTAGATATTCGAAATCGAATTATTATAATTTTAAACGTTTTGAGAGTAAATTAATTAGAATTATGAAAACAATTACGAAGTTTGTAAATACCTTCGTATTACAATTTGGTTATTAAGTAATTTTTAACGATTACATTTGGTTTAACATAATAAAAGTAATTTTAATTTTTTCACTTAAAAATAATTTAATTTAAAATAATATTTTATTCGAACAGGTGAAGAATATTTTAGTATTTGACCTGCATGTTATACATTTTTATTTCGGAATTGTTGCGAAAGAGAATGTTGAATACATTGCTTTTACATTGTTGTAACACACGCATTATGATTATGCAGTAATTTAAATGCAATAATATTAATTAAGTTTCGTGTTATGCACGATTCAACGCCAATGCAACATGCATGCTTTGAAGAAGATAAATTAATTTTAAACTAACCATAAAAAATGGCATTTATATACATCTCTGTATTATTAACGATTAATCACTTTTGACTTTCCTCTATATTCTAATTAACCTTGCTTGTATATTTAAAAAAAAAAATTGATGAATTGTTAATTTTAAATTAATAATTATTTTTGTCTTAAGCGCAACATTTTAAATTACCTTGAACTGTAACAAAATAATAATAAATTTTAAATATTATTATTTTTATGTATTATATTGTTTTAAAATGGAAGAAAGAGAGGTGGGTTTTTTTTCTGCTGTACATATATAGAAAAATAAAAGGAAAATTTAAATGAAAATATATTGAATATTTTATTGCGCATGTACAATCATTAATTAAGAAATATTGTGTGTGAGAAGAGCGTACGTTCATCTATGAGTACGAAGAAAATATTTTTTAATTAACATTCCTTATTTTTAATTTATAATTTTTATGCAAATTTAAAACAGTTTTAATTTTTTCTAAATTCGTTTGTGTATTATTGTATACGACGAATTTGACTATTTTATGTAACAATACATTTTTAAAACTCGCTTCAACTATAAATAACAACGACTATTTTAATATATTTGTTATATTATTATATTATTATAATATTTAAATCTTGTAGGTGTTTAAATTGTGGCTCTTTAACCCGAAATAGATATATGATATATATTATAAATTTAAAAAGAATTAAGAAATAAAAATCGTTAAGGTGTGGCGCAATTTATGTTTATATAAATATAAAGGTATGCGTATAGCAAAATAAATAAAGTTGCGGTGTGACAATCCCAAAATGATGATGACGATGATTTTTAAGAGAATTTCAATTAAAATTAAATTATTTGGAATAAAAATTTAAATTTTATCTTACGGAATTTACTTTTATCGCACATCGCATCATAAGCATAACGAAAAAGGTGGAAAATTACATATACTTATATACAAACAATTTTTTTATTTTTTATTTTTGTTGGTCTATAGAAATAATCATAATAATAGTTATAATAATAAACATTATCATAAAAATAAAATGGGTGGAAAAAATCACCCCCTCAATGAATATAAAAATAAACGTAAACAATTTTTTTTTGTTGGTGTGGTTTTTTTCCATCGTTACACACATAACAATATAGACGTCGTAAGCACACGAAAAATATCTACATTTTCTTTATGCTCTGTGTGCTATACACACACACACACACACAATAACAACTCTACCCTCAAGAAAATATATGTACATACATAATATAAAGTGAAGGGAAGGCGAATAAAATTTGCAAACCAAGAAAATTTATTTTTCGTTTTTGGTTTGGTTTTTTTTTTTTTTTTGTTTCCCCAGTACCAAACCACATACCTAACGAAATATTGTGTGTTTGTTGTAGTTGTTGTGGTATAAATGGAAGTCAAAAGCAATTTCTAACTTCGTAAAAAATTGTTTAAAAAAGAAAAATGGAAAATTGTTACATTAGTTGTTCGCTTAATAAATATAAACCAGGATATACTTCTTTTTAATGCTCCCGGTGAATATATTTACAACCAAAAAAAAAAAAAATAACCAAGTTTTTCTTTTATATGCGACTTGGAAGGTCATAAGTTCAATTAGATTCAGGAAAAAAAAGCTTCTCCTATTAATCTGATAGCAATTCAAAATCTACCAACTTTTTGAGATAGAAAGCATATAATAACAATAAAAAACGAAAATATATTGATTTTTTTTTTGCCATGTACACACACGTTACATACTTATACACAAAAAGATATATTTTCCTGGAAAATGCGCATGAACAGTTTTGCAAAATCAAAAAAAAAACTTTTTTTTCCATTTATTGTTATTGTTGTTGTTATTTATTTATATATTTTATTATACTTTTTGTTGCTGTTAGTTATCAAGGGTGGAATTTTAGGTTATTCAAACAAAAATATCAATTTTAATTTAAAATAAAATAAAATAAAATTTATTTTTCATTTTTCATTCTGTTTTTTACGGGTTTTCTTATATATACGAGTATATAAATGGATGTTGGCTAGATGTAATATATTGTACCCAAAAATGCCAGAAGTACGGGAATTGAATTATATTATAAAAACAAAACTAAAATTTTATAATATTAAATTTTTTTATTTAATAATTATACGATCTTTGTGTATCCCCATGTCAGATATTTTATTTTATTTTAATTTCATCGACCATTTTGTGGTCATACAATGTACAGCAATTATATAAATATGTATAATGCACACTAGAATCCGGTATATATGTAAATTTAGCATCCATTGTTTGTAAAACATCCCTTTTTACTTATGTCTCTCATTATACATAAATAAAAAAAAGGGGTGAAACAAAAATTATGGTGTGTTCTGATTTATTTAAATTACGTTTTGTACACAGTAAATTGTTAGATTAACTAACTTATCCCTTTTATACATAAACAATTTTCTTATACATATATTCAAATATATGTAGGTTTAATTTTCATTTTGTTTGCGAATGATAAAATTGGATTTTAATCTGATAAATTATGAATTGGATGTTATTCCCTTGATTTAAATTTATCTTTGTTGTGTTTATATTTTGTATAAAAGCGAAAATTTTCATCCCTCGAGAGAATTTAAATGCACCTGCTACAATATTGCGCTTATAGGAGCCATATTGCATGGCAAAAAAAATTCATAAAAAATTAATAAATTTGATTCTGTTTGACAAGGAATATATAATTATAGTTATAAAAAAAAATCGGATAAATACTAAAAAAATAATTTTGCAAATAATAGCAGCGTTGTGATAGCGGAAAAGCTATGGTAATAAATGAAAGGGTCACATTTTTAAAAAGCGCATTTAAACCATACAAACTTAATTATTTTGATGAAAATTACATTTCTGATATTTGTGGGCGTCTGATCTGATCCAGATCAGATGAAACGATACACAATTGGTACTGCTGTTGTCTAAAAATATGTACTATTCAATATTACATTAAAAACATATCTTGTTTTGAAAATGTCTATCATAAAAACCTAAATCGAAATTCGTTTTTCAAAATTATGTTGTTATATAACAGTACTGTACCGGCCACCTAACACAAAATTACTCTTTAGCTTCGTTTTAACATCGAAACGAATTTTAGATCAAAATTTGTGATCCAAAACGAAAGTTGGTTCAAATGTTGTTGTTGCTTAACTTGTAATTTTTGATCTGATCCAGGTCAGTATGCAGTTGTTTATTTCGAGACTAAAATCTCGCTATGATATCGATTGTCATTCCGGATATTTTTTGTACATCTCAGGACCTCCAAAAAGGTCTATTCTAACGTAGATTTTAAAAGTTACTTACTTCGCTTAATACAGTGTGCAAACGGTTTGGAACTATGACTGAGGTTTGAAATTCAATTATAACTCAAGAAGGACGTATTGTGCTTTGTTTCAACGAATGAAGTTCAACTAGAAATCGAAGATATCTTTCTGTGAAAAAGTCACTGAAAAATGCTTATAACTTCTTGAAGCTGCTATTTAACTATGTACTTGACACCGAATATTTTGACTGGTCACGAAGTTGATTGAGTAACTCTTTGTTGGTAAATATAACATGTAGGCCAGTACTACAAAACTCTGCAATGTTGTGCTGAAAGAATTTATTTCGTTAACTTATTCCAGCTGTAAATTATACAATTATTTAGAGAATCTCAAAATTTTTAAACTTTCGGAACCCAATTTTTATATTCCAAATTTGATAATTAGCCTAGGGCATGTGATGGCAAGTGATATTATCCCGTATAAAAATATTTAAACCAGCCTCTTAAAACTGTTATTTTGTGTCCTTCAACCGAGTTATTTGATTTTTAAAGGAATACGCCAACCGATCATATTTTTACCACATATTGGTAAATAGTATGCTGTTAAAGTTGAATTACTTAGCCGCTAAAAACTTTGACATACTCAGAATTCAATTCGAATATTTAAATGTTTTTATTTATTTAAGAATTTGATCCTAATTACTAACGCCAAAGCATGATACATTTTAAAAATTGGTTAAACTTTAAAATTTGTTTTTCAAAATTTAACAAAGTTCGAAAATTTAAAATTTTATAATATTTGGAATGAAAAATATTAAAATTTGGTGGTGCTTTTATATTTCATGAATTTTAAATTTCTCATATTTTCATTAGTTTCGCTTTATCATGATAATTAGTAACTTCATGTCCGCAGTCACCTTAGAGATCTATTTAAAAAAAATGTAATTTTCATATTATCCGAACCATCACGTATTTTCAACCGAGGCGAGACAAATTTCATGATTTATCGCAAGTCAAAAAGCGTGTTAGGAAATGTTAGCAGCAATAATGTCTACGAAGTTCAGCGCCTCTAAGTCGTACTTGACCGGTAATGATTAGCTTCTCAGCCGTGATAAAAATTATACCTCTTACGATAATATGTCCATACAAAAGGATACGAAACTCAGTTCTAGAACATTGGGGTATGGGAAATACAAAACTACTGTGATTAAAGAAATTTCTTATGCACTTTATCCGCATATTACTAAAAATAACATAAAACTGAAATTTATTTTATTTGTGGATAGGCATGTGATGCACCTGTCCTACTAACTAAGCATTTTGTGTAATGAACAGCAAATATCTCTAATTGCAGTTTATCCAAATGCCACATGTGTCAGCATTTAAACTATTCAAATCAGCGTAGCAAGAGATAGTCTTAGGTTTGAGATGCGAAAATGTCGATTACACCCTTACTAGAAGGAACGTTTGCTCCATTACTGCAACAAGCTGTAAATAAAGCATTCGCCCCGGTGAACATTAAACCAACAAATCTCCTATAGAGTATTCTATATGTTTATTTAAACCAATTTTAAATGAGGGTGTACATTAGAAAATTCCAAAGTCATTCGTTTTTAAAAATTGAAATTGCCACAGAATATTATTGAACATCAATAAATGTATCTAACCTATCTGAATAATTTACCATTGAACAAAGTGGCAGCATGGAGCAAGTAGAATGTTTGGAACAGATAGAAAGTAGGTTCAAAGTTTCAGAAATTTCAGTAATTCGGATTCAACCTGAGAACTGTGCGGAACTTTTTGTAGCCCAAAACCCCAGAAATGAAAAATAAAAAACAAATAAAGAAAAATTATACGTTTTCTCGTCACGACGTCCAGATATGCAAAAATTTAGGAGGAGAAGAAGAGGCATAAATTAGAAATGGAAATTGAAAAAAAAACATCGGCAGCTCTTATGAATTCAAAACAGAGAAAATAAACAGAAAATAAGAGAGGAAAAATCAAATATCAATCAGAAATTAAAACAAACCATAGCAATATTTATTTAACAAATTGAACCAAATTAATCCGTTTACAGTTTATTTTATGCTATTGCGTTGGATACAATAATGCCATAGAAAAACTCCAACGTCACAATGAAAAATACAACAAGACACGTTGGCTTCAGGAAAAATGTGCTCTCATATGTACACTATTCACAAAAATAAGACCGCACACCGCTGTGCAAATTGTAAAACCGAATCAGTTGTATAAATAAGTTAAAAATTGCTACTGATCTTACTGACTTTCATACAAATGCCTAATTTTGTATCATTTACATAGGGCGCATATATGATAAATAGAAAGCGATTTCTTTTTTACAAAATTGCTAAATTAATATATTATTTTAAAGTCAACGTTAAACGAAAATTTCTTAAGATTTTAAAAGCTCTTAGTTTCGAAATTAGAACTCATTTTACAAACTCCTTAACATTCACTAAACTTTAACTAAACACTTTTTATAAATTTGAAGAACTTGTTGAAAAAAATACAAAATTTTATAAAATTAAATAATTAGTTTACGGATGAATAAACTATCGCAAATTTAATTTATTTCAAAATTTCCTTAATTTACGTAACAAAATTTTATAGTTTACACATTACAGTGTTTTAAAAATTTACACTGAGAAAAATGTGTATTGGTCTTAAGCAAATAAAATATAGAAAAATATGATTTAGGGTATTTTCCTGAATTTAAAGTAATTTTTCCAAGCTACAAGACATAATTTCTAATCATATTGTTGAAAATGAAATAGTCTACAGGTAATTTTCCATTATATTTTGGATATTCTAAATAAATTTTTTGTTTGGATAGGTATTACATTATTTAGATAAAAACCCTATTCGATATTGGTTGTCTCGCAATAAATATAGTAAGTTTAGACAATTAATGAGCTCAACTAAATTATTAGACATTTTACCTATAAATATAGTTCCGCTAACGCTTTTTTAAAGTGTCATTTAATAATTATTGAAATATTAAAATTTAGTGTTTTATTTTGGAACGTAGTTTAGCGCTGTTTATTTTAAATAAAACAGTACAAACTAAGCGAGAGAAGTTTAACTACAATTCGCTTAAAGTTATAATCAAATTATATGTGCTTCTACGCAGGTAAGTAAATTAATTAATAAAATTATAAATTAGTTATGCATTTCTAATTTAATCAAACGCCATATTTGCAAATTTCGTCATGCCATAGAGTCCTCTGCAAAATTTCATAAACGCAACATTTATTGTGAGGTGGTTCATTATGGGTACTCCAACAATCTATATTGGTCGGCCATCTTATTTGGTAGAAGAAACCGAATTATTGTAAATCTATAAAAATAGTAACATTACTAAGCTTATTGGTATAAAGTAATTAAAGTTAAAGTAATTTTTCATTATCTATTGGTACTTCTCCTGTAATGTAGGTACATGAATATTGTAATTGTCCAATTGAAAAGAAATGCTTGTTGCAGCATAGTTCTTATTGTGATTTTTGATCGAATAGGTGCACGCACTTGTGTCTTTTTTGGTTGAGTTTTCAAAATAAATTTTTTGCATATAGATTTGTAATAACATAGTTCGTCATTTTTTAATAACAAAAATTTTAAAAATAGTGAATACTATAAATTTAATAAATATAGTTGTGAAATATGAAATATCAAGTTGCAGTAGGTTTAAATATAATAAAACTATATTTAAATTTAAAATAAAATAACGGAATCTATTACAAATAAACTGAATCTTAATATTTAATGTTTGAAGTAAAAATGAAGATATCTTGGCTTATGAATATAATTTGTTGGAATAGCTAATTTTGATAAAACTTAACCTCACCCCTTCTGTTTTTTTTTGTTTGCTCTACTATTTCTTTGCAGATGAAGAAAAAGATGGCCTCTCATTTGTTAAACTAAAGCATTATTACAGCATTATCAAAAAGCGGATTGCAGAGTACAACTTTTGTACTATACTGGTAAGAGCTGTTTCAACCAAACTCAGCGAATACTGATTTTGTTTGCAAAAAATTCAACCGGTCAAATAAAATTTGTTAATCTTCTTTTTAATTTTAGATATCGTAACAACACCATCGGAAGTCAGCAATTCTGAGGCAGTAATCGCCATTATTTACGTCAGGATGCTCAACTTTTGTACATCTCTTGATATTGATTGAAGCCATTTGTTTGCCTATTACTTGCACGCTTATGATAAAATGGATGCGAGGGCAATAAAGAATAAACAAATCTTAACAGCTTTAGTTACACGATTTTAATTTATTATAAAAAGTTGTTTTTGTATTTTATTCATGTGTGTATAATAAAATAATATAATATTAAAATGAACGTATACGCCATTATATTCAGATTTATATTAAAAAATTGAGAAATAAATATACACCTATCTAAATAGGTAAGTGAGTCCTACAATTACTCTTTCATAGGTAAATCACTTAAAAGTTTTGGCATATCACCTATAATATTCCTGAGAGTATAGTAAACCTACCTCTTTGTCGAGGCTGAGCTCCAATATTAACTGGATATAAATATGTGCATTGGTCCTTTTTCGTTAAATCTGGTTACAATCAGTATAGACTTGTTGGCAGAGTAAATGGGATTTCTATCAATAAATGTTGTTGCTTCTACGGCCTAACTATTTTTAATATTTCCAAACCTATAGGAGTTTTATTTATATTATTAGTAATTTATTTCTATATGTACTGCTTTTCTCTCGAATGTGTTAAGGAAGATCGCCAATAGTCTATAGGTAAAATTCCACACAATCTGTTCCATTACATTTTTTCAAATAGTTTAATTTCCTAGATAATCAGAAATTTCGTCCATTTGATAGTTTAGAAAAATATAGAACATGTAACAAGAATTTCTTGTTGTCCCAAAAACGCCTATAACTATGGTTAAAAAACACGTCAAAAATAGGGAATTTTACCCATAGTTTTTTTCAGTGTAGAATTTAGATTTTAGCATTATTTTAAATTTCAATGCACAAATGTCGATTCATAAAATACGCGCTTAAGTAAACTAACTTTGATTAGTCGAAATCCCTTAGAAAGAGGGTTGATAAAATGTATATTATCCTACATTTTCAAGATTATTCAAATTTTGCATGGGGTTGTTATAGGAATCCGGATAATTGAAATTTTTTTGATATTCGACGTGGGTAATTACCGTTGAAATTTATTTAGGGAAATCAAATTTATTTAAGAATATTGAGATTAGGTTTCAAGATCCATTTTTGTATGTAGATTATGCTAAATTGTTCGATATTTTAGAATTAATTGAGATAAGCGAGAGTTTCGATACATTTTGGTGCTAAATATCGATAAATCCAGTTTTTCTAAGATTTCGAAATTATTTGAAATATTTTTTAACTTATTCAAGATTATTCGTGTCTTATTTGAGTGTTAATGACTACTAAAGATTGTCCGAATTAATCGACATTGTAAAGATGTAATAAAATTTTCGCTTCTTGGTGTCGAGTTGTGTAAAGTAGATTATACACGATTAGCATATTTTTCGAGATTTTCAATTATATGATTTCTAGATTTTGCATATTTCTTTATTATAAAAGTAAGAAAAAATAAGCAAAATTGGAGATTATTGGATATAAGCGTAGCCTTGTATAAACAATAGTGAACAATTCTTAAAAGGCAAATCAGTTTTTTTTATTTCTAAAATTTGTGCAAGAGCCAATATGTTTAAAAAATTTATGTAACAAAACTACGTGGGCATTAACATATGTTTATCGAAAAATTCAGATTTTTTAGGTACGATCAGTAAAGGAGCAAAGTTTGAAAGTAATCGAAATGGTAAATCAAAGTAAGAGTTAGAACCCCGATATTTAAGCCAAATCCACATACACAATAATATATTCTAGGGGATAGTGCTAAATCCTCGCAAAATCAAAATATCGAATAACATTTTTGATGCAGTTTCAAAATATCGAATTTTACAATATCGCTATAAAATTTCTCGAATTGTGTTATCTCGAAAAGCAAAAAATTCAAATTAACCTTTTTTTAAATTTAAGTAGAAAATATTTTTTTGCAATCATTACATTTCTGAAATTTCAAAAAAAGAAAAAAACAAAATTCAGAAAAATATTTTGTTTCATGTAAATGAAAAAAATTCAATGTTGAGCATTTACATAACTTGAAACATTTGTGGTAAATCTATCAGCAGAAGCGATACGAATGATACAATTCCTTCGATCTGTGTCTGCAAGGTTGATGAAGCATTTACCAATTTAACAAAAATTCGTAATTCGCTCCAATACATTCGGCGATTCTTTACTAACCCAACAAATTAAACCAACTAAAACACCAGTTGAAACATTTATGGTATATGTCTATCTGTATAAGGGTGTCTGCCGATTTTTAGGATTAAGAACTCTTAAGAAAAAAATCGATTTTTTTATAAATTTTATAAATTTTAATTTTAGGTCGCACGCACTTTGACCATTGCGTTCCTGAATTTTCGTTTTTCGGACTTTTTTCGGGAGACAGGTATACATACGTAAACAGTTATGATTAATAATTTAATCTTTATTGTTTAATATTTATTTTTTTAATATTTTAATATTTAATAATCGTACTAATTAATGAACAATCAAAAAACCAAAAATTGTGTGACTCCCGAATAAATAATATAAATTTTGAACATTACTTGCAGCGCCGCAAACCATTTTACAAAATCAAATTATTTATTCGGGATTCGAGATAATTCGAGTTTTTGAAATTCGAGATTTCGATTGCGAGATTGTGATTTCGATATAACGTTTGTCGAGATATTATACCCAATATATATTCAAGAGAGCGTAGAATATTCTGTAATAAATATCATTATAGAAAAAAGTTAAAAAAGTCTTGAAAGAAACACGCGGTCATACATCGTTTGAAACAACTTTTGACTGAATTACTTTGTAATTTAAAACAAAACAATTGTCAAATTGTTGTTTTAAAAATCAAAACCGGGATTTTTATTTTTGCGGAACCCGGGTTTTTAAAGCAAGATTATGAAAAAATGGAATTTAAATGCGAGATTTTTTGGGTTGGCTATAATATCTCGCCAAAGGGTATATCGAAATCACAATCTCGAAATCGAAATCTCGATTTTCAAAATATCGAATTTCCAAATATCGAAATATTAAAATTTCAAAATCCAAATCTCGAATTATCTCGAATCCCGAATAATTAAATTATAAATTTTATAAAATTATTATTTTACATACACTGTTTCATATTTGATACTGAAGTTTAGCATTTTGAATAATTAAATATTAGAATATAAATACAAAATCATATAACAAGTTTTTATAATTCTATTTATATAGTAATTGTTATCTACAAAAAATAAAAAAACCGAAATCCCGAAAAAAATTCCAGAAGCAAAAAAATCAAAAAGTTAAAATTAAAACTAAAGGCGCTGAACATACAAATTATATCCGTCATATAGCTTCTACTGAAAGGTTTACCATAAGTGTTTCAAGTTGTATTATGTTTGGCTTAATTCGTTGGGTTAGTACGGAATCGACGAGTGTATTAGAACGGATTGCGATTTTTTATTAAATTGTTAAATGCTTCGTCAACCTTGCAGACACAGATCAAAGGAATTATGTCGATTGTATCGCTTCTACTGATAGTTATACCACAAATGTTTCAAGTGTGATAAAAGTCTATTACCTACTGAATTTTCCCGGGATTTTTTATCTATTTCATTACTACGGGTTGAAAAATTTCTGATTTTTTTTTTTTTTTGGTAAATGTAGTGATCGCAAGAAATAATTAACAACTTAAATTTAAAAAAAAGAAATTGATTTGTTTGTGTTTCGGGATTATAGTATTCGAAAAATTATTCGGCGATATTCTGAAATTCGATATTATAAAACTGAACCAAAAAATTTGTTTGATATTTTGTTTATTCGCTATTTTGATTTTGCGAGATTTTGGCACTTTTTTTTAAAAAAGCGGAATATTGTCGTTACGATCCCGTTGGAACCATCACTATTTTCGATGTTCGATGTTTCAAGGGAAATCATGGGAAAATTGCACCAACTGTGCAACAACTAGATTTTTGAATTTTTCATAGGACGTCCCTTGCGAATTTTGTATCTTTGGGATTAAGTATCCTCAGTATTTTGTACCCTCGGAATTTTGTCACTCTCCCAACCATGGATAAGTGTTTCTTATTTCAAAAATTGGACCTAGGTACGTACAAAAAATGAACTATGAAGTGAAGTTCGGATCAAATCATTTTTCACGAAACGACAAAAAATGTTAAGAACTAGCTACTCGAACCAAAATTATTTAAAAAGAAAAAATTGGCTTAAATTTTATTCCTGATTCTTAAATTTTCAAAACAGTCTTTTTTAGTCCTAAGATTGAGGTTTTTAAAATTCCTAAGCTTCTTTACATCTCTTTTCTCCTATTCTAAAAATCATTAAATTTAGGATATGATATTGAACTTAGGATTTCCGAATTATATCAGTTTTTTCGAACGACGAATAACTTGCGTTTAAACTTGTAAAATTCGAATTTCGACGTAAATAATAAATGAAATTTAGAGTCTAGCCCAATATTTCTAAGAAATTATAATTGCCGTTTCAAAGGTTTTAGAATAGCGCTTTGGAAGATAGAAGAATTTGAACGATATTCGAACATTTTAAACATTTCAAAATAAATGAAAATTGAAGATGTAAAAATACTTGGAACTACAGAACATGTCAATTTTATAAAATTTCTAATATTTCATTTTATAAATGTGACAAGTACGGGTGGGTTATTCTTCAAATTGTTGAAATTGTGAAGTGTTTGGATTTTTAAAATTGCAAATTTGGAAATAACTTGGTTTTTTTTATTTGCCAAATCAATCAGAATTAGGTACGCTAGACTTTGTTGTATTTTACTTTTTTGTCACTCATTTAAAAGTAATAGGTCGAAATCGACCCATCACATCAAAATGCAATTTTGCGAATCAAAGCGAGAGAAAATACAACAGGATTTGTTTCCGTCGCATTGTTTTATTTGTGTATCTCTCGTTCTGTGTATTAGTTTCAGTTTATTTTAAATGGACGATTTAGTATTAAACAATATCTCAATAAGTGTATACGAGTACGTGTTTGACGTACGTTATTTGGCGGTAGATGAATTTTCTAAGGATTTGCATTTAGTTTACTTCTTATCTCAGATATTTTTATATAAAAAAATAAAAAATAGTTATTTCAAATGTTATTCAATTAGTTTCTTGTAATAGTTTCATTATGAAATAAACCCAAATCGTTTTAACGGTTATGGGTTGTTTTTGACCCAAAAAATATATTCTACACAATTTATTAAATTTGCATCCTTTCGTAAGGAGGCTTTGAAGGCAAAAATACATTTTACATTAACGGAACTACCGGAGATTATGAATGGTGATGATTCCGATGATGATTACTTTGATGGTTTGGAAGAAGAGAACGATGAAACTTTCGAAATACAAACAGGAGAATTCGGTACAAAGATAAACATTAATTTACCAGATCCTAATTTAAATGGGCTGTTTGAAACCACCGAAATTCCGTTTTCAGAGTTAACAACATTACAAATTTTCGAAAAATATTTCCCATCCCATTGGAATTTTTCGAAAAAAAAAATTGCATTTTTCACTAACGTCTACGCAGAACAAAGCAATGTCAGAGGATATAAGCCAACTAACGCTGATAAAATCAGAAAACTTCTTGGACTTCACTTTTTTATGGGATGCTTAAAATTTCCAAAGAGCAGAATGTATTATAGGAATGGAACAGTAATATAGGAATGGATTATGTTATTAATTGCATGAAAAGTGATAGATTTCATCAACTGCGTAATAAATTACATTTTGTAAATAATCTAAGTTATTTAGTGGATAAAAGTGGATTGCCTTATGATTTTTTTTATTTACCAAGGCAACTGAAATTTCAGCGGCAAATTAAAAAAAACTTTGGTTTCGGTGCTACTAATGTGCTTCATTTGTTCAAACCAAATGCCCTTTTTCTATTGGAACTATACCTACACCTGATTCGATTCAAAAATCCACCTCTTCAATTCACCTCAAGTATAAAAAAGTGGTGATTATCACATGACAGGACACCAAACCGGTACATGCATCATCAAATTTTATTAGTATTGGAGCAGAAGGAATTGTGAAACGCTGAGATAAATTGCAAAAAAAATATGTAACTATTAAACAACCAGAAATTATAAAGTTGTACAATACGAATATGGGAGGGGTAGATTTTTTGGACCAGTTGATAAGCTATTATCGAATGTTTATTAAATTCAAAAAATGAACATTATGCGCATTTACACATTTTACAGACTTTGCGGCTTGTGCTACTTGGATCGAGTACCCTAGCTATCAACAGAAAGCTGGCATTGAAAAAAAATATTCCTGATTTATTGAATTTTCGATTACAACTTGCAAACAGTTTGATGGTTACTAGTACGAATCCTATTCGAAAACGTGGGCGTCCAGCATTATCTTAAATTGACGATTCACCTTCAAATACAAATGCCAAAAAATAATGTGTTGAAGTAAGGCTCTCTAGAAATTTGCAGTACGACCAGGTAGATCACTTCCCTGAACATAATCAGATACCACTATACCACGTCAAAGTCGCACTTCTTTTGCACAAAGTGCAAAGTGTATTTATGCCTAAATATTTATGATTTTGTTATATTTTTACGTGTTATTTGTTACTATTTTATATTTTTATAGTTGCTTATTGAATTGTGATAAATTGAAATAGATATGTGCTAAATAAAACTAAACAACCTAAAAAAATAATGTTGAAACAATGCTACCGCGTTCCGTTATTAATCCTGTGTGCATTATACCCTAGACACACTGCGATCTAATAAAAGCGATTTAGTATATTTTTCGAGATTAGTTGCAGTGTGTCAACCTCGATTTAGCTAATCCATTTGTTTTTGCATAAAATACTTAAACTAGTTTAACTAAATCGGATTTATTAAATTACAGTTTGTCTAGGGTATTAATAAGTCGATTTTTTCGACTAAATCGCATTCTAAAACACATTTCTTATCATGTCATATGTCCATTCATAGATGGTCCTAGTGTCAACAAAAACCCAAATATGCCTTTCTTGCCGTACCCTAATTTAGTTTATTCTTCTATTTAGTCAAACAAATCGACGTGAGGCACAAAGCATTATTCAACCCATTACGCTAGGTTTCTTAGATGAAACATATTTGAATTGTTTATGGTTTATTAATGATTCTGTTAAGCTTGTTAACGTAGTTTACCCTGAAAATTATTTTTTTGATGGCCGAAAAAAATATACCACTGAATGAATTAATAAGAACTTTATTTGTACTGTTATTTGTATTCTAAATGTGAGAACTAAAATATCGTGCACTTATAAAAAAAACAAAGCCTAAATTAAATCATAGAGATGACCATTCAGCTTGCCTACTAATAAACGTACCAAACTTAGTCACTTATTGCTATAATAATTATTATATAATAATTATTTGCTGTTTACTAATCCTTTATTATAAAACTAATTCTATTTAAATTTCAAAGCAGGCACAAACTGGTAAAAATAAATATAAATGAGAGCTTCGTTTTCACAGCAATAATTGTTCATTTCAATTTTTTTTTTGTTTTTTCAATGAACCGGATTTGACCCTTGATCTATCTTGATTGATCAGTTGTCTTTTCTCCCTTGAACTAAATCAATCCAGTTTACCAACGCAAATTTGCTCGCTTCGTGAAATAAAAATATCATCCTCCAACCTGCCGTTACTTTAGTTGTTGAATAAATCTTCGATTTAGGAATTGTTTAAACAATCAAAATTCAGGTCATGCTTTTTTGAATACGTATGGTTAAAGCGAAGAAAGAATAACTTTTAGAAATATATCGATCTACCAATATCCTCTGAAAGTATACAAATTTAGGATTTTAATATTTTGTTGAACTTCTACTTAATTTTGGTCATCAAATTACTGTTTTCAACTATTATTGGTCTAATATACTCCATTGTACATATTTAGTTCACATGGACACCGCACGATAATAGTTTATTTTTGTAAGCTAATTTTTTGTTTTTAAAGTATAGAAAAAATAGTTTGTAAATATTAAACACATATGAATTGTAAACAAGTCGTTAGACCGACACAAAGAACAAAACACATCGAAAAGAGAGTTGAATGAATTTTTATTATTTATAGATATTAGTTATTGTACAATTAAAATGCTTCCCCCATCATGAATTCTGTGTTCACTCAGATCAGCCATATAGCTTCAAAATTGTAGACTTTTCAATTAAATTTTTATTTTTATTTTTTTTTTTTTCATTAGAAATGCGATAAAAGCAAAAAAATGTCCCCACTTTAAACAGAATCAAGTTGTATGTATAAATATTTTATAAGGCGACAGTGTACTTAATATATATTGTGCTGACGCGTTCAAAACAAAAAAAAAAAAAATTTTGTATTTTCTTAGATAAAGTTCTTAAATTGATTGTTAGTTGGATATAAGTATATACATACATACATATATAAAAATGAATACCAGTAAATTGTTTGTCTTAAGAATAAGAACTTATATACTTAATTTATCTTGTTTTTTCTTATATTTTATTTCTTATGAGTACAATTCATCACCAGAGATTATTATGTTTGATAAGATTTAACAAAATAACAACAAAAACGTATACCAATTGCAAAATTATACAGTAAATTATAAATCAGACAATTACATTAATTTCAAAAGTACATTCCGCTTATACGATTTCGTTTTTTTTTTTACGTTATTTATAATTGTAATAAAAACTAGTTGTTTTAATAGCGCTGTCAACTGCATTTTAGTTCGCGATTATGTATACGTATATAAATGCATTTCTTAGGAGAATATTATTCTTATTCATTTTTTTTACTAAAAATTACAAAAATAATATAAATAAATATAATCAGGAACGTTTTAAAACATAAAAAAAAAAAAATTCTATAATAAATTTTAAATTCATTTCTAAAAAGACATTATTTATGTAAGACATATTTATTTACTCCTACCATGTATTCATGTCTGAAAATTAATAATTGTAAACGTATATACTCCACCTCCGACTGTTTGCTAGCTATTTCAATTTCTTTTACATTTTGCATTCAGGATAACAAACACAAATGGTTATTCATACTCGTATATCTTTAGATTCGGTGAAGAAATATTTTTTTTTTTTTTTTTGTTGTTTAGTCTTCATGGATACATTTTGATTTATGAAAATTAAAAGAATCGCAAGAATATTTTTAAATGTTTTATGTATATCTTGTATACGAGTATTTATGCAATAAATAATAATTTGAATGAAAATGAATTTAAAATTCAAATTGATTCTTACACAAATACACATAGCGTATATTATCCAAGTTCTACTATACATATGTAGTTTTAACAATGAACATATGTTTGATGTATTTTTTTCATTATCCATAAACACATAAAATATAATGTTTGATGTTTTGTTATAGGTCTTAAAATTTTGACAAACAATTTAGATTACATTGTATAGAATTTTTTTTTATGATCTAATGTTTTAATTAAAATGTATTATACTACCTTGGTTGGGTTTTCGTTTTAAGTCCACATATACTCGAAAATTTTAATCCATAACCGCATTTAATAAAGAAATATTATTTTGAGGCAAAGAACAGAAAGTCGTCTACCCATTTTGCCTGTGTTTAAATTTATTTTATTTCTTTACAGAGTGCAGACACCACACAGGTAAATTACATGTTTAATTGTGGCGTTATGTCATTAACATTGTTACCTTAATCTACACCATCGTGGATTGCAGTATCGAAAACTTGCCGAAGCAATTTGAATAGAACTAGAAGTTCAAAGACCCTGAGCTACTAATTGCTACTCACAAAAAATTTCATATAGCCTATACCGCCACAGAAGCATAGAAACGGACCAATCATATGCTTTGTTGACTATTTATCTTTTGTTTCATCAGAATTTTCGAACATATAGATTTCAATAAGAAAAAGAGCGAATTGTTTAATTTGTTTAACCACGTGTTATAACCAAACCATAAATACCTATGCGTCCGTTTACTCGCGGAATACTGTTTCACAATTATTCTAAAGTTACAAATATATATATATATATATATATATATATATATATATATATATATATATATATATATATATATATATATATATATATATATACTTGTTTCTATTTAATTGTATTAGTGTATAACATGATTTATGTAATTTTGATTCTTTCTGAAAAAATGATTTTTAGTCTTGACCGGTCAATCATCAATACACAAATTAAATCTGGTTGCTGTATTTTTATTTTTACCAAGCCGATTTTCCTACATGGGGGCTCAACCGGGATTCCAAAAGTGCTAAATATATTTGCGAACCGTACGTTACATGATCAGTTTAAGGTGTTAACTGATATTTAAGATTTTTAGTGAGAAAGTGCGTGTAACGCTAAACGGTGTAGCGTTGATAAAGGAGTACGCAACTTTGGAATATATAGCGGGATCGTTAATGAGAAGGTGTTCATTAAAATATAAGTCGGCTCAAACGGAAAATTCGGAACGGTGAAAATAACATCAATTAATGAGTTAGCGCGTGTCGTTAATTGTACAATAAATTTAGTGAATTTAATTGTAAAGCAAATTTGGCGTAATTTCGTGTCGTGTGTTGTGTCAAGGTCGGATAAATATACCACAGAAACATTTGCGCGTGTTTAGCTCACACCACGTTGCGCAACATTACTGTAAAAACGTTAAAGTGTCTTCTAGAATTTAAATACTTACCGCTGTGAACAAGCGGTGTATCGCAATTAATTAAAACAGTTGAAACTAAAGTAAAAATGAATTTTTTCGGCAGATTCGCTTCGATATTACAATCAATACGAGGGACAAATAACTTACAACCATTAAATCAAAGTTCAACCCGCCTCGTATGTGAGGATGTATCTGTTAGTGAGGACATCGCAGCAAATCCGTTAGCCGCCTCTAATAGTAAACAAATCGAATCAGAGGTTCATGAGTCTGCTATGGTGATGCTTTTAAAGAAAGTGCTGGAAATACAAACGAAGGAGATCGAGTTGCTTGAGCGAGAGAGACAATTGGATCAAGTCGAAACAGTTTCAGGAGCTGAACAAAAATCCACATTTTTCACATTCAAAGATGTGGAAGAGTCGCTTGTAAGATTTAATGGGGATGACGGCTATCCACTTGAACGGTGGATATCAGACGTAGATGAAGCCACAAAGACTTACAGCTAGTCCGATCTAAAAAAAACACTTATGCAAAGCGGCTACTAGAGGGAACGGCCAAGGACCTTATCAGAACCACCAAGCCTTTAACAACATGGACAAGTTTAATCACATTTTTACGGCAAGAGTTTACATCCATGCACAGCAGCACTAAGATACATCGTATTATGGCTGAGCGTAAGAGAAAGTCCGATGAATCATTAAAAAGTTATTTAATTGCATTACGGGAAATTGGGAATATGGGTAATATCGAAGACTGTGCCATCGTTCAATATTGTATAGACGGGATACACGACTACGAACCGAACAAATCTATTTTATGTGGCGCAGACGGCATGAATGACTTCAAGAAGAAATTACCGTGCTACAAAGAAATGAAAAGAAAAATGCCATCAAGATCAAACCCAAACAGACCATGAGTGGAACAGATAAAAGATTTCCGAGAGGAAAGTGTTATTCGTGTGGTGAATTGGGGCACGCTAGCAAAAATTGCAGGAATAAAGACAAGGGACCCAAATGTTATCGATGTAACGAATTCGGTCACATCGCTCCAAAGTGTCCCAAAACGGAAAAATCGAAGGCGTTGTCTGCATCCGAAGATGCAGAAGTTTATTTGGCGAAGGACCCAAAGAAAATCAGGATTGACGGAATAGTATTTTCGCAATGGTAGATAACGGAAGTGATCTTAATTGTTCACCTAATTTCGATAGTAAAACTACTTTATTTCATGTCATCGGATCAGGAGCTTTGACCACCATGGGACAGTTCAAAGCTGAAGTTGAGGTGGATGGTGATTGCTTTTCTACAACGTTTCATATTGTGAAAGATAATTTACTTCCACGTGATGTAATTGTTGGGAAAGATTAATTGAAACATACAATAACAATTTTAACACCGGAAAGTATTTTCAATTCGGAAGTTTATACCATATCATACGGTTATGGCAGTCGAGCAAGAAGACATCCAAATCAACATTGATCGTCTCGTAAACAAGGAAGTAAAAGGACAAATCAGGAGAATGGTGACCGGCTACAATCCAAAAACAAATATTCCAAGTTCAGATGTAAGTATTAAAATTATCCTATCAGACGAAATGCAAATTTTCCAGAAACCTCGTCGAGCTGCCCCCATGGAATTGGACATAGTGAGAAAGCAGATAGATGAGTGGATCGATGAGGAAATTGTAAGACCCATTGCATCGGATTATGCGAGCCCTATCGTACTGTATGACAAGAAAGATGGCAGCAAAAGACTATGCGTGGACTATCGCAAGTTAAACAAAGTCGTAATAAAAGATAGATACCCAATGCCATTGATTGATGATCAAATCGACAGGTTGCAAGGAGCTAAATATTTCACGACCCTCGATCTGCGCAACGGATTTTTCCATATACCAATTGCGGAGGATTCCGTAAAGTATACGTCGGTTGTCACACCATTCGGTCAGTACGAGTTTAACAACATCATTAGAAGTTTATGTAACCAGAAAGTCGTTTGTGTTTACATGGACGACTTGATCATACCAGCAAAGAGCGAAGAAGAGGTAGTAAAGAGGCTAAAAATGATTTTGGAAGCTTGTCAACAGAACGAATTGAAAATAAAATGGTCGAAATGTCAGTTCGTGGTAACTATTGTAGAATACCTAGGATATGAGATAGAACACGGGATGGTGAAGCCATTTCAAACAAAGCAGCGTGCCATTTGGAAATTTCCAGCACCGCAGACGGTGAAGCAGTTACAGCGATTTCTCGGGCTGACAGGATATTTCAGGAGGTTTGTGGTAGGGTACGCAAAGATTTCAATGCCGCTAACAGATTTGTTGTGGAAAAATATTCTATTCGAATTCTGTGGGTCACATCAAGCAGCATTTAACGAACTTAAGAATTTATTGACTAAAGCGCCCTTGCTGCAAATTTATTCGATGACGGCAATCACAGTACTCCACACAGATGCCTGCAAAATAGGACTGGGTGCGGTTCTATTGAAAGAAAATTTGGGAGATAAACAGATGCATCCAATTTTTTACTATAGTCGCGATTGTGGCTGCGTTAAAGAAATTCCGTGTCTACTTGCTTGAGCTGAAATCCAGAATTGTAACAGATTGTGCTGCTTTAAAAGGTACAATGGAGCAGAAAGAGTTGTCGTCACGCATCGCTGGTTGGTCTCTTCAGTTGCAAGAGTTCGATTATCAGCTCGAACATCGGGCGGCACATAAGATGCGTCACGTGGATGCGCTGTCCAGGAGACCAATGGTTATGGTAATATCACATGATGTTACTAATCGGGTAAAAGCTGCCCAGACAGAAGATGAATATCTTAAAGTTATATTTTGAATATTTGAAACAGGTGCGTATGAAAGTTATACTTGTTTTATCGATATTTTGTACAAAACTATTCAAGGAACTAACTATCTTATAGTGCCGAGGTCGATGCAGTCAGAGGTTATTAGGGCCTGTCACGAGAAAGGTCATTTTGGGGTCAAAAAGACGGAGGAACTCATACTGAGGGAATTTTTCGTGCCAAATTTAAGAGGGAAAGTCGTCGCATTCATAAACAATTGCATTCATTGTATTCTTCTAATCGAAAAATGGGAAAGCAGGATGGTCAACTGAATCCAATACCAAAGGGTTGATCTACATCTTGTGACCTATGACATAGATCACCTGGGGCACTTGACAGAATCAAAGAAGAGCTACAAGTAAATCCTATACGTCGTTGATGGATTTAGTAAATTCGTTTGGCTATACCCGACGAAATCACTTACATCACAAGAAGTGATACAAAAGCTGGAACTACAAAAATCAATATTCGGAAACCCAAGAAATATTATTACGGATAACGGGACGGCTTTCACGTCAGCCGAATTTGAGCAGTATTGTAGGCAAGAAAATATCCAACACATGACGATTACTACAGGGATGCATACCGGTAATGGCCAAGTTGAGAGGATCAACGAAATTGTAATACTCGTCCTAGCAAAGCTATCGCGGGACAAACCAAATGAATGGTGGAAGCAGGTTGATAAGGTGCAGAGGTATATAAATAGTAATCACCAGAGAGCTATTAACGTGTCACCATTTGAATTGCTCTTGGGTACAAAGATGAGAAATCCCGAAGACTTGCGAATTCAGGAGGCGATAGAAGCAGAAGCAGCAGAAGTTTTCAACCAAGAGCGAAGTGTATTGCGTAATGAAGCAAGACAAAATATCGAGAAAATTCAAAAATAAAATAAAAAATATTACGATAAGAGACGCAATCCTGCTCCAAAGTACACTGTTGGTGATTGGGTTGTCATCAAGAGGACACAGTTCGACAGTGGCCTAAAATTACAAGGCAAATTTTTGGGGTAGTTCAGCTGAAGAAATGTGACCGCTATGAGGTAAAGAAGACGGGAAACTCAGATGGTCCAATAAATACCTCTACCAGTGCTGAGTTTATGAAACGATACTATTCCGGTATCTCAGATGATAATGAGGATGAGCGTGTGGAAGAGAAAGACATAATGACTTCCGATGATGGGTCATCCGGGCCGGATGATAATGACGGACGGCCGAGTGGGATCACCCTATGATTCCATTTAAAATATTATAAAATACATAATTGCATTATGTATTAACATTATATACTTATTTCTATTTAATTGTATTAGTGTACATGATTTATGTAATTTCGATTCTTACTGAAAAAATGATTTTTAGTCTTGACCGGTCAATCATCAATAAACAAATTAAATTTTATATATATATATATATATATATATATATATATATATATATATATATATATATATACCTATTGTTTTAAGCACTGGATAACATCACGGACCTTTGACTAACACTTGAAAACACTCCTCTTTCAATATTGTACTATACACACAGGAAATAAATGATAAAATAATAACAATTTGTGTCTAACAGAACATAATTTTTGAATGATAACGATTTTCCAAACTATTGCATTGACTACTTTGAAATTAGGAGGATTAACAAAAAAAAAATATTCAAGATACTAATTGTAGAGACTGTTGCTTACATAAGTATTTTTCATCATAATGTAAATTTAAGTAATTGGGTTTGCCAATATAACTGAATAATAATACAACTCTTAGATTAGTTATATGTAGGGTTTCCCAGGATCCCGGTCTCAAAAGTATGACCGGGAAATTCGGTATTTACCAGTTTTTAATTTAGTTAGTGTTAGAAGTATTTTAGCTCAATTCCGTATAGCAAATTGAGGGATTCTCAAATGGAACTCTGGGATCTAGTTTTCTGTATCAAAATTGAAATCCCGGGATTTCCCGGTTTTCGATGTATTTATTTGAAACCTCAGTTTAAGTTAAGGAACTACTTCGGGGTGGGCCTATATCTTATTTCCAACTATTGCTTAGATCCGAATGCAGGCAATTTGAATATCTCGTATAGAAGTTTTTCGATTAGGCCAATTAGCAAGGAACTTTGCTATTTCCTTACGGATTATGATGAAACTGACTACGCACGATGGAAATGTCATTCTAAAATCATTTTTACATAAAGTTCTTGAAAATGCCCATAATCGGTTTAAAAACAGACAAGTTCCTTCAAATTTAATTAAACTTATATAGGGGCGACAATCCTAGTAAATGCATTCACAAGCCAGTATATTTCAAGATTTGGAGTAAGACTTGAGAATACGACTGATCAAGGCAAAACGATGGTACGATGGTCGAACTACTTAAATTGAACTTGTCTAGAAGCAATCACCAAACTTCACTTGTTGAAAGACTACAGCAGTCGACGCGTCACATATTAATCAAGGATACTTAGCACAGCCATCAAAACAATGTTTTTATTCCCAAATGACTTGACGGACCAAGTTTTCATCCGTGTGGATAAAGTCAAGACTAGCTTGGTACCATCTTATAGAGGACCTTATCCAGTGAACAAAACAGGAAATTTTGCGTTATCGAGCAGAAAGGATGATTTATATCGATCGACAAACTAAAGCCTGCCTATTTTACGGGTAAAATAAAGCCATCCATTTAACCGAGAAAACAAAGGGACATGTACGCATCCGTAATGTTCGCGACTAATTAAAACATTTTCTAAACATTTTCATGGGGGACAATTACTGCTAGAGGAGCTATAAAAATTAATCGTTAATGTCATTTTATATCCTTCCACAGTTTCTTATTTTCTATTAATCAAATGTATACAGAAATTCGTTACATCCATAGAATTCATGTCTAATTTGCAATCAATGTAACACTCAAAGATTACTCCGTAATAAAATGATTTATTGCAATCAACGCACTATACTTTTATTTAGCAAGACTCTTAAGTTGTTGCTTACAATTTTGGTTTCCCTGTTTTTCCAATCTACAATCTGTCTTGCCTCAAAAACTTTTTACATTAAATGTTTAAGTTTTAAGATCTGGGCCATTCAGGGCCTACCTCTCCGGTACCTTGTAATCCTCAAGAGTTAGTTAAGAGCGTTATTACGCCAAAAGCTTAGATAAATTATTCAATTTTTAAATAATTTTGGTTTTTTTCATCATATAAAAATCCAGAGCCTCTAAACTCATATTGAGAAAGAAAATGTTGCGGATATAGAATTTGTATAACTTGGGGTTCGAAAATCAAGCAAAGGTTGGAAATTGCGTTCAGAAACCAAAATATTTTGACAGATTTTATTAATTTTGTATTTTGTAAGCTTAAATTAAATCGCGTAATTTTCTTAATAAACACTAACTAAGAAATTATTAAAAATAACTCTAATGCCTTCTTAATCATAAAACACAAAATGTGTTTGTAATTTTTAAACAGAAAAGCCTGGCAGAGAAAAATGTTTTATAGCATCTTTAGAAGAAAGGTGGAAAAAGTATACGGGGTCAAGAGCATATTGCCGTAAATTCACCAAATTAATGATTCCTGACCCAAATCTTAGTGGAAAAGACTGTAACGACTATTTTCATTTCTTTGTCTGCATGGATGAAATAATTGTGGATTTGTTGAAAAATGTAGATATTTTCCATCATGAAAGTCCTATGGTATTTCCGACTAATATTTGGGTCTATGAATTTAATGCACTAGATTCTAGGACAGTCCTAAATTAAGCAATATAATTTTAATACTCGCAATAATTGTAGAAAGCGAATTTGCAAAATATGGAACCGTGAGATTAAAGGGATAAGTACATCTTCACGAAGGTTTCGTAACAAACATCTCTAAGAACGAACTTAAATCTAACGTTAAGTCCCAGCTAGATCGTTTTTGAAATTTAATCGTTTAATTTAAATTAATTTTGTGTTACTTACTTGTTACTTGTGCCCCACTAATAGTTTAAATACATATTTAGATATCTTCGATGTTATAGCAGTTATCTTGGTATTTTCGAGCTTTTGCAGCAATAACCGTAAAGGAATAATTTTTGTAATGCACTGCCAGTAATAAATCCGTTATAATTGAAGCGAATCATTTGTTCAGTTGTTGTTCATGGTGAATTCAACGAGGAAAATTTGCTAGCTCGTGATCACGAATTATTGAAATTTCGTCAACCTTTTTACAAAAAAAGTATAGAGCAACCATAAAAAAAAAACAAAAAAAATTGGAGGAGGTAAAAAAGTTGACGAAATTTCAATAATTCGTGATCACGAGCTAGCAAATTTTCCTCGCTGAATTCACCATCAATTGTTGCCCAAATATTGAATTAAAAACATAGGTTGGATAATATTGCCCTTCAATACTAATTGAAATTTGAGCTTTGAACCGATGATACAAAAATTTGTCTTGATATTCGGCGATACTCAATTGTGCCCTTAAACGTGAGATAATCTAGAACGAAATTTCAGGTGAATATGGCTTAGAAGTCCTAGCGGTTTCAATGCTGTGATGAAATAACCCAAGTAAAGATAAAATTATTTTGATAAATAAATTGATCAACCAATAAAGTTTTCTTTAATTTTCGGAGCCGTAATTGATTTTCATTTCAGATATTAGGTTACTGTGTCTCAAGAAAAGAACACGGTTGAAGAAAACATTGCATAATTTAATTCGTTTTTAAAGCGCCGTAAAAGGTGATACTATTGCCGCTAAATAAAGGTGATCAAGGTTTTTTTGTATGAGTAAAATATGTTTATGAATTAATTTATAATAACTAAATAAATTTAATTCTTTATATTCAATAAAATGACAAATTCTGCATTTGTTTACATGCTGCAACCTCTCTTCTATGATCACCGTATACCAGGACTATGATCAGTTAGAAGACGATTATTATATATCGGCTTACTTAAACAATTAAGCCTTTCGAAAAAATTCAAAATATAAATCAAACTGTTCGAGTTTACTTTTTAAAAGAAAATATTGATTTGACAATGCAATTCTGTGGTACCTGAATTTCAAAACTTACCAAAATTTTCAAATTAAAAAAATAATTAGTTCTTATTTTGCATCTAATTTAGGATAATTTACAATTAGTTTTTTACGTAATTTTTATCGGACTTTAGAATTTGGATAAATTTTGATCTTAGAAAACGTAGAATTTCTTGATTCGTTTAAAAGATTAAATTTTTAAAAATTTAATTTAATAAGTTAATTAAAATAAAAATTTCATTCCAAAACGTAAAAAAAAATTACAAAGTCCTTAAATTAGAATTACTAATTTCAATAATTAAAATCTAAGTTATTATCGTGAGTTTAATTTGTGATATAAAGAATGAATTTTTGAATATTTATAATTTACAGACGAAATATCCTTTAAATTTAAATTCTAATCTAAGATTGGTTCAGGAACCCAAATATAATAATTGACTGGTACATATAGATTGGTATTTAAATTATTATGAATATTTTCTTCTAACTATTAAAGAAACAAAACAATGAACGCCTAAAATATATTTGAAATTTTGATATATCATCGATGTTTTAACGAAGGCATTGGCCTTCCTTGAAATCAAAAAGTCTACATTAATTCAATTCGTTAAGTAATACTGCCAATTTTTATATTAACTTAATTACATTACATTTTAACTCAATTAGCAACCATCTGTTAAATACAAACATATTACAAAAAAAAAATAATCTTAAGGAAACAATATTTTTAAAATCGAGTTCCGCGATGTATATATAGCAAGTATCAAATCAAGCAAAACGTTTTCAACCCAAATTCAAAATCCGTGTGCATTTTAGCCCCTGATCTGGTAAAGTAATTATACGAGAAAATGTAAAAATTTGCACTTACTGGTTAATTAGGTTTGGTTAATTGCAAAATATTTGATGGTAGCTTATATATAGCACTAAAATATAGGTGTATATATATATATATATATATATATATATATATATATATATATATATATATATATATATATATATATATATATATATATATATATATATATATATATATATATATATATATGTATATGTAATCAAATAGGTTAATGACATCAGACCGGTAACATAATATTCCTAGATATGATAAGAAAACAGCAGCTGCTTCTTTATAAAATATTTGAAAGTTTTTAATTAAAAACTAGTTCAAGATGACAAAATACTTTTATATGTATAAAAATCTTATTTATTTCTTTATTATTTAAACTAAGAACTGTAAATATACAAAAGTGTAGTGAAAATTGATTTGTTTAATAATAATATTATTATTGTTATTGTTATTCAAAAAAAAAAAATTTAAACGTGAATAAATATCAAGATAAAATATGCCATTAATGTTATTAATAAAATATACGTACAATCAAAATCACAATGTGATATGAATAACTTAAAAGACATGCGCGCTCATATTCGAATATACAAGGAAACATGTAGTCAATCTTTTTTTGGAATTAACACTAGTTTTAACCCTTGGTGGCACGCCATACAAAGTACATACAATTTTTGTTATACAAATAGGCCTAATCGATATACAATTATATGTACATATATGTATATGTATATAATCAAAAAGGGGGTCTTATATGGGTAAGGGCAATTATTGACGGAAATATTGGATTGTAGGTACTCATAAATATGTGATATGAATTAAATGTTTACTTTAGACAATCGACGGAAAAGTTATTAATTTATTATGTGGGATTTCTCGACTTATGAACAACAAAATTGAACCTTATATAGGCGCCATCATTATATGCTGATAACTATACAAAAATTGTGCAAATCTACATACATATTATGAAATATAATATTTTATAATTTTATTATTTACATAATATTTAAAAATATAGTTTATATAACAAAAAGGAAGTTCTTGTCATGATCATATTTTGTTTGTTATACCGTTTACTATACTAAATATAAACAATTTTTGATACCACTCTGCGATAACATAACATTAAATGAAATAAAACATATCATGTATATTATTTATAGCCGACAAGTATTTAATTTGAGATCAATATTATTCTTATAAGTCTGTATATTTAAAAATGAAAAAAAAAAAAACTGTTCACAGCTTCAAAAGTTTTGTTGTTCATCTCCCCTTGCTACATTGGTATATTTATTTTGAAAACCGAAACTCACGGTATAGCTACATATACAAATTAAGTATTATATAGCCTTATTCTGTTTATTGTTATTAGTATTATTATTATTAAAAACTGTTTAGATTGGTTAATATATTTATTTATTTATAAAGGTAATTTGTTTATTTTATATAATATTTAGAATTTTTACTTTATAAACAATAATCGTTTATCACATCGTTTATATCGCGCGCACACATGTATGTACATATACTATACACACACACACATCAATAAAAACCAGTAAATTTATGATCCTATCAAAAATCATTTCAATTTCAGTTATTATTGTTAGTGTATATCGTTTAAATAACGATTGCTAAAAAATATAAACATTTGAAATTGTAATAACAAATATTAATGATAATAATAATCATAACTATAACAATAATAATAATTTATATAGTATGTACCTGGGTTAAATTTATTATACGAATAGTAATAATAATAAACTGGTAGTTAGATTAAACTTTGTATATATGTATGTAGGTACGTACATTACTAATATTGAAAATGAAAATTGTTCATATATTTCAATTAATAATTATTGAAATTGCTTTTAAAATTTATGTTGGTACATTTTTATGTATTTACTTATTAGGTCGCCGCATGCAATTCATTCTACATATAGGAAATTAATTTTTGCATAATTGGTGCCGCGCATCTATGACACACAACTTGATTAAAAATGTGTGCCGTTACAATATTCAAAGGTATGGTACTGTTTTCTGAATATATTAGTCTAAAATCTGGACAATACATATCTGAAATTTACGTTCCTTGGGACAAAAGTACCCTTAATAATAAGCAAGTCACTCTTAGTTGAAAAACACATTTCAAAGTGAATTATTTTTTTCGATATTATACAAGGTGGAATTGTGCTTTATATCGCCTTTAAACTATTGTTTGAGGCGTTTGAAAAACAATTAAGTACACTATTCGCTACCAGTTTCAGAACTCAAAATTGTGTTTAAAAAAATTAAAAATTTTGCGGACCTATTTGCTATATTTCACATTTTGCTCTAAATTTATAAATTTATGAAATTTGATAAAAAATAAAATTAAAAACGAATCATTACAAAGTAATTTTTATTCAGATTTAAAGGTTGAATAATAGATTATAAATTTTCAAAATTCGTTGAAAAACTTCTAAAAACATCGGCTGACAGTTAAATTTAAAATTTCAAAATCGGAATTATTCCAAAAAATCCAATTCGAATGTATTAAACTTTGATTCGAATGTATTAAGTTTTGTTTGCTCAAATAATTCTTTTTAATTAAAAAATAAAGTATTTTCTTGTGCCAAGCAAAAGAGGAAAGCCTGGAGCCGAGAAAGCCTTCTCTTTCGGTTATTCAAAAATTTACAAAGAAAATCCGAAATTTTAAACTGTAGATAAAAATTTTTAAAATTTAATTTTAAAGACAGTTTTGATAAATTACAAGTCTTGTAAAATTTGGTCAGTTCCAAATATTTGTAGCCAAAATATATGTCTAATGTTGAGGTTCTTTTGAAAGGTATTCGCCCCACCCATGGAAGTACAAGGTACGGTCACTTTACAGAGAAATAACAATTTTCAACAGCGTTGTTTAATCAACAGCTGTGATCGCGAACCACATATACCTACAAAATGTAAGACAGAAGCTCTGTCCTGATTAATATTAAATCCTTCAATAAATAGAACTGAATTTTAAAAATGTATCAAGCAATCTTGGATTAGCGAAAATAGAAGAATAAAAAAATTAAAATTTTAAATTTAAATAAAATTGTAAAGATTTTATTCGAATTAAATTGTTTATTAAAACTCTTAAATTTGGAAAAATTCAGCCATTTAGAATTCTAAATTTTATTATTTTAACGTTTAAAATATAATTTTGTTAAAATATGATTTCATTAAACACATATTAACCAAAACTAAAAAAATATAAATTTTATTTGGCAAATGACGCCTAAAATTGAGAATTTTTGATTGTTCAAGCTAAACTCAAACATTTATATGAATAAAACTTTTAATATTTATACGTCGGATTCAATTTCACGCTTCAAATAAACCTGCCAAAATATAAAGATTAAAATTCAGTAATATTTGGAAACTCAGCACCGCGGTTTGAGAAAGGGCTCTAAGAAGATTCAAGTTTTAAACAAAAATACAAAGTTTCTCTAATTAATTCTATAATTTGTCAAACTAAAAACATTCTACTTACAATTTTTATTTAAACACAGCTGTTAAATTCTCTTTTAGAAAGTGATCTGATATATAATCAAATTCAAGAAACTTAATTATACCTGAAGTAGATTAAATTATACCTGAAGTAGTAAATGACGCCTAAAAATGACAAAGTTCTAACTCCAAAATTGGAAAGGCTAACTCCAAAATTAAAACATTCCTGACATCAATATTTCTAACATCGCCTAGTTATAAAATTAATTTTAAGTAGCGTTTCTACGAAAATTTGATTTAAAATTTTAAGTATGAATAATTGAAGGTTATGAAGTTTGATTTAGCGCAGCTTTGGATATCGAAACACGTAATTAAGACCAGAAGTTTTTTTTCTTGAAAAATTGAAAATTCTGAAATTGATTACACACAAATTTAAATTCGTATAAATTCGTATTATAAAATTTGGTGCCATTCGTTTTAAATTTTCTAATAGATATAATTGTATATTTTTGTTAAGCTTTGTAAACTACGAATATGTATATGAAATATCTATGTTTTATAAAATCTGAAACTTTGTGCTGCTAGATTTTCTAAAATGTAATTCAACATGATTAAATTTTAAATTGTGCAAATTTCTGTCTATATTGTTGTTAAACTTAAACTAAGCTTCAAGTTAAAAAAATTTGTTAGTTTACGATTCATTTTTGCAATAAGGATAAGAACACTCCAGAATGTAGTCATCATTTCTGATCCAGAATGTACTCCTGAAATTTACTCACATACTCGTACATTGTTTACATTTCCAAATTAAATAATTTGAATTTCAAGATTTTAATATTAGTTCGGAATTTTCAAACGAAATCCAAAGAATTATTTTTTCAAATCCATAATTTCCTAAAGTTAATTCGAAATTGTTTGAAAATATGTATAGGGACTCAACGTTTCCATAATTAATGTTAAATTCAGAAATGTAAACTTTTTATTTTTTTTAAAAACAAAAATTGTTTACCTTAAATCAGCTGAATTTAAGGAAAAATAATTATGTCTCAGCCTAAAAAGCTAAAATCGACTAACTCCATCCAGAATTTCTTCTTCCGTAATCCAAAAATTCCACGTCTTCCTAATAGAACTTCAATCTCATATTCAGAATTTTTCCAAAAATTTGGTCTTGAAATAAAAAATTGAATTTATAAATAGACAATCCTGTAACACTTCAAATTACAATCATCAAATATAGTTTACTTGATACTGTCCAATAAAAAATTTTAATAATGTGAAATAAGTAATTAAAAATTAATTTTGAAATATTAAAAATTCGGTTAATTGTTCACGAACAAATTTCTAATAACGCTTCGTTTTGTAAAATTCTCAGTATTATATATTTAAGAAATCAAATACAATTTTTGAATAAAAAAATTAAAATTCGAAATGTAAAAGCCATTTAAATTTTTAGATGGCATTTATAAATATTAAAAATTGTTTTCAAAACCGCTAATTCAAAACTTAATTTAAAATTGGAAAATGGTATAACAAAAATTAGTTTCAAACACAACCCAAATACTGGAGCTATCGAAAAAATTTAGCAGCTCCTTCTTAAAAATTCTTAGAAGGTAAGAGTGAAATTCAGTCCGGAATTGTTAAAATTCGTTTGAAAGATTCAATAAGTCAAAATTAAGGCTTAAAAAATTGGAAATCTAAAATTTAAAAATTTACAAATTCGTTTGAAATTTTCCATCGATAAATTCTGAAATTTAAATTTGAAAATTTTTCTTCACTGTTTCAAAAATTTATATTTCACGAAATTCATCGAATTAATTTTCTATAATTTGTTAAAGAAAAATATTTATATAAAATTTCTTCCTCTATCATCTAAAAAATCCACATCTTCCTAATAAAAGATTAATCTCATATTCAGAATTTTTCCAAAAATTTGGATTTAAAAAAATAATTTTTGCAAATATTGAAACTATTATCACAATCATAAAATTACAAATTATAAATTTTGATTTACCTACTGGATATTTATAAAATTCAATATTTCAAATATGAAATATTGTTAATAAAATCGGCTAATTGTTAGGAGTACCATACATTTAAGAAATCGAATACAAATTTTGGATCAAAAATAAAAACTTCGAAAGATATTTAAATTTTTAGATAACAATTATAAAAATTGTCTTCAAAACCGCGAATTAGGAATTTACGTTAAAATAGGGAAATGGCATTAGAAAAATTACAGTTTGAAAATTTAAAAATTTCTAATTTTAAAAAAAACACATTCCAAATACTGAAGGTGTTCGAAAAATTAACAACTTCTTGTTCAAAAATCTCAGAATATAAAAATTTTTGAAAAGGCACAACTTAATTGAGGTTTTATTGAAGTTTTCAATTAATTTACTAAAAATTGTTGAAAATTAAATAAAACTTTGATATTTTGAAGTATGTTATAGAAGAATTAATAAATCATTTTCGTTTCGTTGCACTTTCCAGTATTACAAAATACAACAAATCCAAAAAAGGCTTATGTATTGTAAATTCAATAAACTACGAGTATATAACGTGAAATTGTAATTTTAAAAAAATGTATTATTGCCCCTAAAATTTTTCAGGCTTCAATCGTTAAAAAAATTCTTAACAGACTCTTAAAAAATCTAGAAAAATTCACTTACAGATAAAATTTCGACCTATTTTTAAAATACAGTTACTTAAAAACAAAATTATAATTCGCATTTGAGAAATTCAAGTTATAATTTCCGGTTTTCAATATTCGCAAATAAAAATTTGAATATCAAAATACATGTTACACGACAAAATATATTTTTAGTTGCAATTATGAGTTCTGAAAGCCAATATGTTTATGGTATAACTAGTGATTGCAAATTTGGGGTGATATTCAAAAACCGGTTTTTCGGTTTTACTTACAATAAAAAACCGGTTTCCGGTTTCAAACCGGTTTTTTTAAACAAAATATATTAATTTGTACAAAAGGAAGTTGTCACTTTTATTAGAAAAATACTCTGTAATTTTTTTTTTTAAAAGAAGAAGGCATTTCGTTTGATGCTGTAGACAAATTTGTGGATATTCCACCGCTTCCCCCACAATCTTCAAATCCTCGATTAACAGCAGTAACTTTATGTGCTGCTCGCAAATGCGAAGGAAGTGTACTAGTTGATCCAGCCATGAATTTTATGATTTTAAACATGTTTTGCATTTTGCCACTTGACCATTTATCTCTCGGAGGAAGTATGTCTAAAGTGATTTGGTATTTTCAATACCTTTCTTGTATTCTTCGAATTTGTAATCCATATTTATTATGGTCTGTCTTAAAAAATATTAAAATGTCGTCGGTTTTGAATATAACCAAAACCAAAACCAACAAAAATGTTTGTACAAGCCAAACAGTACAAACACGTAAGATATAAAAAAGTACATTAAGGCGTAGTATTAGTGATGCATATAAATAAATCAGAAAGTATATATACACAAAACAAATAAGTATAGGTGATAGATTCATAATAAATATAGTGTACATTTTTATGATAGGATCTGTGTAAGGAGCGAACGAGACGGCTGGTATAAACATTTTTGTTGGTTTTGCCAAAACCAACAAAAATGTTTATACAAGCCGTCTCGTTCGCTCCTTACACAGATCCTATCAAAAAAATGTACACTATATTTATTATGAATCTATCACCTATACTTATTTGTTTTGTGTATATATACTTTCTGATTTATTTATATGCATCACTAATACTACGCCTTAACGTACTTTTTTATATCTTGAGTGTTTGTACTGTTTGGTTTGTAGAAACATTTTTGTTGGTTTTGATATAACCCATGAAGTCACATATACATAAAGAAACAATGATGTAGGTATCCCGACATTCCACCAAATTCGACAGACCAACCTACAAACACACAATGTAGTTATAATTTTCATATGATTTATATTATTGTTTTGTTTTCATCGTTTTTTTTTTTTTTTTTGTGAATACGTAATGTATAATTAGGCAAATTTTTTGTTAATAATAAAACCGGTTTTTAAGGGTAATAAAATCCGGTTTTTCGGTGATGTAAAATAACAAAAAGAAACCGGTTTTTCGGATACCGGTTGCAATCACTAGGTATAACAACTAGGAGTTTGGGTAACCAAGAAGTAGGATAAATATTTAGAATTTAGAAATTCCTCGATGAGAATCAGATAATTTCAACTGTAAAAAAAGTTTACAAACTAATCCACACATTTCCAAATACAATAATTAAAATTTCAACTAAGGCTTGTAAAATTGAAAATCTAAAATTTTAACATTTCAAAATTAGTTCGGAATTTTCCGACATTCAATTCTGAAACTAAATTTGTGAAATCTTTGTTAAATATTTTAAACGTGTATATTTCACGAAATTCAAAGAATTAACTTTTCAGAATTTGTTACGTTCAAAATCATAAAATGGGTGTTTCAACGTTTCCATAATTAATGTTAAATTCTGAAATCTAAACTGTAAGGCATTTAAAATTAAGTTTCAAATATTTAAAATTTGGCTAATTGTTTCCGAAGAAATTTCTTTAAACGCTTCGTTTTGTGAGATTCTGAATACGCCACATTTAAGTAATCAAAGTCAAATTTTGTATAAAAAATTTAAAATTCGAAATTTAAAAGAAATTTTTTAGATGACATTTATAAAAATTAAAAATTGTTTTCAAAACCTCGAATTCAAAACTTATTTTAAAATTGGAAAATATTGGAAAAATTAGTTTCAAAAATTTAAAATTTCTATACATTTAAAAAAAAATACAACCCAAATAGTGATGATATCGTCAAAATTTAGCAGCTCTTTGTTCAAAATTCTTAGAAGGTAAAGTGAAATTCAGTCCGGAATTGTTTAAATACGTTTAAAAAATTCAATAAATCAAATTTCAGGCTTGTAAAATTGGAAATCTAAAATTTTAAGATTTACAAATCCGTTTGAAATTTTTCATCTACAAATTCTGAAACTAAAATTTGGAAATTTTTCTTAACTATTTCAAAAATTTATATTTCACGAAATTTAACGAATTAATTTTCTATAATTTGTAAAGTCAAATCAAATTTGTCTAAAAATAGTTAATCCAACTTTGCCAAAATTAATATCATATTCTGAAATATTTTAAATTTACCTTAAATCAGCAAACTTCAAACCAGAAAAAAATTATATAAAATCGGTTAATCATTTAAAGTGTTTCTTCCCCAAAACCGACTAACCAATTACAATTTTTAATATAAAATGTCTTCTTCCATCAAAAATTCCACATCTTCCTAATAGAAGTTTAATTTCATATTCCGAATTTTTCCAAAAATTAGGATTACAAAAGTAACTTTTTGCAAATATTGAAACTATTATCACAATCCTAAAACTTCAATCATAAATTTTATTTGACCTACTGTATATTTCTAGAGTTAAATAATTCAAATGTGAAATATTGCTTGCAAAATTGAGTTTCAATTATTAAAAATTCGAAAATATTAGAAATTTCTAATAATTATTAGAAATTTCAACGTATACAGTTAGTCGAATTTTTAATAATTGAAACCCAATTTTGCAAGCAATATTTCACATTTGAATTATTTAACTTTGAAAATATAAAGCAGGTAAATTAAAATTTATGATTGAAATTTGAGGCCTAGTTAGTTGTCCAATACAAAATTTGAATAAAAATATAAACTTAAAAATTCGAAATAAATTTAAATTAATAGATAACATTTATAAAGATTGTTTTCAAACCCCCGAATTCCGAGTTTACGTTAAAATAGGGAAATGGTATAAAAAATTATAATTTCAAAATTTAACCATTTCGTATCATAAAAAAAACACATTCCAAACACTAAAGGTCTTGGAAAAATTTACCAACTTCTTGTTAAAAAATCTCAGAATATAAGGCAAAACATAAACCTATTCCGAAATTGTTAAATTTTGAAAAGGGTCTTAATAATTTTACCAAAAATAGTTGAAAATTATATATAACTTTTATATTTTGAAGTCAGTTAGAGAACATGTAAAAATCCGTTTCGTTTCGATTTTCCAATTCAAAGCTAAATAACGTGAAATTGTAATTTTTCCAAATTTTATTATTGCCCTTAAAAAACTTGATTCTAAAAAAATCCAGAAAAATTCTCTTACAAATAAAATTTCGACCAATTACAGTTACTTAAAATAATAATTCGCATTACAGAACTTGAAGTTATAATTTCCGGTTTTCGATATTCTTAATTAAAAATTTTAAATATGAATATCAAGATACGTGGTTATTTAAAAATTCCATAACGTACAAGTTTAGCTGCAATTATGTGTTATAAAAGCTAATATGTTTATGGTGGTTCCAGGACTTTGGGTTCCCACGATGTATGATAAATATTTAGAATTTAGAAATTTCTACTAGGTTCCAAAATACAACATCGATGAGATTCAGCTAATTTCAACAGTAAAAAATGTTTACAAACTAACCCACACATTATAAAATTGGAATTCTAAAATTTTAACATTTCAAAATTAGTTCAGAATTTTCCAACGTTAGATTCTGAATCTAGATTTGTGAAATTTTTGTTAACTATTCCCAAAATGCATATGTATTTCACGAAATTCAAAGAATTAATTTTCCAGTATTTGTTACATTAAAAATCATAAAATAGGTAATTCAACGTTTCCAAAGTTAATGTCAAATTCTGAAATGTAAACTTTTTTATTTTTTTAGAAACAAAAATTGTTTAAAAAACATTTAATTTTATCCTAAATGAACTGAATTAAAATCAGAAATATAAAAGCCGACCAATTTCTATTTTAAGTTTAAAATTAATTCTTCCACCTTACAAAAATTCCACATCTTCGTAATAGAATTTTAATTTCATATTCAGAATTTTTTCAAAAATTTGGTTTCATAAAAATAATTTTTTGCAAATATTGAAAATCCTGTAACCCCTAAAATTTTACTCGTCAATTTTAATTTACCTACTGGATATTTTAAAAATATTATAATTCAAATGTGAATGTATTATTGGGTTTCAAATATTAAAATTCGACTAATTACGTTTAAGTAATCGAATACAAATTTGTAATAAAAAATGAAAAGTTCGAAATTTGAAAGAAATTCAAATTTTAAGATATTATTTATGAAAATTAAAAATTGTGGTTTCCATAAATAATTGTTTTCAAAACCGCGAATTCCCAGTTCAAATTTGTTACAAAATTTTAAGATTTTTAAATATTTAAAAGTACAATCCAAACTAAAGAAAAATTTAGCAACTTCTTGTTCAAAAATCTCAGAATCAGGCAAAAGTTAAATTCTAGTTTAGTCCGGAATTGGTTAAATTTTCCTAACATTTACTTCTATTCACTTTACTAAAAATGATTTAAAAATAAATAAAACTTTGATATATTGAAATAAGTAGGGATATGTTGTCTAACAAGTCAAAAATGCCATTATTGCATCGTTAGATTTTCACAAGAAATCCAAAAACAGACAAAGTGAAATTATAATTTGGTAATGACTAATGCCCAATCAAAATGTTTCCCAAATTTTATTATTTATAAGGTCGATAATACAATTTTATTTTTAAAAAATCGGAATATAGAAAAATTCGCTTACAATTCACAAAACCTAAATACAAAATAATCGTCCGAATTACGAAACTTTATATTATGATTTTCGATTCTTAGTTCTAACAGTTTGATCTACATAATTATGGCATGACAAAAAAGTTCGAACACTGCATTGTTTGAAAATCCGATAAATCATCAAAAAAAATTGTTATGTGACAAAGTCGCGTTTAATAACAATGCTTGGTGGGAAATTTGCCAAACCAAAACCATGAATCATTCTCTAGAAAAATACAAAAAAAAAACAGTTTGGCTTATGCATGCGTACGATTGTGCATTCCAAAGTATTTTGAACGCTGATTAAATGGCGCGCATCTAAAAATTATAAAACAACCATTTTGTAAATGTTCTTCATAACGTAATAAATTTAACCCATCTGATTTCGTTTACGCTTAAATATCTCTTACGTTCCATCTTCTGCATTTCATTTTCATTATGCATATACATACATACATACATTGAAACATGAAAGATTAATGTTACATTTGGACATGTTTTATGTTTCCAACATGATTTATTGATGTTTATTTTTTACCCCTCCTTTATTTTTTGTATTTAATATCTTTTATTCGTCGGCACATTTGCACGAACATTGTATAACACAAGACAACTAAAATTCAATACGATGATAAATAAAATAAGGATGGAATTTCCAAATAAGATTATATAAATTTGGCTCATCTGATCTAAGGCAAAAAAAAAAATTTAAAAAATGAAGCATGGTATGCAACAATGTTTATATTAAAATACTCGTAAAGAAACCTTTCATCATTTGAACTTTATATAACAACAACAAACAAAAATTTTAGTTATCATTATAATGTTTATTTTTAATTTGTAACAAATATATACAAAAAAAAAAAAAAAAAAACAAAAAAACGATAAAAATTTTCTACTTGACTTGTATTTAAAATTTAAATTAAATTTTAATTAATAAAGCCAAAACCAAAATATTTTTATTATCACAAAAATTGATAACCTTTTAATTTAATTTAAATATAAAATGTACATAACTAAATTTTTATGTTTAAAATAATATTACCGATAATAGAAAACTTATTTATTATGGAAGTGTGTATAAATGTTTTGTGCCATAAATGGAAAGGAAATTTTTTTTTAAAGAATTTTTGAAAGTTATTTTCTCAGTAATTTCTATTTTCTAAACCATTTAACCCTTATTACTAAATTGTATAACTAATCGTAATAATATACCGGAGCTATTTGCGACGACACAAAAACGGGTGATCGTCCATGAAAAACTATTCAACCTGTACAAAAAAAAAACTTTCACATCTTAAAGATTCGTATATACATAAAATAAAAGGAAGAGAAATTCTGGTACATATTTCGGTGACTTAAGCAATAAAAGTTTATATCTTGTACCCTTTTTTATAACAATTTTGTACCTGATGTATGTGCATTTTTCGGTAATGTTTACAAAGTATTTTTTTTTTTTTTTTTGGTACTGGAAGAAAGTGCAACCCTATATACTCTCCATAAAAATATGGTCAAACATTTAATAAATAACCACAATAGACAATAAATATGTTTCAACATATTATAAATTAAAAATAAAGATAAACTTACCATTAAAATCTGTGCACACCACTCGTTCAAAAGGACTGCTTATCCAATCAGCTGATAATAAATAAACAAACATAAAAAAAATATGTAATTAGAAATATTCGAACAATTAAATATTTTTGACGTAAATTATAATTTTATAGTGTTGTAATTTTTTTTTTTTTTTTTTTTATTACTAAAATTAGAAAATAATTTTTATTATTTAAGTCGTTATGACCTAAATTTTACATACACGTATAGCATATAATACACACAATAACTACTCTATAACCCTATCCTCAAAACATCCGCAAGTGCGTGATAATAATGCGTTTTTTAACACTCTTATAGTTATAAATTTTACAATGGTCATAAAAAAAAAAAAATCTTTCTGTTTTTTTTTCGTCATTAAATTAAAAAATAAAAATTAAAAGTTAACCGCACACATGCAAGTGATTTTTAATTAATTTTTTGTTTAGGTCTTGTTATAATTCATAAATGTCGCATGCTTGTTTTGTTGTATTGTATATACATACATACATATTATAAATGTTATGTATGTATAGTGTATAACATATTTATTTGTGGAATTAACATGAAAAATAAAATTTTGTGAATTTTAATTAATAAATTCTGAAACACAATACGTGTTGTGTGTGTGTGTGTGTGTGTGTGTGTGTGTGTTTTGTACATAAACATAATTTAATTGCAAAGTAGCAATCATATAAATACATAATTTATAAACTTTCATGTCAAATGATTTATTTACATTGCATTTATTTATAAATAAATTTATTTTTGTCGCGCTTATCTAATCTTGAATAATATACAAAACAAAATATATACAATTTTTATAAATAACAATTAAAATTAATATTTTAAACGCAATAAAAAATATAATAATTGTAATAATAATAATAATAACATTAGACATGCTGATATATTTTTATTAATATTTGTAAATATTTATAAATTGTTGTGTGTATAGTTTAAGGTGCGCAATAAATTTAATTGTGAGCGCACGGTATTTTATAGTGTTGGAGTTTTTTTTTTATTTTACATAATTTATGCGTCATGTAATATAATTTATCTATGTATAGTCATGTATATTGTATATTGTTATACTTGTAGTACAGGTACGATAAGGTCTGATAAATATTTGTATTGCTGCATAATTAAAAAAAAAAATGTAACATTGACCCTTAAATATCGGAATAAAATTGATGTCAATGAATTTTAGACGCGAGAACGTGTGATTTACGTTGCAGCGTACGATGTATATTATGTTTTTCATTCCTTTCCAACTACACCTTTCTTAATTTTTAGATTATCGCAAATTGATTTGAAATCGTTACAGTAATAGAAATACTTTAATACATTTTATATGTTGTATTTTTTTACAAAAAACTGCTGTACACGGTTTCTTGGTTGGCTTTAGTCAGAAAATTTCTCTATAGGCAGAATTTTGGTTTTATTATAAAAAGTATTGTGGTATGTACTTGTAGAATTCGTACCTGCAACACTTTCACAGGGCTAATGGCAACTTTTATTCAAAACAGATTTTTTGTAATTTAGAGCTGTTTGACAGGTATTGAGCGTCTCTTTAAAATTTAGGGTCTAATACTGGAACAATATATCAGTTACTTATAATCTGGGCAACAAAACATTTTTTGAAGCTTGATATTTAATTTCTTAAAAATTACTAAATAATACGAAAAGACACATTCTAAAGCTATCCCTAATTGTGTAACTTAAATCATAATCTGCAATGGTTAGTTAGCTTAGGCCAAATGATTTTAAAGCGAATCTTTTAACTTGGACCTCATAGTAATATTTTACACTTTAGCCAAAATTTTTTGAATCTGAATTACTAGTAAATTACAGGTCTGCTATGAATTATACAAACTACGGTAAAATTATGATTAGTTGCTTTTCACAGAAAATAAAAATAATAAAAATTACGCAATCAAATTATACCACATACCTCTCAGGATTTTATTATATTTCAGTTACTTGCAGTTTGACAAAAACAAAGATTTCTTAGGTTGAGTCTATTGGATATTGAGATAATTCTTACTCCACGGGCTGAGGACTTCCGCCGATTTTTTTTTATTTTAATTGTTTATCCGGTGTGGCAAAACTAAAAATGTCTCGGATTGGGGCTAAATGGTTTTTAATGGGCTTACGAGGGTCTTATTAACGATGATGCTTTGCGATTATCGGTATGTTGCAAGTTGCCGAAATATGATCTATATACTGCCACTCAATAGCATTTGCCCAATTTTAATTATTATTTATTGTGTTGTGCCAGAACAAAAATTACACGGATTGGGCCTATATGATTGTTAAATGTTGTGCTTTGTTGCAAGTTTGTTTCGTGATACTTCTACTTGTATAACCCCTAGGAATAACTCAACACATGAGTGTAAGTGGTGTAAATTTATTAGTATTGCCTCATTTAATTATCTTATTTTCTGAGATAAAATCTTGGGATTACTTCTCATACCCCGTTTTAAAGCTAAAATATTTGCATAGGGTTTTTTCCTGGTCCATTGGTCACCAGCAGTATTATTCTGCGTGAGCTCTATAGCTTAACAATCTACATAATATATGAAAACAGTTATAAAATAGTTAATAAGGCATATTCTGATGAAAAATGTCATCAAGTCGTTTTATACATTATATCAAACTTGAAATAAAATCAAGGAAACACTTTGGAATTTCAAAATTTACGACACCTCCGGATAGCCATCGAATTTTCATATAAACATAAATATTTACAGAGCCGTTTTGTTAACCACACAATCCTATTTAATTTAGCTCTTTTACTTTACAATAATAAACTTCAATACAGTCAAAATTTCACGGTGAGCTACTTTCAGAGTATTTAATTTGCTTGAGTACAAAAGCATATAGATATTCAAAATTCTGAAACTGAAATTTATAGGGGCAATTTCTCAATATAGCATAATAGAAACAATTACAAATAGTCATTGATCATAGAACTGCAAAATATAGGAAATCTAAAACAAAGTGATTGGGACGAAACTGCTATACAATTAAGAATAGCGACTTACTGGTACATAGTTATATCGTTTAGTTGAGCTTCAAAAGACATCAATAGGGGCCAATAACACCCTGGTCCAAAGCACCTTCAACTTGGTATGTTGCAGTACCCTACAAAACAATTTTAATCAAAAAATGTATTCAAACTACTAGCTTTAACATTTTGGTAGGGATCCAGGATGTATGAATATTCTTGAACACTGCGATTATTGACTTTACACCTCTAGGAAGGTGGTAAAATATGAAAAACTGTTTTTTTTTTAATAAGTTCATTCGTAAGAGTTGAGTTCATGTAAAATTAAATCATATCCCAAATGAGGTCGGAGAAAGTAAAAATTAGTTGATGTAAAATTTAGTAGCTCTTTTATTCAAATGACCTTGAATTATTAGTACTAAATTGGATAGTGCTAAAATTTCAGTAAAGAAATCATCGAATCCTAAATACATAATAATGGAATATAAAAGAAATCTTTGGTAAGAATTTATCTGAGTGATAAACCAAAATACCAAAATAGATACTGTGGCCTACAGAAGTATTCCAATTTCCCTTAACAAAATTAAAACTTATGAAAAAATGAAATATTAAAAATAATTTAAAGAAAGAAAATGGAAAACTATTTGGAAAAAGTTTGAGTGGAATTTAATTTTAAATGCTGGTTCTTAGTTTGTGCGGGTTGTATTGATCCGGTTGACGTGATTTTAAATCAATTTTAAGATTAAAAAAACTTCACGAAATTCTTTGAGTGAAAATAAAAATGTTCCATGGTAAGAAAAATTGTAGGTTTGCTCATAAACGAGTCAAATTCTGTGAGTGATCGCAAAAATGTTTTATGTGTTGGAATATGGGGGATTGTCGCATCGATATTGTCGAAGTGGTCAAGAACGCGTATTTATATTTTAAAAACCAAACCATTTATAAAATTCTTTGAGTGATATTAATAATTACTATTAGTAGAAAATTTTGCGATATATAGTGGGGTGGTTTTTCTAACTTAAGTAAGTATTGAAAACCACTTCGACTATATCAGTTCGACCCATACTTAATATGGTACAGCGTTATATCAAATTTCACTCAAACTTTTTTCTAAATAATTTTTTATTTTTATTTTTTAAATTGTAAAGTTTTCATTTCGTACTTCTCATTTTTCAGTAACACTGTTAGGAAACGGTATTATTTGATTTTGTCATAAACTTCACTCAGATAAGAATTCGATGGAACAGAAAAGTGGATATTTTTTCATAAATTTGCCATTTTCCTGTATTCAAATAGTAGGAAGCGACACAAAGTGGTCCATGATTAACTTTATTTTGGGGACTTTTACAGGGGGTCAATTCTCGTTCTATGAAAACATCCAATGGAAAAAATGTTTTTCATTTAGTGTCAACCATTTCAATTTTTTAAACGCAAAAAACAAAATTATATAATTTTTATAGAACTGTGGATCGATTGAAGCGTTTTCAGATTATTTGCATCAAAATATTCTCATATGTAAATAATTTATTCATTGAGTATTTTGATGATGAGAAAATCAATAACATGTGTATTAATGTATCGACATAACGATAGACTGAAAATTGTGTCTGAAATCACAAAGGGTTACGGTTGATCGCCTCAACTGAAAGTAGTATATGAAAGCGAGCAAACGTAGTACTTTTGACAGTTTTTGAAGAAAATAAGAAACAGAAGGAACTTTTCTTCATTTTCCAAAATCCTGAACTATTGTAAAATGGTTTTAGGTTCCGAAATATCTTTATTTATAGAAATCATCAAATTTTTATTATAAATTATTTGAAATCTAAAAATCGACTTAAATCCTAAATTTTTAAAATATTCCTTTTCAGCCTTATTTTTGATGATTTATAATTCTCTAACCTTATTGAATTCTAAATTACAAGACCTGATTTCTACTTCAATTTTGAACATCTGTAAATTTAGAATATCCTGTTAAATTTAGGATTTTAAAAGTATGTCAGAAGATAAATTAAAGTTAAGAGTTTTACCAACTGAGTTGTTGTTAATATTTTTAGAATATCGCTTCACACTCTCAGAATTTGAACGATATTCGAAGATTATTCAGATTCTAGATATTTAAAAATAAAGAAAATCCGTAAATTCATTACGACATGAAGCTATCCAAAATATTTTATATTTTGTGAAATTAATTAACAAATACAGTTATAGGTGAAATTTAGAAATTTTTGAATTTTTTGGACTTTTTATGACTTCAAAATTCAAGATAAATTATCTTTATTGCCCAATCAATCATAATATAAATATTTTAATATAGTATTTTATACTCTTTCGTATTTTATCTTAGTACGAACTTTAGAAACCGGATTCTATATGTATGGATGTACAAAACTTCAATGTAAAATATTAAATTACAATTTCACAAATATCGCCAAAATTCAAATTGCATGTCACCTATTGGTACACAAAAGTTACCAGCTGTAAATATCAGACTCTTAATACAAATGTCGGTCTGGTATAAACGAATAATTATTTGTTATTTAATAATCCTTTGTAATAAAATTTATAAATTTAGATTTCAGTGTAAACACAAACCGAAAAATAATGAATCAATATTCGAGCTTGGTTAACACAATAATATTTTTGCATTTTATTTTAAACGCGGAAACAGAAACAACCCCAGAACTTAAATTGAATTTAATGAATCAGAAATCCGTTCGGTATTCCGTGGAATGGAATTTGGTATTACAGACTATTAGGAAACTGAAAATTACGAAGTAATCCAATTCTGAAATGTCAAATTGTCCGAAAGAATTTTTTATTCTCCTTAGTATACAATTCCCCGGTGTACTAAACTGAAAAGTGTCCAAATCCCAGGTCAGGCAATATTTATTTAATAAGCTTGCTGTAAAAAATGTAAACCATATAGGCAACGTCCTACAAATATTTAAAAACGTTTTTGGTTTTTAACAAAATATTAAATGTTTTCTTGGCCAAGTTCTTTAGAAAGAACGGCAACGATATTGTCAGTCATGCTCAACAGCTTTAGACTTTGAGGAATAAAGGAGCGCAGGTCAGTGTTTGAGATTTTGGAGAATCAAAAAACTGAATTGATAACCGACAAATTAGAAGGAAGAAATTAAAATGTTGTAGAAGCGAAGGCAAAATTTAATAGGCGCAAATTGTTAGCCAAAGGACTACAGCAAATTGAGTAACCAGAGCAAATTGAAACTTAGCAGTAAAATGACATGATGCGTAAATCAGACTATTACAAAGTAATAAATATATGATTAGTAAAATTCAACTCGATTTACGTAAGTTTTTTCAGGAACCTTATGTAAATCATAGGATACTTGTATATCACCAAATCAGCAACAACATACATTACAAACTTAAATTTGTAATTGGAGATTTGTTTCGGAATTCGATTCGATTTCTAATTCGGGATTTCAATATCAAGTTTTTAAAACCGTTCGTGGTAATTTCATACCGAAGCCCCATTAAATTGTAATTAATGATTTTATATTTAATGATGTTCATGTTGGATACTAATGGTTGGCGATTAAAATTTCAGCATACAAATAAAGAATTTTGAATTTCAACTTAATTTCAAAAAATCTTTCCTACAGATTTGATAACAAACGGGTTTTGTAAAATTCAACCGCTTTCTTAAAATAGTTTCAAAATAAAGAAAGATACAAATCTGTAAGAAGAACTAGCAGAATTGAACATTTTATTTTAATTTTTTCATTTAATTTTATTTTATTTGGGTCATGCATGGGTCATACATGACTAACGGTTCTAGATCCATAACCAATTTAAAAAAGAAATCAGGATCTTTATTTACTAGGGTTAGAATAATAAATAATGTTGGACAAATCATAATTTTTGTTGAAGGGAGCAGGAAAGAAAATGTGGTGGATGTATAACCTACTTTACCATATTTATTTAGTGTTCGTGTAACTGTTATGGTGTTAACCTAATAATCGATAATTTGTAAATTAAAAATATTGGGAGACTTCCAACTCTCCAATTTATCTGAAATCCAAATTCCACGGAATAAGGTTTATTTTGCAGACTCAAATAAATTTTTTTTTTTCCTGTTTCCAAATTCCCAAACACTTTACAGTGAAAATTCTCATCCAGACTCAATATTTTTATTTCCAGAGGCCGAATTCAAAATTTATATATCCAATGAAAATTTGAATCCTCCTTCAGATTCTAAATTTAATTATTGTTTTTTGTCTATTAGAATCCGCCACTTCAAACTCTCCACTTTCTAAATATTTGATTCAAATTATCATAACTAAATTTAATTTTGAAGCATTAGATTTCATTTGAAGAAGGTTTTCATATGATTTGGAAAAATAGAATTTGAAGTAAATTAACAAATTTGGAATTAAACATTATGATTTTTCTTTTACAAAACTTGGAATATTTTGATATTTTTGTGTAAAATAAATTAGATAAAGCAGAAATTATTTGTTGTTATCAAATAAATCTGTTAGAATTGCTTTGAACGTCGTTTATCGGAACCGGCAACCATTTTGTTCAAATTCAAGTCATTATTTTATAACGGTATCCTAAGTAGTTGTATCAATGTTAAGTTCGGCTTAATGTTAACCCCTGAGCATTGTAAAATTGTCCTTTATGTTATGGTTTCATTTTTGGGTATAATTTGCAAAGGGTATCGCTGATGAAAACATTCTGAATTTTTCACAATTCACTAAGTTTAGATTTTTAAGTTTTAAATATTGTCTTTGAAATTGCTAATGACCATTTTAAAATTCATAAAAGTGAAAAATTGAAAACAAAAATCTTTACGAATTCTGCAGAATCTTTAAAATTTCAAATTTAGTATATAATAAATACAAATTGAACCAATTAAGGAAAGTTCATTATGGCGGAATTATTTATAAATATTATGGCGTATTTAAAAATTCTCTTCAGATTATTTTTATTTAGTGCTTACTGGCAAGATCGGATTGAGTCAATTTTACAGCATATAACTAATAAAGCGATAAACAGTTGAGATATTGGATAACGGTCAGGAACAGTGACTGTGCCCCAAAAAGACCTCCAATCAAGTTCTGTCTTTTTATTTATATACAAAGGACTAACCACCACACAGCATGATGGTTGAAATTCCAAATGCGCTGCTTTATTGAAAATTGCCTTTTGGCTAAAAGGTTAGGTAGGCTAAATGAGTGTCGGCAATGTTCTTAAAAGAGCACCGTACTCGTTGTAGACTGTGAAATGAACATGAGTTGGTATACCGACAAGAGCCATAAAACCAATAATTAACATCAGCTTGGCTGATCCTGAGAAAATAAAATTTTGAAAGGAAAACGAAACTTTTAATTAGACGAAGTACTTCAACTAAAATAACGGTATGAGTAAGGGAAGAGGAGTTTCATTAGAATCAGAAGCAGTAACAATTGCAGCAGAAGTAGGTTCGATTGACCTAAACTTTAAATAACTTATTTGCCAGTGTCAATTCTCAAACAGGTTTGTTCTCCACAGCAATTAGTGAAATGGATGTAATCTCCGCAAAAATCATGCTGTCAGCCTTGTTAGCCAAAATAAAGGAAGTCAAATTCGTTTTATATCTATACCCTGCTTAGTAGATTTTTCAGCCTTTTTCATGTCTGCAGCCTTATTTTTAAAATATTTAGATTTCTAGAAAAAGCTGAGAGGCCTAATTTTTAAACGACACATATATTCACAATAGTAAATATTAGAAGAAAGTACTACTTTCAATATTACATTTTACGATAAGTCATAACATAACAAGCTAATACCGTTGACACTCGGCGACTTAATGAAGTATGCCAACCACTTGATCTAAGGATCGTATTATACTTACATGTGTATGTCAAATCAGAGAACGAAACCATTTTATCGAAACGCATAGAGTACCAAATTTTCGTTCACCAATAATCAAAATTTCATTAGTTCATTTTGAATGATTTGCTATATTTAGCTTTTCCAGCATTTAATAGTTCTTTGTACAATATTCGGTAATTTAATTGGCATACTCCCTTATAGACCTTCGATGCATTTTCGTTTAACTAAATTTTAACATTCAAACCCAAATCTGATAGTAGTTGATAATTTACCTCTCGCCAAACGATAATTTAGAGAATGGCTCATTCTTATTAAGACGAATTATTTATATTCTTCATATTTTCAATAAGCAAGATATAAAATTGAACAAATTCGGTAAATGTTCCAGAATAGCTAAGTACGATAACAATCAAACAGCGCAATAACTAAGCCTAATGGTTATGAAATAACGGTTCATTTTGGTCCAACTGGTTTGTAGGGCTATTTCGTTGGTAGATAAAATATCCAGTTAACTCAGAGAATAATCTGAAATCTTAAAGATTTTTCAAGTTTTTGCATATTTACTTTTTGTATATTTATACTTTTAGTATCATACATTTGAAGCCTGGCAGATAGCTAGCTTTTGGTTTACAACAGTTTCTCAAGATTCATTTGTAATTTTGTCAAAAAAATTAAAAAAATTTATTTTGGCAGATATATCAGTTCAAATATGTTCTTGGAAGGGAGGATATTTTGGTGAAACAACTGTGAGAAATTTAAGTCATTTTCTCAATGCTTTTATCTGGCTGAAACTTTACATTCACAGTCCCTGAACTTAAAAATAAAAATGCGAGACAGTTTCTGCAGTTATTTACCCTTATCAGACAAAAAACATGGCTGGATTTTATGCAGTACTTAGCTTTGTGAGGTTTAAATATTTTAGTTCGCTTATTTGACATGTTTTTTCACTTTATCGGAAACACAACCATCATCACCTTACAATGAATTAAAATTTAGCTGAATGTAGGACTAAAGAATGTTTCTTTATATAAAATTAATTTAAATACTTTTAATTCCTTTTTAATATTCAATTTGACGCTATTGATGTTACACGCATATCTCAGTTGACGTGTCTGCTAAAATAACTGTCGTGATTTGGCTTTGAAAATGAGCTTTTTGAGAAAGCCAGCTTTCTTCCAGGTTTGTAGGTTAGATGAAAAAACTAATAAATGGCCATCAAATTCATTTAATTTTAATTTTCAGAGGTGTCTATCAGAAGCAAAAGGTCATCTCAGTCATTTAAAAAAAAAATGAGTTGACAGCGCCATCTTGTTTCTTTTCACTACTGCATAGATTATTAGTCAAAACATTTAACAAAAGTGCCTTTATCCTTGATTTACGTCTATTTGAATACTAGTATTGGTATCAAAAATGTCCGTTTTCCGCCAGAGATGCATATCAAAAGGTCTCTTTTCCATTTTGAAAAATAGTAGCATAAAGTTATCTTTTCCATTTTATGTTGATATTTGCACCACAGCTGAATATCAGAATGTTTCTTTTCCATAAAAAGTAAAAAATTGACAAAAGTATTCATTTCTATTTTTAATCGATGCGGTTTGTACATTTTCGAAGTATTGTAGAATAAATAGCGGTAAATAATCCAGTGCGTCTGATATTTCGGTGTTTCCCCAATTGAGATTTTTTCCTAAAGTTTTTTTTTAAATTCATTTTAGTTTTTGCGGCGGTATAGGCTAGAAGTGTGTTACTGTTATGCGTAAAGTTAGTGAATATTTTTAAAATTAATTTTTAGTGTTTATGTTATAATAATATGGAAAACAATTTTCTTAAAGTAGTACCGGAAGGGGCGAAAGCGAGAAAGCGGTCAATTAATAAAAAAAATTGGAAAAGAGAGAAAGAAAACAGGCCAGGTAAGAAACTTTTTGAAAAATTCAAATAAGTTTCATCGGATTGACTGTTTTTTAATTTACTCCAGACTGAAGCCTAAAGGTCTCCCAAAACATCCAAATTGTCAACACAAAAGCATTACATTTAAGTGTAAAGATCTACGCGGGACTGATTTGTACAAATTTTGGAAAAACTTTTATACGATTCAAATAGTAAAGCATCACAGGACGTATTTATTCTTGCGAACACAATAATTCACGTCCCAAAACGAACCGACCGGCGAAAAGGAGGTCCACCAAAAACGTTTCGGGCGCAGCATTACGTACGAAAAAGTAACGGCAAGCTAATTAGGGTCTGCAAAGCAAACATTTTTAAATGTTTTACGAGTTTCGAATAAACGAGTTAAAGGGGTCTTCGCACGGCATTTTCAGTCCGGAAATGCTCCAAAAGAGATCCGAGGGGGCAATAGAATTACTGCCAAATTTCTCATGAAGAAGGAAAGCGTTATTATATACATAAGCAAGTATAAAACAGTAGACATTCACTGTTGCCGGTCGAAGTCATCTGCGCGGCAATATTTACCTGGCGAGTTGTCTGTCACTCGAATGTACAGAGACTACATAAAATCCACATCTACGCAATTACACGTCAAGCTCAGCTATTTTAGAAATGTATTCAATAACAATTTCAATAGTGGATTTAAAATGCCATCAAGCAACCAGTGTTCTACTTGCATAATGCTGAAGGAGCAGATAAAAACAACCTTTTGGTTCAGTCACGAGTGCATTAATTATGAGCTAAAGCGTTCTTTGAATTAGCCCGTGAGGAATCTTCAAATATTGTTACATTTTCGTTCGACTGCCAGAAGAACATGCTGCTACCCAAGGTTCCGGACCAAGCCGCTTATTATAATCGGCAGCTATACCTTTTTAGTTTCGTTATTATTCAAGGATCTTTTTGGTCCCCACTAAGGCAAGATAATGTATTCCTTTACCCGTGGACTAAAAATCTTCGTCCGAAAGGATGTAACGAGATAGTTTCAGCAGTGCATCATAGATTGGTTAATACAGTTTTTTAGAGCAATGCAAACAAAATTCGATTTATGTGCGACGGATGCGGGGGTCACAATCAAAATCAAGCTATGATGGGAATGATTTCCTGTTGGCTTCACAATCAAGCTCCTCAGCATATTCGAGGAATTGAACTGATTTATCCCGTGCCTGGTCACTATTATATTCCACCAGATCGTGTGTTCGCTCAACTAGAGAAAAGAGTAAGATCAAAAGAAACAATTTTGCACATGAGCGACTATTTTGAGATGTATACAAAGACCATGGAACTCTGATCAAACATGCATTGAAGGATTGCCCAATAAGAAATTGGAAAGAGGCAAGCGCGAAAATTTTTAAAGGTCCTGGACAATGGCACTTCAAATTTAACCTATCAAAGAGATTTTATATTAAGAGAACATCGGCCAACAACACATGTAAATCCGATATGGGTGTGGCAAAGTCCGTCTTAAAGAAAAACATTAGAATTGAGTCTATGGTTCTACCAGATATCCTGAACGAGAAACCCTCAATAAAACCAGAGAAACTTGCAGATGTCAACAAACTCTTAACCAAGCATTGCGGAGAAAACTGGCGTGAAGACATCAATCAGTTTAAGATTTTTTAAATCGATTATTGATAACGAGGAAGAAACGTATGAGCATGAGGAAGATCTTTGCCAGGAGAAAGAAAATGAATGTGTTCTTCGCATTTAGGTTTATTATTTCACGTATGTATCTAAAAGACTGGAATGTTCCTATTTTTAAAAGTTATAATGAATTAATTTATGTTACGTTAGTAAACTTATTTGAACTTAATATGAAATTTTGTTTAAGAATTATATGAGAATTAAGTAAAATTATTGCAATTTGAAAGCAAAATGAATTTTTTCCAATGTATTGTTATCAAAAGGTATCTTTTCCAAAACTAATTTGCAAAACGTTCCTTTTTCAAAATTTGAAAGCAATTCCTTCAAAATCTTGTTACATATTATCTACAAAACTGTAAAAATTTCAAATGGAACATAAATGAGGCTAATTTAAGCCATAAGCCATCTAAATCTTATTAAATTTAAAAAAAATAGAAGTTTTTTTAGTTGAATAAAAATTGGAAAAAATGGATAACGTCTATTTTGCTTTTGGTCGACACAGATTAACATTTTTAAATAGATTTCCAGAACCTTGTACTGAGAGGATGGATTGGGAAGTTTGAAAATAACTAATTAATCGGTTTCGATTTTCAGGAAGTCCCGTCAAATTTGTCTCAGTTTTATTTCTTTATTTCTTTAAATCTATTCTACAGGTTATAATTTAATGAATAGTAAAAAAAAATAAAAGAATTATTTTAGATTAAAAAGAAATCAAAAGAATACTAACAATACGGAACATTACCTGAAAAAACGAAAACTTTAAAAACGTAAAATGAAATTAAAAATAGCAATTACTAATTGCCTTCCGAAAATACACTCTGCGGATCTCTCAAAATAAAATAAATGGTAAAATTCATTAAAAATTCTAGCCATTGACTTGGTTGGTTCATTGGAACCATAATTCGTTCTATGAAAGTCAACAAACAAAAATTCCCTTGGACGCAAGCTTCGGGTAGGTACATAAATGCTCCAAGCAGAAATGAGTGCAAGACACTTAATGCGGCCACTAAGAGAATTACTAACAAACATGCCAGAATCTTAAACCAACCAAAAAAAATGTGATCTTTAAAAATTATGTAATCCTATGCTAATCTTTAGCTTTATCATTAATAAAATTAATAACACAATACTAAGTCGGTCACCGGGTCAAATCTATAATTCTAACATACCTTCCGCTATGTTATGTGTGAAAACTGTACTCATTCTCAAATTTGTTGAAATTTTAGAAACAGAATTTATGAAATTTTCTTAAGTTTACGATTAAGTAAATTTTGTAGAAATTAAGACCTATTAGGCCAAATTTTCAATAGTTTAAACAATTTTATAGACTAAAAACCGGATAAAATAACGCCACCATTAAAAGTAATGTATCCTAATAAATAAAAATAATTAACAATTTAAAATAAGACCAAAACGAATTTAATGTGAACATATTTTTCCTTTTCTGAAATTGAAATTTCTGAAATTAAAATTTTCGTTGTTGAAATATGAAAAAAATTAAATTTTTCCTGTAGATTTAAAACGAAGGTTTCACTGTAACAATGTATTTCTCAAATCTCATAGTATCGCATACTTATTTGTGGATTTACTTTGCCGACGGTTCAAATATATTTTTGATTTATTAAATTGAACAAAAATTGTAAATTTTGTGGACGGAGTTTCAAATTATATTTTGATTTTTTTTTCTTGTTATTTAATTTTATATAAAGTGTTATAAAAATAATTATCTTTGCGCTTAAATTAAGAAAAATAAATACTTTTAAAATAAAAATAAATAAAATTACGCGGTCTTACTTATTGAAATTTTTTGAATTTCTTTATTTTACAAACTATATTAGTATACAAAATTAAATTAAGAAAAATTCTCTTCGGATATATACACATACATTTATATGTTATATATTAAAATTAGTTAAAACAAATTAGCATAAATAACGGATTTACACAATTGAGAAAAACAATTTAAAAATTAAAAGTCCATTTGCGCGTAAATAAAATGAAGATAATGTGAGATGTTGCTGCGATGCGGTGCGGTGATGATGATTCGACGTAAACATTTTGTGTAGATCGGGCTCTCGCACCTAGACAAATCTTGCGCATCAATATTTATATACATATATACACTTATATAGTATAGTAGAAATAAAAGAGGGCACTCAGCCATTAAATCAATTTTGAATAATATATCGTTATAGCAGATAAAAATTTTAAAATCACTTTTCTATAAAAATACTTAAAATTTAATAATCATCCCATAAATTAAAAAAAAAAAAAAAAAAAAAAATTCAATTTAAACTTATGAACTTTTGAACAGTTTTGAAATATATGTTTTTTATTATTATTATTATTTATATTATGAATAAAAACGTTTGATAAATATTTTAATTAATAAACTTTTCATCGTGCGGCAGGATATATGTTATACATATACTCGTAATATATGATCGAGACACTAAAAACAAAAAAAACTGTTTATGTTGGTCGCGATGATACATCATATAACTATATGCAATATGAGTTTGGTTGTTTGCGATATGATATTTATAAATATAAATATTGCAGTTTTATAATATTATTAATAAATATGAGCCGCCATACATATATTAAAAATAAAATTGGTATTTAGTATAAATATATCGTTTTGAATAATGTGCGTGTTCTTTGGCAATAACATTATTTATAAATATTATACTTTTATTATTATTGTGACTTTCGAATGTGAATAAATTAGCTTATTGTTATTATGGTATTACTCTAAATATGTAGTTTTTCTATAACAACGATCGTGCATAAGGCAATTTGTTTTAATTGGTAAATAAATGTTCTGTGAACGGTTATCTATACTGCATCAATAAAAAATTTTGATTATTGCATTTAATACTGATCGTGCGAATTTTTGTCTTCCTCAAAACTGAATGGTCTGATCCCTTTAACTTTGGTTATGTTTTTGTTTAAAAATGATGTATCGAACAAGAATAAAATTTCAAAAATGAGTTTGCGTGTGTTTGTCTCCAATCCACGTGAAAATATAAATATATCAACACATAAATACAAATAGTGATTTCGTTTTAATTTCTTACGTGTCTCTGCAATAATTTGCCATTTTCAGGGTTATGCAAATATTTAAATAAAATCACAGAAATTATGTAACAAATATATATGATTGTGTTTTACAGTAACCACTTTTTGACTCTACTACTATGTATTTGAGTCAATAAGTGACCATGACAACTCCAATATGTAATAATATTTGAATAATAATTGTTTCAAGATTTTAAAGCAAAAGTTTTTTAAATTGTAGTGCTAATAATAATTCTTATAATAATTATGTTATTTTATTCGAATATTCGCGTTACCATGAACATGCCAGCCAATTCATTGCCGAAACGCGCAGAAAATTGAAACGAAGTCACCAGATCATATTTTTACTGTGAATTCTCTTTTAGCTGGAAACTCATGAAAGTTTTAAAGGGTTACTTATGGAATAAAACTACGGATAATATTTCAACCAAATTATTGTTTTTCAAAATTCAAATATTTATTCCACTAATTGGACATTCTTTCTCATTTTATAATATAAATGTCATTTAACGAATGTTTATAATGAGGCCTAATCACATTAAAATTGACATTTAAGTCAAAATTATTTTTTAGAAGCTATACGAAAGTTTTACAGAAGGTTTTATTTCAAGTGTACCGGTCGAAAGTTTTGGGAAAAGAGGGTAGTAGTTCAAAAGAAAGCATAACGCACGAAATTTGTGTATGCATTCAAGATCTATTTAAACGATAAAAACGTCGCGAGGCGAATGTAAAGTTGCAATAAAATATTTTATACTGCACACTTAAAAAAGTATTGCTTATGTAGAAGACTGTACTACAATATAATACAAAGCTTGCATTAAAGGGGATTTAATACAATTTGCATTGATTTGTAATACAGCAATTAATATTTAGTGCAACATTCGATTAGAATGTATAGCAAGTTGTAGAAGAACCGTCATTTACTGCATTAAAATTAATCAAAGACTGCATTAATAAAACATTTTAGAAGTATTAAATTTTGAAGCAAGTTGCATTAAAAGTTTCGTAAGTTTACTCCTTTTTTTTGGGGTTTGGCCATTTGGTCTTTGTTTTTGGTCCCTTAAGGGTCGAAATTTAAGACAGAAGTTATAGCGTTATAGAAATTTTCGAATTCAGAAAACCCAAATATTTTATTTGTCATTTAGTCGGTTTGATTTAGCGAATTTTATGTCAGTAAAGCAAAACACGTGCATGAATTTATTATTCATATGTACATTTAAGTCCGCTCATTTTAGCGAATTTTATGTTGGGAATTTTTTTTAATTTGCTCAAGTTGCTTTAAAATGTTTAATAGTTTACAAATCTACTACTGCTTTTGAAAACTTCATAATTTCGTTATAATTCATTTTAATGCAATATTTACTTTACAATTTAATAATAACTTGATGAGTCATAATGCAAGGCTTGCATTAACAATTAAAGTTATTTTTTTAAGTGTGTGCCTGCCAGTTTTTCAGTATATTTCCAAAGCAATTAAAAGGAAAAAAAATTAAAGCCAGCTCCGCGAGATCGACCTGATTCGCTTAAATATAGGTTTAAAATACATATTATAAAAAATTTAAGCGATATCTTCATTTTGAACTGAATCTGTCCTAATATATTACTTTAAACAATGCTGGGCGGCTGAGGGCTAGAGTTGCCAAGGCAGGTTATCGTTACCATTCTTAGGGACCAGAAACGTTCACCAGGAGGGATATTTGGTAATTCAATTCGAACGTGATCGAGTCTTCGATGTATAAGATTCATATTGGATTTAAATAAGAAACGAATGAATCTGATTCAATTCAAACAGGAATCACGTTCGAATCGAAATCCCAAATAACCACCCAGTTCTTTGATTAAATGTTATGGAGTTCTTTACTAGTAGGAACCGTTTGCGATTCCAAATTTTTACTTTTTAGTATTTTTTTAATTGGTTTGGAGATGTGGAACCGTTTTCGAACTATTTCTACGGCCCTTTATAAAACAGTGGATTTAGTTTATCCAGTCTTACAGCCAAAATCTTATAGATAATTTTTCTTATTAAATTTAAATCCTCTTATGGATAGTTCTAGTTTTGGCTTTCTTTTCAAAATTTCATCAAACAGTATTTATTTTAATCACATATCTCTACCACTTACTTTAAAATTATAGTTACATATTTTGGGAACAAATTTTTGAATTCTTAGTCTTTTTTAGATCCACGATGCAATACCATGAAGAAATATGTAGAACATGATCCTAGAACTAGAGACTATATACATTTAACATTTAAGCCAAACGGATCGCCACATAGTTATAATTAAATTTTGTGTAATTCTAGTTCAAATATGTAGTTATAATTTAAACTAAAATTTAAAATAAAGTTAAATTACAAACTTCGAGAAGCCAGAACTATTTTGCAAACGCTCTATTTACTTTACGAAGCAACAAATTTGAATAATTTTAATGTTTTTAACAAGATGACTCATCATTACACTAGTATTTTACAAAATTGGAATCGACAGTGACGTTCTCAATTTTAAAATCTGTTTATGGAGCCAAACGTAGAATTTTACTTTTAGCTTTTCAATAAAGGACAGAGCCATGGTACTCCGTAAGCTTATTAAAATTACAATTATATAAAAGCTCATCTCAAGAAATCCTGTCTTTTGTAAAATATCTACAAAGTTTCAAATTTTGATTAATGACGACCATGAAATAAAACAGAATTGTTACCTAATATTTTATCCAAAAAGTGTTCTAGTAATATTTTAAATAAAAATCAGTCCTGACTATCATTCAGTTTTCTAGCATTTTATCACAAAATTTGTCCTAAATTGAGATAACATTTTCCCAAAATTCCGTTTCAAAATCAAATTTTCCTAAGTCTTTTTTATGCATGGAATTATAATGTATGCAGGTAACTGCCTAGAGCCCGTCATTTTAAGCATAGAAAAGTTATAAATGCATTTTTGAAATTTTCGTACATTACAAATAATTTTTTCAAATTTGCGGGTAAAAATTATGATGTTGCCATTAGTCAGTTATAACTACCTTGAATTATAAAAGCAAAAGACAAAATTTACAATTAGTTTCATAATATCCAAATAACAAAGCAACAAACAATGGCTTTGTATTTGATATAATTGAATTTTTTTCTCTTGACCTGTAAGTAATTAACCTAACTCTAACCAAATTAAGAATTACAATTCCCGAAGCATTCGTTAATTGGTAATTTGAGTGTTGAACCAGAACATTTTGTAAATTATCTAATTCGGAAAACTATATGCAATAAATTAAATATGAGCAAATTTCACAAACGTTCAATGATATTGGTATTGTTTGACCGATTCCGAAATAGTTGAAAACAATATATCGAATCTAATTTTTGACCGCGCGATATGAAACGAAAGTTAATTGGAAAAAATATTGCATTTTACTTTTAATAATTTAAGTTTGCGATAAAAAAAGGTTTTGTTAATCGATAAATTAGTTTAGGTATGGATAAATGTACCGATTCCGTATTCAGATCTCAAATAAAAAAAATTGAAAATAATAAAATATTGTAAATGTGTCAACAAATAAATCATGAAATATTGAAAATTTTGAAGTTTTTCAGAATATAGGGAAATTTGTAAAATTTCCATTATTCTGTAGTTTGGTTCCACAAAATCATTTATGAATTTCTTTAAATTGAAATCAGCCATTGCGCCTAATTAACAGCCATCAATTATTCAAATTGCATAAATTTCGAAAAATTAGAAGGCGAAAAGCCAGCGAATGTGACAAAATAAATCCTTGGAATTTTTGAAGCAACCGTAGTATGAAATTGTTTGATTTTCTATTTTTTCGGACTAATAAAATAAAAATTAGAAATCTTTACAAATTCTAGTCATTTTATGCCTCCAAATTTATACTTTCGAGCCAACCTAGTTTTCCTATTTTTTGCAGCCACCAAATTTTAGGACCTCTTCAAGTTAGAAGATTATCGGATTGGTAAGGCAAAAAAGTAAATACCGTACTAATGAAACATTTTTTGAACTTGTTCTAATTTTTTCTCCAAAAAATGTTTTAAAATTATAATTTTTAAAAAAATTAAATTTAAAACTGATTTTTTTTTGTTCCTCACCATTTCGGTATAATTGAAACTTTAGTTAGGATTAGCCTGAAACAATTTAAAAATTATAATTTCATGTATTTTCCAAGTTGGTTTGCATTTAATTCTAAAACAATTGTTACTCCTAGATCTTACAGTTTCGTAACATTCATATTTGAGAATCTAATATAGAATGTGAATTTCTAGAAAATTTTGGAACTTCTAAATTTTTGTGATTTAAATTTAGAAGTTAAAATTTTTTTCTCAATTTTTTAATTTAATCGATTTATTTTCTAATATATTATCTAACCTTAAATCCGATCAGAGCAAATCAATTCCCTAACCTTAGATGTCGTAATTTCGAGTTTTTTATTAATTTGGATTAACGTGAATTTGCTAAAAAGTTTGTTGTTGTTTTGTGATTAAAACTTTTTGGAAATCGGGAATTTTAAGAATTTTTCTTGGTTGTTTTAAAAATTTAGAATTTAATAATTTAATTACTAACAAAGTTTAACGAACATTAATTTTAAAGATTTTAAAAAATATTTTTGTTTTTTTTCTGAATGGGTACCTATCTAAAACATGTGTTAAGTTGAAAATTCGTTTTGTTGTTTGGTGTTCAGCCCCATTCATAATTTAATAAAGATGTTTTGACTAACACAAAATTAACAGAAATTAAAAGCAAACTGATTTGATAATTCCTTTACTACGAACTTATTACCTATCAATAAATTGGGTAACAATGGACATCTAGCAATAAAATTTATTAAACAAATGGACAAATTGGATTTCGTTATTCGAATAAGCTAAACATAACTGTGCGAGTTTGTATTCAAATTTTTATTTAAAGTCTATTACTTTATCCTCATTTGATGAATTCAATTATTTTAATATTTATTCGATACAAATGATTATTTAATTTAAAGTAAGCCGAAAATATTGACAACTTTTTTAATGCAATCAAGAATGCAGATTTGAAGAAATTGTCGTGTGTGTTGTTAAAACAACTTGCCAACAATTAGAAAATAGACATTTCGATTTAATTAAAAATTGTAATAACTATATAACAAAACGATATGAAAGAAACCTAAATTAACGTTACGTTCGTTTATTGTTCTTAATAGAACTCTCCATTTAAATCTGTATGCCCTTGTAGAACGACATAATAATTCTTTGTAAACAAACGCTGGCGTTAATTAATAAGTAGGTACTTATTGACTACAATGTATAATAAAATCTGAAAACAAGAGTGGATTAAATTGGTGCAACCATAGCTGTAAACTTCCGTTCAAATAAAAATTCTCAGTTAACCGAGTATTATTGTATTACAGCATACACACCTTAGAATGATGTTTTATAGTAGAAATTTTGCTTTATTAATAAGCATCTTTAAGCTATAGTCTATCGGAATGCATACCAATTTATTTTATTTTAAACTATTGGTCAGGGATGAAGGGTTTGTTCTTTGACAAATTCTATATTCTGGTTTTGGATTCTTTTAAACCGTCTTGTAATTAACAAAAAAATGTCGTTAGCATATATTTCTGGAGGATTTTGAACAATTTAAGTAAAATGAGCCCATTTCAAGTATTCAGCCGGACAATTTGGTAGAAGTAAGATGACATTTTACAAAGTTAAAAATATAACTAAGACTTGCATTACGACTTATGTAATGCAAGTTATTATTAAATTGTAAAATATGATTGCGTTAAAATGAATTTTAATGCATCTATGAGTATTTCTAAAGCAGTATTTGCATTAAACAGTATTTTTAATACAACTATTAAACACTTCAAACAACCTGCTTAAATTGAAAAATTATACCAACATAAAATTCGCTAAAACAAGCGGACTTAAATGTATATATGAATAATCAGATCATAGACGAGTTTTGCATTGTATAAAATTCACTAAATCAAACCGATTACATGACATATAAGAATCCTAATAAATCATAAGCTTTTCCGGTCTTAATTTAAAAGTTATTACTTTGGGCGACCATAAAGTGAACTAGGCTAGCCCGCCCATTGAAAGATGAGATGAACATAAAATTTTTTTTTATTTTTTTAAGCAGACTGTTCTCTGAGATTTCGACCCTCAACCTCAAGGCACCAAAAACAAAGAACAACCCCGAAAAAACAAAAAAAAAATCGATAAAATGCTTTAAAATTTAATACTTCTAAAATATTTTATTAATGCAGTCTTTGACAAATTTTAATGCAGTTGATTGACGGTTCTTCTAAAATTTGCTTTATATTGTAATGGAATATTGCACTAAAATTTAATATAATTGCTGTAATACAAATTATTGCAAATTGTATCAAACTAATTTTTAATGCAAGCTTTGTATCATTCTTTAATACAGCCTTGCACTGGACCTTTATGTAATACTATTTGCATTATATAAGTTATATTTTTTCAACTGTGTAAGCATTTCAAATATTCCCTTTTTGTTGACTAGTTTATCAAGCTATCATAAAATTGGATATAATATACCAGCTAGTAAATAAATCAAAAAATATAAAGGATATTCTTGTTGTAATTAAAATAAAAGAAAATCTTTAAACCAGAAATCAGCAGAAATTGGTACATGCTGGCAGTAAAGAAAAGTTTTAAATCGGTTCAACGTAATATCTATGGTTATGTTCTATGATATTTAGAGCTAAAAAAATCCAAAATCTGCAATTGATATGTCACATATAGAATACGTAAATACAGTTTTTTAAAAGTTAAAAGAACCAATTTACAAAAAGTTATTAGATGACCAAAATCAATCATGATTGTGTTATAATTGCAGGATATATCTCCAAATTACAAAATTGAAAATTACGATAAAGTTTACTAGTTTAACAAAAAAATTGAAATAGCTAAGATCGAATAATATCAAATAGCTAATAAAGTAGTAAATCGAAATACTATATCATAGTTACATTGGGGAGAATTAAATATTAAAAACCAACAGAGGTATATGGCTAATTCCACGAGCAAGTTCCAATTCCAATAGTGTTATTTTTTTAGCGCTAGAAGCTTGTCAAAGCCGGAATCTTAATTCTTATTTTTAGAAACATTGAAATTTTATTAGAATTGACCGATTTCTTATTTATATTCCAGATGTTAATAAAATCCGGATCAAAATTCCGGCGGTAACAAGTTTTACTGTATACGTACTTTGAATAAGAATTAGAATGGCAAATTGAAAATACAAAAATTGAACAGAAAAAGAGCTTTAAAAATTTAAAAATACCGTCATTTACATTTTTTTAACGAATCGATATCAACATATAAACTTGAAAATTTCAAACATTTTCAATTACCAAATTGTGAAATTAGACTGTCGCCGTCGAGGTGCAGCTTCGAGAATTCTTGTTGTATTATTGCTAAATTTGTCAAGCTCCAAGCTAACTATTATTTCTACAGTAAAAATTTCTAATGAATTCTCAAAATTTTTTTCTATCTAGACATTTTTCAAGTCACGCAAAACATACTAGAATAAATCAAGAAAGATGAAATTCCAAATATTTGGAATTTGTTCTTAAATCTTTTTTAATTTTGGATAAACATAGTTCAATTTAATACCATTAATTAAGCTAAAATTAATACATTTAATAATATTATTAATTAGTAGAAAAATAGCTTATTGCGCTAATAAAATATTGTAGATTTCCACAACACAAAAAAATGATTCAATATTGTGAAGCTGCCAAATATTGTTTAAACACAATTTTTAAAAAGAAGCAAATTTTACTTCGCGCGCAATGAATTTATTTTTGAGTGAAAATTTTTCGCATTTTTCTAATCTAATTTATTAAATTGGTTAAATAACTTGGAAATATCAGATTCGAATAGTGACAATTAGTATAATATTTTAACCTGAATTTATTTGAAAAAGAGGAAGTTGGCAAGTTTTGAAACAGTTTTTCAGCAAATCGACTTTCGTTTTCTGAAACTGGCCCAATCAATTGACGGGGGTAAGTAAAATTAAAGGTTTTATTTTTTTGGGTGGTGCATTCATACATTCCCAGCTGCTTCTTCAATTCAAGTTCATAAATCTAAAAGTACCACTTTAATAAATATTCTAACATACCAGATTTTGACAATCCATTATATATATATATATATATATATATATATATATATATATATATATATATATATATATATCAAAGTCTATTGTTAAACCTAATAAGATTTATAGTTCGAATGAGTGAGGTAAGAACGAATTTGAGTGAAAAATAACGAGAACTAAATTCAATAATATTTTGGCCTGGATTTATGTCACACTGAAGCGGCTTTTGATTTAAATTTTTGTTTTGGAACTTTAGCTTTGTCCGACTAAAATGATTGTCGATCTATTAAATTACTGACTGTTTGAAATATTGGGTATTGAAACCAAATTGAAAAAGTAATAATTTTTGACGTAGGATCATCAGGTACCGGTTAAAAACTTGGTACATTGGTTAGGATCTTCACTTCATTAAAAAGTTGGACAGCTGCCAAAATTTATTTTGGAATTATGTGTAGCAACATTTTCAAAGTCGGCAGATAATTCTAAGGCCATCGACTTTAACAAATTTGTTATGCTTCCACAGATAAACAGCAATTCAAATTAAAATCTATTTTAAATTTTAAAAATTGAATTTTGTGGATTAATTATTCAAAATTACGAAAACTATTTGGTCTATTTTTGGCTGTAAGTTTCAACAATGAATTGGAATATGAATTCGTTTAAAACTTCGAACGTTTGAGGTTCAAAACATTATTAATTTAAAAATATTTTCGCATTGCAGCTGTAAACTAATGAGCACAATACAATCACCACTTTTCGCCAGAATGTCCACATTTCTCAGGATTAAAAATGCATCGTTCTCAAAAACATTTTTTATTTGGGATATGTACCACTTTTGTTGCGATATAATCTTTCAAAAAGTAAGCCCGCCTGCAATTTAATAAACCTGCATTTTATTTTAAGTGCTGTAAGCCTCAAATTAATTAAGACAATCAGCGGTTAATGTCGGACCAACTCTTATTTAATTATTAAAGTGTATACCTTAATCAATTTTTAAAGTTTCAGAAAAGTATTGCTCCGTCGGAAAATTGTTGTCACTTAAAAAACAAAAGTCTACGGATGTTTTTGGCAAACTTTAATAAAAAATGTATACGTTGGACGATTTGTCGGAAATTTCAGTGGAAACCTTTGACATAAATTAACATAGTATCCTAGTAAATTCCCCGACCAGCTGAATGTTAAAATTTTTGAAATCTGCTCAAATTTCTAATGAACCACAACAATCGATAAACATAAATTTCCACTCTATAAGAAATCACGCAAATTACGTAATATTTAAAATTCATGTTTACACGAAATGCATAAATTAATTTAGATATTATACAACAAACCAAAAAAAAAAAATTAAATTAAGATGTTTGGTCTACAACTGCATGCATATATAGACTAAATAAAAATAAGTTTTAATTTTTCCAATAAAATTTGGACATTTGGAAAATTTGCTACATAAATCATTTAGTCTAGAGATGTTTTCGTTATTTTTGTAAATCCCACATTTAAATAAAAATTTAACCAAGAATTTGTTTTGACATTTTTGTCTTTATATTTTTTCGTTCGAGTTTTGTTAAGAAAATATATAAGAATGTGACGGCATTTGCCTGATCCGTCGGGAGCACAAAACATATAATTTTATTGCGTGTATTGCGTTTTTTTTTATTGTTCGCTATTACATAAAACTATATAAACTTTACGAAAAATCAATTAATCTTGTGTATCATATGCGTGCGCGTCGTTAAACCGTCGGAAAATTACATTAAAATTATATATCGTTATATAAATTTAAAAACCAAAATCGAAACTTACTTGAGAACATCCATGGATGGCGAAAATCTGTTAGTGCTTGTCCAATAGCACTTGGTGGTACACCACCGCTTGATGGTTGCGTACACGCTGAACTTAATGATTCAACGCCGACTCCTAGTGCGCCTGAGGCAGCCGCCGCTTGATGATAGAATTGTGCCAATTGTCCATTGGGAACCGACATCGATGGATAATTCATGATATTTTCGTTGTATCTAAATGGTGCGATGCGATTTTGGGGTTTTTTGATATTGTTTTGTTTTTGTAATTATGGAAAATTTTTTTGGAATTTTTTTTTTTTTAAAACAAATTTGAAAAACAAAAAAAAATTAAAACAAAAAAAAAATAATTTTTATTTATTGTTAGTATTTTGTTACCCTAATTTTGCGAAATTATAATTTTTTTTTTTTTTTTTTTTTTTTGTAAGATAAAGGCTTCACGAATTTAAAAGAAAAATAATTGGTTAGTATTGGTTAATTTAAAAAGAGTTAAAAAAAAAAAAATCTAAATGCAGACAAATGGATTCAGATATAATCGATATTTTTTTTTGGAATTTTTCATTTTGTTTTTTTTTGTGGTGGTAGATATTGTTTTATTGTGATTTTACCTGCAGGTTTTATCTTCTAGTCCTGAAAGTCCTGGAACACCGGAAAAACTTGAATGTGATGAGGGATGATTAGATACATAAGGATACATTTTACTTGGAGGTTGTGGTGAATTTGGTGATCCTTCTGAGCTCGCCAATGGACTGCCTTCGGAATTCGATGTCTGTGATACAGTTGAGTTGGTTTGTGATGATGAAATTTGAGAATTGATAAATGATTGAAATTGATGTGGTGGATATTTTGGTAGCATACTATCGAATAAGAATTTTGACATTTCACATTTAACAATTAACTCGCTTATTTATATAGAAATTATTATTATTTTTTTTTTTTGCTTTTGTACTATATATGCACTTGATATTATATTAATATAATAATTCACTCAAAAAAATATCACTCAAACAATTTCTTAACAATATACTATATAAAATAAGACTTCTGTATATATGTTCACTTTTTTTTTTTATTTCTTTTTAATGATGTAATAAAAAGGCCATAAAATTAGGCCATAATAATGAAATATTTTTACAACCCTTAATCATGTTTTTCTCTTTTTTTCTTAGATAACAAACAAAATACACGTGTTTTTTTTTTATCTTTCAACCAAATAAAAGATTAACTACTTTTAGGTGCGTAATTATTTTATTTGATGTCGATCGTTCGATGGTTGAATTACTACAGAATTATTATTATAATTTTTCACAATATTTTTTAAACATAAAATAAATTTTCCACAAACAGGATGAAAACTAAAATACACAAAATTTCACTCAACACACTTTGTTGTTTTATTTCACAGCATTTGTATAAACAAATAATTATAGATTTTTAACTTTTTTGATTTTATTTCGGTGTTTGAAATAAATTATTATATTTCGGTAGTATTCAAAACAAAACAAAAAACAATTGAAATCACAAAAAATAATAAATACTAAAATATTGTAATCAATTATAATTTAAATTATACACCAATTAGTTAATTACAATCAAAATACAGTATAAACAAAACAGTTATAATAAAATAGTAATAATAATAGTAAAAACGAAAAAAAAACAATAATAAAATTATAAAGAATAAATTTTTATTTTATTATTATTTTTATTTTTATACTTTTTATTTTTATTATATAGATATATTTTTTTTTTAAGGAAAATTAGTCCGAAGTTGTTTGCGTTATGAGAAGTGATACGTTTATGACACAATACAAAAAAAGCTCAAACGCGATTTCATCAAAAAAAAAAAACTATAAAAATTTTTTTTTTTCTTATTACGATAAAAAATAAAATAAAATATAAAATAAAAAAAAACATAAATAAAATAAAATATATATATATACAAACATACAATTATTATACAATATATGTATAGTTATCTCGTTTTAACACATTAAAATTCTTAACACTATCCTAGTTTATTTTATACACAATATTATTTTATTAGCCATAATCATTCTTTCTTAGTCTATCTTAATTTGATTTTAATTATAAATATAATAATGGTAATATTAGTACCTATCTCTCTTTTTTTTTTACTAAACAAATAATTTTCCGCAAAGAAAATGTGAACATCGAATTTTAAATTTTTTTTTTTTTTTGTAGCTTAATAAATGCATGCATCAAAAAAATATAATCATCTCATTCTAAAATACATAAAAATCACTTCCGATTTTATTATATTTATTCATTCATACATAATAATAAAAAAATATGGCCGTAAACACACCTTCAAATATCACACACAAAATGCATTCTTGTTACACTGTTTTATGCTTTTAACCACGCCTTTTTGATTTCAAATATTTGTATTGTTGTTGTTGCCGGTTTTATTACTATCAATAATAGGCTGTTTTTATTTTGTTTTTATATAATTTGGTTTCGTGCACACATAGTTTTGTCGTGTCTGTATGTGTTTTATGTTTTTGTTTGGTGGGTGTAAAAGAGCCAAATCTATACGATTTCTAATAAGATTTTAATGTTTTGTTTCATAATTTTATTTTTATTTCGTGTTAAATCGATCTCGAAATGGATTATTTCTCTATAGATAGATTGTGTATAGTGTCGGAATGATCGAATTTTTTATTTTTTTTTTGGTAAATTGTTATTATTATTTTATAGGTGGCGCTTTATAACAAAAACAAAACATAAAAAATAAAAAGAAAATTGTAACTAAAATTATTGTAATAAAACTTACCGATCATTTTTTTTATGTTTTTACCTGAAAGTATATGGTAAAGAGAAAAAATTTGATTTTAATGGTTGTATATTTTGACATATTTTATTGTATGTAGTTTTATTTTTATTGTTATATTGAACAGGGGTTGAATGTCAAAAAATTTTAAGTGATCATATGATGATCGGTTTATGACATTTTTGTTTTGTTACGCGCCGATTTTTTGAAGTATTTATTTTTATTGCTTTTAATTTATAAAGGGAGATCTCGTTTGTCGGTGAAAGTATTATAAATGCTTTTTTTTATGTATATATGTATATGTACATCCAAGATATCTTTTTGTGTTTTAGCAAAAAAAATAAATAAAAACAGTGTACATAATCAGATAATGTGGCGCAATGGTAGGTAAACGTATCGTATAATATATATATGAATGTTATCTATGGTGAGAAATTACATGACCGTAACATATTTTGTGTGGATACATCAGATGTATGTATAAATGTTAAACGTGATGGCAATAGGTATTATTTGTAAGCTGTTTTTTATCGAAAAGTTTGTGTTTTTTATTTTGTCAACGCTTATAAGAGAGACTAAATGATTGCAACGATATGAATCGTTTGAATTGCAAACCACACAGGTTATTTATAAAATTATGTATTAATAGTAAAGGCCAAATAGATTGTCCGCACGGAAAATTGGATTTTGTGTACCTATATTTAACAGCTGTTTAATATTAACCTTTAGTTTGGGAAATTGCTAATTTGATTTTATAGATAAACAATTTATGTATACAGAAAATTTTATATTATTTATTTGATGTGAGTATGTGTGACACAACATATATTTTATTTGTCATTTAAAAGGTAGCTACTCAACTCAACCAAGTATCTAGCAGAATCTAAAAAAAACTTGTTTGCTGTTTTATTGTCGAGTCTTAAAGAAATACAGTTTATTAGAGGAATAACACAACTATCGTTGCAGTATGTAGTTTTCTGTACCTGCTAACTAAAATGCGTGTATATCAAATACAATATTAATGTAGCTATTGTTAATTTTAGATTAATGACCTAACATTTCTGAATATTTTACAAGAGAAACCTAATAATTTTTTTTCTATTAGAACCCGAAAAACCAATAATATTATCAGATTAAAAATTCTGAAAGAGACAATTAATAAAACGAATAGCCTCTTAAAATAAAAACGGTGTTGAAATAATATAGACATAAGGCCAAAAGTCATTGATGTATTAGAATATAGATCGGTTTGCCACACAACAACAGTATTTCACGAACTTCAACGAAAGCCGCAGCTATCAAAGTGTTGGAGACAAATATAACATAAAGAGTCACAACAACAGAATCCCAGCAGGAAAAAATACGACTAACATCTCATTTGAAAGTCCTGCTTTCTGAGAGAAAATTACGCAATCTGTAAGAATACTAAACCAGGGTGATATTAATTTGGTTGAATATTTTAAAGTATTTTGGAGTAATTAATTTAACTTACAAAGTTAGGTATTAATTATAATTGTTAAAATATACATTGACGGAATCAATGCAACTGATTTGTAAATATGAGTTATTTATTAATAAAAAATTGGTTTTGTTTATTTTTAGCTGTGCGGCTCTACAGTGACGGTTCTCGAAGGTTAAGTAAACGGCCAGGAAAATTTTATGTGATCCTTCCAACAGCCGAAATATAGTAGATGTTATAGGAATTTCTGTAACTCAAGTAACCGGAAACGACTGTACTAACTTCATAATGATTATGATGCTAAAGTTAAGTGCGGCAACAACAGGAGCTTCTTTGGAATAAACGTACTCACTATGCCATAATGTACTAAATAGGTATGTACACAAATTTACATATTAATTACATTTATTTTAAAATTACGTTCAAATCAGCAAAAATGAATTATATTGTTTTATAAAGTTATTTTAATATAGAAATATAAATTTTATAATTTGAAATGAAAAATTTGTTATTTTCATTTGAAAATTTGTTAAATTGTTTTGAAAATAATTTAATTGAACTGAAAATAAGTCAAATTGGTTTGAAAATCTGTTAACCAACTTTGCAAAATTGTTAATTTAGTTTGAAATTAAGTTATTTTGAATTGAAAAAATAAATTTAAATTATTTTGAATAATTGTTAAGCTTTTTTGAAAATGGTTTAAATCAAATTGGAAAAATGTCAATTTCATTTGAAAATGTGTTAATCCAATTTGAATAATTGTCAATTTGGTTCGAAATTTAGTTAATTTGGCCTGAAAAAGGTATAATACTACAATAGATCGAATATCGATGAATGTTAAAATCCTGTTGTGGCGATAATAAACCGGTTTCAGTGTGTTGAATTCATCATCAAATTAAGAAACATTTTGAAACATTCCGAAGAATGGAATCCATCAATTTATCAAATGTTCATTGATTTTAGCCAAATTCACAGAGGAGGATACTTTGAATTTGACGAAACTTTAGCGGTGTTCCTTTTCATACGTTTATCATAATTTGAGATATACTGAACAAAGTTCGATTCATGCATAGAGGCAGCGTTCCAATTTACATTTTCATAGGAGTAAGATCAGGCTGTGTGTTCTGGTTTTTTTGCTTACTAGTTGTATTGCATTGAGTACTGATGAACCAAATAACATCGAGGCATCAAGCGGAATTCAATAGTGGCTTATATAATCACAGAATCCTGCTATAGATTCTCAGCAGTTGAATCCGCAAGGACAACGAAAAAGTGGCTGCCGGAGTTTTGCAAGAGGCAGATCATTACGAAAGCAAATACAAACAAACAGCGAAAATAGCACATAGTTGCAGAGAAAAGAATGGTTTCTTCCAATATGTTGGAACCGAATCTATAAATATGTTTCTTTGTGGAGAGTTAATGCTCTAAGTAAAACAATTTATTAGTCGCATAATTTATATTGTCTTATTTAAATAACTTCGCATAATACACAAGAACCTTCTTACTTAAGTCGTTCGGGATTTCATTTGCACTTTAACGAAATATAATATATATGCATCACTCTTGATCTAAATGACTATTTTTTAAATAAAAAAGTTAAAACTACCAAACCCAAAGGTGTTGTTACAATTCACAAATAAACTCTTAAAATTCTACAATGCAGTATGCTGGGTCCATCTAACATCAAACTATTGTAACCAAACAACCAATTTAAACCGAACATTTTTAAAATACAAAATGCTTAAAGCATAAGAAGGTTTTTATTAACGTAATTGCAGTTGATTTTTTTTTTTTTTTTGGTAATTTTTAGACTGATTTAGCAAACCATAAACAAGCGATGTGAGTCAACTTAAGCTAAGCAATATTTAGTATTTCTTTAATAAGCTAAATTACACTCTAATTGTGTTCAGTAGTTAAACCTAGTTCAGCGCTGGTTAATTTTCAAATGAAAGAGAGTGAAAGGGAATTTGTTATAAAAATATGAACCGAAAATAATATAGTGCCGAAAGGCCGAATGTCGACAAGGCCGAATATCGAAAGGCCGAATGTGTCGCAAGGCCAAATGTGTCGAAAGGCCGATTGTCAAAAGCTCGAATAGGTCGAAAGGCCGAATGTAGAAAGGCCGATAGTGTCGAAATTGATTTTAATTTTTCATCATTTTATGAATACAAATTTTCAAAATTTATATTTTTATGAAAACCAAAGTTTATAGTTTTATCCAAATTTTTATATTAAAATGTTTAATAGTAAATTGCCTTAAATATTAAAATCTTCTTAAGTTTCTTTTGTCATGTAATTAAAAATAAATTAATTGTAATAAGAAAAAAAAACTAAATAAATTTTTTTTTTCGACAAAATTTGATCACATTAATATGCCACATATACATTATTTATTAGCACATATTTTCAATTTATTTAAATCATTTTTTAATGAATAATCGGCCTTTCCACACGTTCGGCCATTCGACCCATTCGGCCTTTAGACAATCCGCATTTCGACATATTCGGCCTTTCGAAACATTCAGCCTTTCGACATTCGGCCTTTCAACATTCGGCCTTTCGAAATATTTGGCCAAACGACATTCCGCCTTTTGACATTCGGCCTTCCGACCCATTCAGCCTTTCGGCGTTCGGCCTTTCGACTTTCGGACTTCCGACATTCGGGCTTTCAACATCGAACGCATTATGGGTGCTCAATATTCTGAAATTGATGAGGATTTCTTATTTTTTGTTTAATTATAAATATAAATCAAACGGACAAGGATATCAGATTAGATCAGATTAAAATATAATTATAATAAATTTTATTTATTTATTTAAATCCTGAAGCCAGAATACAAAAAACAGGGAAAGCCTTCTGGTATGATATTTACCAGTGACAGGCATTTTTCCTTAACAATAAAAATACAAATAATAAGAAATATAATAATAAGGTAGTAATCGAAATAATAATTCGTAGATAAACAGCGACAATAACAAACACAATATTATTAACTAAATGTGATATTGAATTAAAATTAAGTATATACACATATGAAACAAATTAAATAATAAAGCAGATTACCACAAAGGCAAAAGTGATAACCAAAATTGTACACATTAAACAATATGCTCAAAAATTAAATCAATACCAGCGTGCTGGAAGAGCCACAATTTCAATGATGACAAAAATATAGATTTTGAATTTAAGCAACGTATATCTCTGGGAAGCTTGTTAAAAATTGTAGGAGCGGTAACTAAAAAGTAATTAAAATAATGGGTTTAAAAAAATTTAGAAACCGTACGAAAATACATTGTATTCTTTCGCAAAGTGTAACTCGTTTTAAATAACGGCCAAGATGAGCACAATTTATTCTTGAAAAACATCAATCTGAGTATAAACTTTTGAGCAATAATCAAAGGTCGCGGGACCGACTCATAGTACGTACAGCCCCAGCAGCAAACACCATGGCGCAATCTGGACTCATTTAAAGCATGATAAAAATTATTTAGAACCGAAAAAGAACAGTTAGAAAATAAAAGATACATTTTCCTAATACAAGAATGTAGTGAATTAATTTGGCCAGATAAATGACATTTCCAGTCCGAACGGCTATCTACGTTTAACCCCAAATATTTAATGTTATTCACGGAATCAATTAGCCAGGCAATACCACTCTTATCACAGCGATAGTCGTGATAAATTATGTCTATATTGAAAGTACGCAACTATAGTTAAATCAAACAACATTGCTTTAGTTTTCGGATTAGTTAATAAACTTAAGTCAAAATTAATATCACATGTAATTGTAACATAACTAGAACTATTGTACACAAAATCCATATCGTCAGCAAAAGCTACCACTTTCTCCTTAAAATTTTGAGTGAAAACCGAATTAATATAAATCAAAAATAAAATCGGGCCAAGTACTGAACCTTGTGGGACATCGGCTTTCAGAACCTATGCTCCACTAACACAAACGCCACAACGAACACTTTGTGAACGATTAACAATAAATGATTTCAGCCAATTATAAACACAACCACGAAAACCGATATTCCACAATTTATTCAAAAGAACGCTATGATCCACCATATCAAATGCTTTTGTAATTTCGACAAATAAAATAGCTACCATTTTATAATTATTAAGACACTAATGAAGAGAGCATATTCAGTCCCTAAATTACACCTAAAACCATTTACACTTACTAAAAAAGTTCGATCCCTCCAGAAAATTACCTACCCCCGTTTTAAATGCTTTTTCAAAGATTTTTGAGATCACAGAAAGTAAAGAAATTGGTCGATAATTCACAATTTGCAAACGATCGCCCTTTTTAAATAGCGGGATTACTGCAGCAACTTTAGGTGAGAATGCATAAAATGTCAACAATGTAAAAGAATTTTTTTTTAAATAACCAATTACTAAAACCAAACATGTCTGCAGAGTGTTTATCATCAAGTGAGTTTATAATGTGAAATATCTCTGTACATGAATAATGCCAGAAAAAAACTGCTTCTAGATGATTCATATTAACTTACAGTAACATCGGTTAGTCGCGAGCAGTCGGGAAGCTCCTTACAAGCCTTTGATACAATATTACAAAAATGTAAATTAAAACAATTATAGCTATATCCGCCGTAGAGGCGAAACGATTATTATGTTCATCAACTATTTCAAATATTTTGTCACTGGAGGTATCCTTATTTAGAATTTCATTAATTAATGACCATTGTTGTTTAACATTAGCGGTGATCTTTTTAAATCGACACAAATAATACTTTGATTTAGCCTCAAATATTTCCTTTTCTAATTGTTTTGACATCTGACGAAGATAGTTTGATAAGTTCAAATTACTGGGATTTTTTTTAAGTTTTCTACTAAGCCAGTTTTTTTTATTGATTTTATAAAGAAGGGAATTAGTCATCCACGGTTTATGCTTGAAAGTTTTTTTTATTCGGTTTATCTACGTAATTACATTAGTCAACGTAACTAGAGGGCGTAGTAGTAAACAACTCGAAAGCTGCAAAAATATTGGCTTCAGAAAAGACTATATTCCAAGATTAAAGTAACAATATTTGGTTCAGACGGTCCAAAGTTAATCAGAAACTTCGTATCTGTATAAATTTTGTTATTAGATTGATATTTGTTACTACCCTTAAAAGACAAGTCAATAAAAATGGCAGAATGGTCAGTGATACGTAAATCCTCAACTATAGAGTTAATTGCAAAATCAGAGCATTGATAGAAAACATAATCAATGCAAGATGAAGAACTACTAGAAATTCTGGTCGGCACGTTTACATCACAGAATAATCCATGGCTGGACATTAAAAATTTATACTCATCAACTAGTCTAGAGCTGCTCAAAATATTAGTATTGACCCCACCAGGAGCAACTTTTTTGATTTAATTTAAATCAAGAATAAAAAAAGCTCAACCAAATATGCGTCAATGCTATAAGAATGAAGTCTGTAAATATACACAGTAGTTGTTGGGACACAAGCCTTTTTGTGCCGTTGGTAAAAGATGTTTTTAGTTGAAACAGTGAACTAAGTTGTTTCCAAAATATATTTTTTTTTACTATTAAAATTATTTTTATTTTTTCTATAAATTTTCACACGGTTTGATTTTGTACCAATGGAGGTTAGTTTTTGAATGCCAATTTTTATTGAATTTTTACAATAAAAACTTTCTTTTTGGAATTATAAAATTGACAGATGGACGAAGTGTTACCTAACGTTTTAATATTTAACTATAAATTTGCAGTAACAATACTGATGACAAAGTGTCATCTAAAATCGAATATTCGAACTATTATCGTAGATTTTAGTACATAGCTATGTGGTTCCATGGGTATTATTTATTATTTTTGTTGTTAGTGAATTTCAACCATCTGTCAAATTATATGTAAAAAATTACATTACATAAAGTTGTAAGTAAAATTATGTTATGCAAATTATCTGTTAATTCTGATCTTTTTCTTTTTAGGTAGCAAATAAATTATATAAAGAAAGCCAGTGAAGCTGTATTAAAGTAACGATCAGATAAGTGTATAATATTTATTTAATAAGAAATGATTCTTTGTGTGTTTTTCTTTTACTTTTCAGGTTATGTTTAAATTTGATGAGACGATTTTCCTGTTGCCGTTCGTTGTTGCTTCAACAGTAGTCACTTTATTATTTGCAAAATAATTATAAATTACTAAAACATCAGCTGTCTTTAATTTAAGATCATTGTGAATTTTGACATTTAAGTTATAAGCCACGAACATAGCAACACCACCAGTTCGCACTATGTTATTATAATCAGCAAAAAAAATTAAATCCAGCTAATGAATAGTTGCCAATTTCAAAATCATTTATCCAAATTTCCGATAGTATTATTAGTTTAGTTTATTGAACCCATAAAACCCCATAAATCAGAGCACTACCCAAAATTCCCAAACCGACAACGACAATAAGGCCAATTATATATTTTACAACCGCCCCAGCATAAAAAGATGCTAAAGAAAATAATTACTTGCTCAGCAAAAATATATTGATTGATTGATTGATTGATTCATCAGTGTGTACGACCAAGCCTAACCAAGACTCCTGGATGACGCCGGGCCCTCCGTACCCCCTTTACACATAACAAAACCGAAGGAAAGGTAAGGTATGTTAGCAACAAAGAATAAACCCGGTTCCAGACACCTAAGTGGTTGATATTCAGTAAATTTGTTAGTAATATATTTTTAGTAAATTATTTAGCACAAGACAGTACAATTTAAATTTCATATATACTGCTCAAATTCCGGTAAAGTTGTATCAGGTTCTTCAAGAATTTTCTAAATTTAAAATATGCATTAATCCTTTATACGAACTATTTTAAAATTAGTTAAGTATAAATTTAATTGTCTGAAATAAATTATAGATTTATCTTTATGACTACAACTAAATTAGCATTATAATAGTTTGACAATAATTAAACCAACTACCACCCGCCCATCCTGCTGTCACCTCAACCAGTGCCATTTTGTTCGAGTTTCTCAGGTGTTTTCTAAATTAAAACCCTTTTAACTAACCAATATCAATAATTAATACCAGTATGAACATTAACACCAATACTAACATCGGCATCAATACCAATACCAACATTCACAGAAATGGAATCTTTCCATCACCTAGTAGAGTTGAAGTTATTTCTAAATTTCCGTCTCCAACATCAGTCAAACAATTACAATAATTTATTGAGATAATAAATTATTATAGTAGATTTATCCGAAATATTGCTCATCTGCTAGCACCATTGTATTCACATTTGGCCTTAATGATCAAAGTCAAAAAATCATAATTTACATGGCCAGAAGATTTTGAAAATGGGTTCCGGAAATGCAGAGATGCATTATCTACTTCAACTTTACTGGCACACCCAAAATCTAACGCGACATGCAACATTACCACCAATGCATCCAGTTGGGCTGTTGAAGCAGTACTGGAACAATTCAGTTATTGAAAGTGGAAGCCTTTATCAGTCTATTGAAGGAAATTGTCTCCAACAGAGTCAAAATATTCAGCATGCGACTGTGAACTCTTAGGTACCTTTCTCGCAAACATTTTAGGTATTTCGTTGAGGATCGGCAATCCTCTGTATATACCGACCATAGGCCACTAACCACCACTATAGCAACAAAACTAGAGTGTAGTCCACGCCAGACAAGTCACTTAGATCAAATCGCGCAATTTACTAGCGTTATATAAAAATGGCGAATCGGTTGCTCTGAAATAGCTAGCTTAGCATATAAAATGCTGAATGATAAAGTCCTCGTCGAAATTTAGAAGGACGATGAATAGCTCCACGAATTTTATGTGACACAAATCAAAAACCATGTTCCAAGTTAAAACTTGAACAAATTGAGTCAACCGATTCAATTAATAATGTTTGGTGTGACACTACCTCTAGCAAATGTCTACACCTAAAATTATTATAAGTCAGGTTTTTGATATGATACACGGTTTAGCCCATCCTGGAAGAACATTCCAGCTTAATATTTTTGGCCCAATATTAACAAGGATTGCAATAAGTGGTCAAAGTTGTGTTTACAATACTCAATCTGAAACTCGCAGTTTTAATCTTCCCAGCGTACGATTTGAACGGATCTAAAAGGATTTGGTTGGTTAAAAAACCACAATCTTGTTTATGTTTATATATCCTCAGAATCGTTGACAGGTTTACAAGATTGAAGGAACCTTACCCGATTTTTGACATGAAAGCCAACACAGTAGCGAAAACTTTTGTCTCACAGTACTTGAGTCATAGTACGGATGACCTAAAAGCGTCACTGATGGCTCGAGGCAACACAGTAAATTGGCACGACGAAATTTCGTTAGTTCTGTTAGGTCTACGCATGGCGATTAAGGAAGATTTGATATGCTCATCGGGTGAGTTATTTTATAGCGAGCAAATAAAAGTGCCTGGTGAATTCTTTATACCATCTCAATCAACGATTCCCGTAGATCCCAACAGTTATGCTGAACTGTTCAAAGAATGAATTCGAAACGTAAAGATATCTGAATCACGTCAATCTGACAAAGAGTCGATTAGATCAAAACAGTAGGCCTTCATCCTCTGTATGAAGGACCTTTTAAAGTTTTAAGAAAGTTACTGAAAAATTTCATAGTGAACGTTATAGGTAAAACAGTATCAATATCAATGGATAGATTGAAACCTGCATATGTTATTTCTGAAAGTGTTTCCAGTGTAAGTAATTCAAGTCGTCATGGAGTTTCTTTTAAATGTCCATTCGTAATGCGATTTTTTTTTGTTTTTGAATTGCGTTTCACTGGAAGGGGAGTAATGTTGCGGTCGCTGCGCGTCAGCGAACTTAACAACATTTATTGTCAGACTGTATCATTAGCGCCAATCGCGTATTTAATCACTGAACAAACCCTTATGCATCTACATTTTGCATAGTATATATTTTGTCATCTTGTTTATTTATTTGTTATTTTGTATGTATTTAAATCATAAATATAATTGATTCATTTTTATTTTACGTAATTTGTAAATATGTATATTAATAATTTAAGTACGGTTTTATTATACACTTTTAAAATTGTACTTATAAATTATTGATTGATTTTAAATGTACGACCAACCATTTAGCAAGATCTCCCGTACACCCTATTCTACATTAACTTGGAAGGATTGGATAGGATTGTTAGTATAGGATTGAGATCGACCCGGTTACAAACACCTTGACGGTCAATTGTTCGTAGTTAAATTTTTTTTTAAAATGACTTTCAATCCTTGGCATCCTAAAGTATCAATTACCCCTTATATGTTTCCCACCACCTTACTTCCTCTGGGCTTTTTTTTATTGATAGAATAAGCAATATAATGTAATATAACAATAAATAACAACAAGCTCAACTACCTACTATAAAAATGGAGCATTTCCGCGAACCAGCCACTAAGATTTTAGTATAGTTTGATCTGTGATACCAGTAACCAAAATTGAAATGACATGACACTAATTAGTTTCTGAAGTATGAATTCCGAACTGAAGTTCTTATAAATTAAGAGGATAAATATCAAACAAGACAATTCCTAAAAGTACCGATCAGCTGGAGCCTAAATTTCTGGAAATCTATGTTGGGTTTCACCGACTATTTCTGAAAAATAATCTTAAAATTAATCAAATATCACAAAGTACCACTAAGTAGTTTAGTTGTTAAAATGAAAATAAATAATAACAATGAATAATAAATAAATAAAAGCCGCGCCCGGTTTCTCCACTATGAAAATCCCACTGCATCGAATCCGCTCCTAATTATTAACCAAATCACAGCACAAAAAATTTAATACATTTACTTAATTTTTAAGCAAATTCTAAAATTCACATTTAAATCTTCTAAAACCTGAATCCATATAAGTTTAATTTTCAAATTTACAACTTAATTAGCCATGGGCAACATGCGTCCTATTATGAAATTAAAAAAAAAAAATAATCGAGTAGTGGTCTTGATATATGTGATATTTAGTGGTTAGATGGTCTTTTTTTATTTTTGGAGACCATTCATGTCGTTTTGAAAATGATAAATTTCATTTTAAATAAATTAAATTATTTTTAGATAATTCGATATGTATGTACGAAGATTTTTAATAGAGTAAATTCGCGCCGAATCGAATTATTTCGGTATTGGGAGAATCCGAAATATAAAAAAGTTGAAAGCGACTCTAAGAATATTTTAAATTAAATCATTATTTTTTAAATTTTTGTTAATGGTTATTACGCCTCTTTCAATTTTGATATTGTGGCTCTTTTCTAAGTGGATGTTATCCCATTTTTTCTGGACATTTCGATATAACCGAATGAAAAAACATTTTTGATAATGTTCTTGAGGATATATCTTTATTGGGGGCTATATTGGAGGGTGCTATTGTAAAATATGTATGTTTTCACGGTGGTAGTTGTAAATAACAGCATCGATTAAGTTGTCTCGTACTATAGGTGCAGTAGCTCTAATTTCAGTGCTTTTACTTCTTGGTATCTGTGCAGATGTCCTTCGCATTTATGACAACCTTAAAAAATAATTTGAATGCGCTGAATCATAAAAATTTAGAGTTACACACCTTTTCGGTTCCAATAAACATGAATTTTTTTTCCAGTTATTCTATATTACTGATTTTAGTAGCAAGTAATTGCTTGCGTTTATTAAATGTTTAATCCCAATCGCAAATAATTTTATCACAAGGTAAAATCTTTACTTTATCCAACATCAATAACACTGTAAATTTCATATCCTATGGTGATATAAGCTTCCTTTGTGAAATATATTTAAGCTGTAGAGGGTTATTTAAATGGAAAGTTAGCTTCCTAAACAAAACTTTATTTTAAAATTATAGGTAAATAATTATTTATATTCAATATTCAGATTTTTGTTTATTAATCATTAATAATTGTTTTCGAAATTATAATTATTTTAAACCATAAATTTTCAATTAAGAAATAATGAAAATTAAAGTTAGTTAGTTACAAATTTCTTTTTGTTAGCACTTCATTATAAATTGTTGCTCTTACCATTTTGGTTTAATTGTGGCACAATGATTCTATTTGTAAGAGAGGATAACCCTGTTGAAAAGGAAGTTAAGAATCGTTTAACTTAAAATCAATTAGAAATGATACCTCAAACATAAAACCGAAATTGAACAATGGTCTTCAACAGTTGTAGTTTATTTACAACTCAATCACTCAGTTCAATTTCTTGTTCAGCACGTTGGAGGCATTACTGTGTACAAATTTAAATTATCTAATTAACCAGTGTAACCCCAGAATACCAGAATTCCCTTTAACCGATAAAGAGAAAGGAGTACCATAAACAAATGAAGAACGTACAAAACACAACGGATTAAACCACTATTTAATTAGCCAAAAATAGTTTCAAATCAATTAACCAATTAAGAACAAACAATTATGAATAAAACCTAATTTAACCCCTCAAATATGGTCCACACTTTATTTCGGAAGCGCACACATTATTTGCAAAAATAAAAAATTTTCACTTTGCACACATAATTTTGAGCATGGCTGTATTATATTTTCAAACAGATGTGACCGGTAATTTAACCTACCTCAAAATTTTCTTATGGTTTAAAAATAATTTTTTTTTAGTAAAATACATAATTATGTATTTTGCAATATTTAACTAATAAATTTATTGACTTGATTTATGCCTTTAATCTATAATGCAAATCAGGATGATGTGTTATCGATAGTCACTATAAGAATTATCGAAACGTGTTATAGAGCGATTATAAAATAAATTATTGTTAGGAAAAATATATTAAGTAATTTACGAAGATTTGTTTCAGTTAGTTTTACCAACAAACAAATTTATTGTCCCCCAAACACAACATATTTGAGGTAAACTCTTTCCGTAATTTTCGTTCCGGTCAAACATTATCCGTATAGGGTAGAAGTGTTACCTACCGTTAATATCTATCTACTGAAAATTTTACTTCTTAGAGGTTTCCAAACTCTGAAATTGTTAATTATTTGTGTTTTTAATAACTGTATATTATTCACTTCTTTTTAGAATACATTTCTTGGTTTTGCTTTAGAATAAATAGGAAACTGTTTTAGTTGTGAACAAAAATCATTTCAAGCTAAAGTTACTTTTTGGAAAATTTTGGTATATTTATAGCGACGAAAATTTTGGTATATTTGGTATATTTATATTTATAGCGAACTTTTGAAATTTATTTTTAAATTTTGGAAAAAAATAAGTTCTTTCATTAGCTTTTAATATCGATATCGGATAGTAAAGTTGAATTCTAACAAAAATGTCACTTACCGTTAAGTACGTTAATTTATTCAGTTAACGAAAGATGACTCGAACGCGAAGAGATTCTGTAAAAAAATGTAACAAATTTCAAAAATTTCATAAACTACGATATACTGACAAGGATTTAGAACGTGCGTTGGCTGATATTGGGAAAGATGTGTGCCTATTTTAAGCGCTAGTAAGACCTATAAAATTCCTTACGCTACACTGTACGGCAAAATTAACGGAAAGAGTGCTCATAAAAAACAGAATAGCGGATTCAAATCCTATATTGGAGGAGAATCAGACAGCATTTTGATAAACTGGATTATTGGATGCGGAAAGCTGGGTTTCCACAAAATAAAAACAGTTTATTGGATTCTGTACAAAAACTAGTAAAGAAATCAAACATTAAAACTCCTTTTAAGGATGGGCGATCAGAAGAATAGAAGTGTTACATCATCCAAGACGCATTTTTAATTTGGACGAAACTCCTTTCTAATTAAATCAAAATGGGGATTTAGTTTTATGTGACAAGGGGAAGCAAGTCTATGATGAGTCTCGAAATAACAGCAAAGACAATATTACAACACTATTTACCGCCAATGCCACAGGTGAATTTGTACCTCCGTTAACTATTTTTAAATATGCGCGGATACCAACTGCAGTTAGTCAACAGGATGGGGAATTGATCGAAAAGAAAGTGGATGGATGACTAGCGAGGCTTTTTATGATATCGCTAATGTTTTTCTTCCGTTTTTAAGAAGACACAACCTTCAGTTTCCCGTCATATTGTTTATGGATGGCCATTCTTCTCATTTATCTTTTGAGCTGAGTAAATTTTCTAAATAGAAACAAATTATTTTAATTGCTCTCAACCCTAACTCAACTCATAGTTTGCAACCTCTGGATGTTGCAGTCTTTGGTCCCTTAAAGATAATGTGGAGAACAATAAAACGACAGTTTCGGATGGATAAGGATGGACAAGAAATGAAAAAATCAGATATTCCAAACTGTTTAAATAACGCGCGAAAATATAAAATGAAACTTTAAATGTACCGGTATCCGGTATATACATTTAATTTAGATGAAGTAGATTATTCCAAAATTGTGTTAAGAGATCTTCTTGTAGTTTCAATTGCTACCAACACGCAAAATCATTCGCCTGATCACCAAAATGTAGCAAATTTTACTGATATGGATGGAATAAAATTTGTGGAAAATAATATTGATCCAAACATTCTAGAAGAATTTAAAATGACAAATGAATTAAATAATGGATGGCAAGGCGATATTAGATGGTTGGAGCTATTTAATTTTTGAGTAAACATTTTTGGTTCATGAAATTCGAATACTATTGAAAATATTATCGAACCTCCTTTCATTATAATGAATGAAAATATTATGCCGAACCTATAAGAGGTTATGCAAGATATAATCCGTTGGTCATCACCTAAGATAAATGGCTGGAAATCTCTGTGGCAAAGGAAAATGAGAAAAAAACAAAAAATGCCGCTAAGAAACAAAAGCAAGTTTCTAAATAAAAAAAAACTATCTTCAAACAAAAAATAAATGATTGTATGAATTTTTCAGTTTAACCTGTTGAAATAAAGAAATATCAGAGAATTATTAAATTTTAATAAATGGATTAATTTTTTTATAAAATTATTTTTGTGATTAAATAAAAATTAACGGTAGGTAGAATTTCGATAATCGGTAAGTGAAATTTCTTATTGATAAGTAGCATACTCCACAGCTCATTATACAGATCGCTGTAAAATTCGTTCCTAATGGTTCCTTTTGTTCCGCGGTTATTCAACTTCGATCATTAATAAATAAGTAAAATTGTTCTTAAATAATTCTTAGTTTTATAATTTTTCTCTAATTCGATATAATTTCTATAAAATTAAAAATTTTTAAGCTATCGGTAGATAACACTTCTATCCTACATACTGTAACGGTGACACCTAGTGTGTGATAGAGTAAGATGGATTAATAGCTCAATGTTAAACCAAAGAGAATAAGATATATAGAGAAATAATTTGTATGAGCGAAAAATGTATGAGAAATTCAAATCGATATTTTATACAAATAATTTTTGCATTATAAAGAGAGGAATATATAAAATATAACTGTCTCTATCTATCCTTTCAATTTCATATGCAGAAAATAAATATTATCGTTTGTACATTATTATTTTCGACGAAAAGGCGTTAACCATACTCCAAAACAAAACAAGCAATTTATTGTTTTGTTAATTTCTGGTTTTGCCATAGTAAAATGGAACAGATCTAAACCAAATCTATATGATATATTGATTATACTGATATAGTTTGTTATACATACATAGCTATTCGCACAAAATGTGCATGTATACTAAACGAAAACGAATACATTTTAGATACCTACGAGTATATACGAATTTTATTTTCTGTTGTAAGTAGAACGGTCATTGACATTTTATATTTTGATGATCATACTACTTATGTTTCATTTGTTGCCTTTTCCTATCTAATTGAGATTAAAATTATAGAATTGCGATACTTGCGAATGCAACATTTTATTTTATAGATTTTAGGAAAAATCAAAATTAATGAACAAATTTGTTAATAATTATCACATTTTATACATAAACAAAAATTCATTGTATTCGTATTGAATAAAAAAGACGAATATTTACAAACATTTGCTTTGCAAACACGTGCATTCGTACATTATTTCAATTTGGTTTCTATTCATCCTTTTCAATTTGTATAGAAAATAAGGAATAGCAATAGCGACCAAGTAGGCTGGACTAAATTGAAACATAACATTTTTTTTGTTTGTATACTTCTGTGTATGCGAACCAATACCAATATTATTGTTGAAATCTTCTACAATCATAAATTGTTGAAATCTTCTGCAATCATAAATAATGTACATAAGTGCGAGTTTTTTTTCTTTTATTTGTCAAGGTTGTTCCTCCTGACGATTATTCAATTTTTTCTCTACTTTCTGAGTTTTTTATATTAGGATTTTTGTTATTTTATGTTTTTTATTTTTTTAATTAAAATTTTGAATGAAACATCTATGTGACAAGTAGGAACCATTACAGGGACAATAATTAAACCACATTTGGAAATGCACGAGAAATGAGAATGAATGAAAACAATTAGTAACCGAATAGTTGAAATTTTTCATATCTTGTTGTAAATAAAATGCATTTGAAATTTTGTCCAAAATTTTGGTAATTCAAAAATTTATTTAAATTTTAAAAATCCATTTCAAACATTATAAACATTATAAATTAGTTTTAAAAATTTCATTCATTCAAAATATATATTTGTATATTAATTCATAAGTTTGGAAACGACAAATAATATCCGTAAATTATTTATTACCATTTAAAATTTTTAATCTTTTTACAGCCTTGGTTGGGCCCGATCTATTATGACATTTGGTTTTTTTTAAATCACCTTTAAAAACGGACCATTTACAATTTTTCCTTGTTAAAATGAGTATAAAATATTTTATTAACTGTTTTATATGTTCAAAACATGGATCATCAGGTGTCGGTGGTAGTAACGAATCAAAATCTTGCTCTACAACAGAAAAGCATATATTTGTAATTTTTTCGCAAATATTAGGCAAGTGACATTGCTTTCTATACACTTGCTCAAAAATATTTACAATTCTGAGAGCCATTTCAGCGTACTTCTCAGTAGGTGCTTTCAATGATCCAAAATTCGATGTTTTATTAAAGTTTTTCTCGCATAGAAACGTTTCGGACGGTGATGTTACGGCATCGTTTTCTTTTAACAGTTTCGTCCTGCATGTACTGCATTTAATTTTTTTATATGCGCAGAATCCCGCATAATATGCTACAGCATTGGACTTAATGATGTCTATCTCACAATTTAAGATCCATGAATCATCCTCATCCACCACTTCAGAATGTGGTTCGAGGGACATTAGACTCCTTTGGTAATCCTCTTGGAAGTTGGTCCAGTCCAATTCTGGCATGGTATCATCATCCGGCGTACAGTTAGAATATTCACTTTGAAACATAATTTTGGTTACAACTATATTTGCAAAGTGTACTCCAATTTCGTGACTGGTAGGCATATTATTAAAACCACCCTTACCTCGCAGCTTAGAAAAGAAGTTTTCTAGTCCATCTTTGTTGGTTTTGCGAGTTAATATATAATTCGATTTCAAAATATGTGTTTAAATATTCTATGAGAAGAAGATGGGAATTTATGGTAATTTGGAAACCTTTGATGAATTTAAAATAATTCGAATTTTTTGAAAGAATTTTTAAATACTTTAAAAATTCAATGGAAGATTTTAGATAATCGTATGTTTCACTATCCCTCCGAAGTGGTTGTTGATATGGTGCACTTGATGAAAAATTTTGGCAGTTTAAGCAGTCGAAAATGTTGTTGAACTTTTCAATAAATTTTGCTGTTGCCAGAGCGTTGGTAGCATATGTATGTTCCAAAAATTTCGGGACAATTTTGAAGAGCCGTTTTTATTGCACTATTAGTTGTATTGCTTAGCAGTTGAGCAGCTAACCTAACATTCATTTTCTCGAAGGTATTTGGGTTTAAATGTTTTTTTGTCAATTTCGGCAAAATCTTACAACTTTGGACGTCATCATAGTTGTGTATTTTCCAAATAACATTTATATCTGCTATTCCGTAATCCTCATGAGAAATTTGATTTGTTAAAAACGCATTACGAACGGACTTTAACAAATGAGGTGCATCAAACTTGCCAAAAATCCGTTTTCCGTCTATTTCAAAATATGGCTTGTCTGGTTCGATTCCAAGAATTTTATATGCTTGAATATTAATAGCAAATTGGTCGCAAGTTAACATAACAATATTCAAATTCAGCTTTTCTTCACAAATTTTGATGTTTGCTTTAATTTCAAATGCATTTTATTTACAACAAGATTTGAAAAATTTCAACTATTCGGTTACTAATTGTTTTCATTCATTCTCATTTCTCGTGCATTTCCAAATGTGGTTTAATTATTGTCCCTGTAATGGTTCCTACTTGTCACATAGATGTTTCATTCAAAATTTTAATTAAAAAAATAAAAAACATAAAATAACAAAAAAATCCTAATATAAAAAACTCAGAAAGTAGAGAAAAAATTGAATAATCGTCAGGAGGAACAACCTTGACAAATAAAAGAAAAAAAACTCGCACTTATGTACATTATTTATGATTGCAGAAGATTTCAACAATTTATGATTGTAGAAGATTTCAACAATAATATTGGTATTGGTTCGCATACACAGAAGTATACAAACAAAAAAAATGTTATGTTTCAATTTAGTCCAGCCTACTTGGTCGCTATTGCTATTCCTTATTTTCTATACAAATTGAAAAGGATGAATAGAAACCAAATTGAAATAATGTACGAATGCACGTGTTTGCAAAGCAAATGTTTGTAAATATTCGTCTTTTTTATTCAATACGAATACAATGAATTTTTGTTTATGTATAAAATGTGATAATTATTAACAAATTTGTTCATTAATTTTGATTTTTCCTAAAATCTATAAAATAAAATGTTGCATTCGCAAGTATCGCAATTCTATAATTTTAATCTCAATTAGATAGGAAAAGGCAACAAATGAAACATAAGTAGTATGATCATCAAAATATAAAATGTCAATGACCGTTCTACTTACAACAGAAAATAAAATTCGTATATACTCGTAGGTATCTAAAATGTATTCGTTTACGTTTAGTATACATGCACATTTTGTGCGAATAGCTATGTATGTATAACAAACTATATCAGTATAATCAATATATCATATAGATTTGGTTTAGATCTGTTCCATTTTACTATGGCAAAACCAGAAATTAACAAAACAATAAATTGCTTGTTTTGTTTTGGAGTATGGTTAACGCCTTTTCGTCGAAAATAATAATTACAAACGATAATATTTATTTTCTGCATATGAAATTGAAAGGATAGATAGAGACAGTTATATTTTATATATTCCTCTCTTTATAATGCAAAAATTATTTGTATAAAATATCGATTTGAATTTCTCATACATTTTTCGTCCATACAAATTATTTCTCTATATATCTTATTCTCTTTGGTTAAACTGTACTAAGATGGAATTTTCTATAATAAAAATATTCTACTCTATTCTAACTGGAAAAGTCATGAACTTTCGAGAAGTTTGGTTTGTGTGTATAAAAAGGCGGAAAAGATCAAATTAGATTTTTAGTATTTGGAACACGATAGAGTAAACTTGTAAGATTATTAGTAGTATTTGGAAACCGACAGTGTGAAGATTTATAAGTAATTAAAAAGTGATTTAAAAAGTGTTGTAGTGCGAAATAAAAAAAAAATTATAAGTGAACAGTAAAATTTAAGAATAATTTATATAAAGTGATTTTGTGAATTTTTAATGATAAACTGTGTTGTAATAAATTTTGTAAAATAAATAAATTCGTTGGAGATAAATTAAATTGATTTTGTATTATTCACAATCCAGTGATACAAACCTTATTTGACGAGGCAAAAACGTAACAATAAAATGTAGAACGATGAAGAACTGCCTGAACTGAATTAGATTCGTTCGTCTGATCGTTCGTTCATTCGAAAAAAAATAAAATGCTACACACAGATACACTTTTCGAATGCATAGACGTACTTTTTCAAAGTTCGTCGAAAATAAAAAGATCGAGTAGGTATTTCAAGCAAAAAAAAATTAGATATTCGAGGAAAGAGTCTTTCGGATTCACAGAAACTTGAAGCGACTGAATTTATTTTTAATTCGCAAAATTTCACCCAAAATAAAAGAACAAAAATAGAAGGGCAACAAAATATATGAGTCATTGGTGCATTACAATGTTAGAAATGAACTTTTTTCACGACCGTTTGTGGTTGCAAGTGAGCAGCTCTCTGGTAAAATTTGGTGGGCGGGATTGTGTTCTACTTCACCTTTAAGTGTTTGGCAGTTGATATTTTGAGCATGCGCGCATCGAGAACTGCAATGGAAAGCACTTCCAGTACTTATGGTTTTATACACATAGCTCAACACGTAATCCATTGACATCGTGCAAATCTAACGTACATTTTGCACAACTTAAACAACTTGAACGAAGGAAGTGTGGACAACAAAGATGAAGTTATTCCTGCTGAATCAAATACAAATTATTATTAATGGATGAAGCTGCATAATTTTAATCGCCTGAAGAAGAGGATGACTTGGAGAAAAGTAAGAATAATTCGGTAATGAATGATGTTGACGCTGAGGATGATAAAGGCGTCGGCGGGGCTGAACAATATATTGATTAAAGAGTTTCATTGATCATAATCTCATATTTATGTAAAATCTATTATTTACTGCAGGCGTTAAAGGCGACGACCTTAACACCACCCCCATAAACACCACGTCAAGGAAGTCAAGGATTTGGTGCTCAAAAATCATCAGAGGTCTTGTTGACATCACGAAAATTTTGGGCAGGAAACTCTTAGTTTTTGCATCATGATAATGCGCCGTCTCACACTGCATTGGTTGTACGTGACTATTTGGCCAAAAATTCGACCTATATTGTTTCGCAACTGCCATTCGCCTGATTTAGATCCGCTTGACTTCTGGCTAGTCCTGAAACTCAAGAAATCGCTTCGGGGACATCGTTTTCACACGATTGAAGAGATTCAAGCGGAATCGAAGAAGGTTTAGGAGGCCATTCCGGAAATAGGTTTTAACAACTGTTTCGAAGGCTGGAAGAAAGATTGGTGTAAGTGTATTCTATCCGAAGGAGTTTACTTTAAATAGGATGAAATATATTTGAAAGAATAATAGGCCGTTTGTGTTTTATTTTAAAATATTACTACTTTTGTCCAGACGTCAAAATATTACCAGTGTTCTTTGGTACAAATTGGAATTAAAATATTAAATAAAAAGTGTGTTACATATTTTACCCGTATTACCTGTAATATTACCGGTAAAATTACCAAATTTAAAAATATCGGAAATTTTACAACAGCATACAGAGTACGACAATGTACATGTTATAAAATTCAAATGTACTTTTATTTTCGTTAATTGACAGGTAACGAAAGTAACGTACTAAGTATTTTTTATTGTAACGTCCGTATTTAACATAACGTAATTTTATAATAAAATTATTACCCTGATGATCACTCGAAAAGTCCAAAATTGGGGAAAATAATGATTAAAATCTACATGGTTACCTGTAAAAAAGCCAACGTTGAATTTTTGATGTAATATAGTTCATAATATTACTCTTGTTATTAAACCATAACTTTTCATTTTTGCAGGTAGACGAATCAATAAAAGATCTCACCCAAAAAAGTAAGCTGTCGCAGCCGTATCTGGTATGTTCGTCGGAGAATGATTTGAGCCACGAAGAAATCTTCCACGTAATAATAAATGCACAATCAATTTCGTTGGGCTACAAAACTTATCATGCACCTTCGACAAACTCTTTAAAAATTTTTATGTTTTTGGATTGAAATTTCCCCAAAATTGTTTATATTTCTACAATTTCATGGAAGTTTTTTTCTTTTAAATTAAAGATGTGATTCCGACGCCTCATTTGTCGAAATTATATTCCAAATTGTGTGCGAAATATTCAGAACAACTATTTTAAAGCTTTGTTATTTATGTAATTGTTGAAATAAAAAATATTTAATTAAAACAAAAACCAAAAAGGTTTTTTTATTATTTGAAATTTATTTAAACGGCAATCTAGTATAATCCAGGGATAATCTAGAAAAAATGATGACGTAGGATTAACTGGAATTCTGCTAAAGAGTATAGTTTTTTTCGGTTATTTTACTAGAATTTTAGTAAAATAAATACAAGAAATCTAATAGTTTTGCAAGAAAATCTAGTATTCGATTTTACTTGAAATCTAATTAAAAAATTGTATTTCTCATAATTTGACCAGAAGTCAAGTGCAAGTACGATTAGCAAATTAGTATGTTTGTTTGTTTGATTTAATGATTTATTTTTTACCGTCCTACTTTACGCCTGGAGTAGCCAAATCGAGGACGGGCGGCAACAGATCCGTCTTTTGAAAACCACATGCACATTGCATTGCTTCATTCCAACCTGTAGTGCTGACATGAAAGGTGAGTCGGCCCATGGATTCTGCACTATCAACAGGGGGTCATAGATGTGTTCATTTTCATCACCGATCGTAATCAGATGATGAAAAATCCGTTTTGCATCCCGCCTCTATAGGGATTCGAACCTGGTACCTTCCGATCTAACCGCCGCAGCTTTAACCACTGCGCCGTTTGCTCGGTTAGCAATGCAATTAGTAACTGCGCAATTAGTTGAAAATTTCGTCAAAAAACCCCATTGGTAATTAATTGGAAATAAAAGATACGCATGTTATTTAATTAATTTTTTATTAATGTAAATTCATTTGTGATGCATAATTTATATATATATATATATATATATATATATATATATATATATATATATATATATATATATACATATATATATATATATATATATATATATATATATATATTTATCTGTAAATGTAGTATCTACATTTACTCTAAAATAATAGAGGTAAAATCATCGGTTTTCAACATTTATTACCTGCAGTTACCTGCGACCTTGTCTTTTTTAGCGAATCAGAACTTAGAAGCTCTGGAGTTAAAAAAACGTATGTAACCTCCATATTTGTCTCCAAGAATTGGTCTCAAAAAACTCACATATAAAATTTTACAATTGTTATTGCACATTATTCAATTTTTAAATCACTTTACTTCTCTATAACCAATGATTTAGTTATGCCGCGGTTGATAAGGTACGGACCAGTAGAGGTCTGTAAAAACATTACTATTTATGTATTTAAATAGTATACGATTAGTATAAAACAATATACACATAAGTTTTAGAAAATTTTATTCCGGATAACAGAGCCGTATAATTATTTATACACAATTTTTTTTGTATTGTTTTTCAATGTAACATACTTTACATTTAGATGTAATTCAGGAAAATGATGCAATTATGATCAAAAATTTCACCTTAAACAAATTGCTGAGAAGCATAATTCAATGAGACTAGGATTTACATATATGTATGTATATTGCATAATCTACCTTAAGTTAAACTAAACTTAATTAAAGTATAAATTGCAAATGTGCACATGTTAGTCCTACTTTAATGCCAAGTAATTTTCAACGTTTTTTTGATCCAAAGAGAATTTACTCGACACCTGTATGTATGTATATAACCTAGCATGAATTATCTAAACTACAACAAAGTATAAACTAAATATCTGTACGTATTAACTCCACTCTAATGCCTAGTCAATTTTGAACGTTTTTACTCGTTCCAAAGAGCAGAATTCTCCTTGGATAAAAAAAAATCGTTCAAAATTAATCAATCGTTAAGGTAGATTTGATATCTGTACATATAGATTTTAGTTGTGTGTAGTTTAGCATTAACCAAAGTGCATGGGTTAGTTCTAAAAAAGCTAGTTCCTTAAGAAAAAATAACCAATCGCATAAGTAGATTTTATTTTACAATAGTCTATATTAACCACTGCAATGTCGTTCAATTGTTATATTAAACTTGTGCAAACATTAATTTGATGTACCTAGGCTTGTTATTTTTCTTGAATTGAATTTGAGACTGATAAGCGCACTTTAATGAAATGATCTAGGTGAAATGTACAATACAATTACACAGATTCATGATTCGTTAGCATTTTTAATATACCATTTAACGCTCTGCTTAACAAATATCAAAACTTGAATTTAAATTTGCATTTTATTTAATCAACATCTTTTGATGTTTTCAAGAAAATAAAACCGCTCAATTATTGGAGAACACTCAGTTGTTCACCCGGTATTTTATCTGACCATAGACTCTCCAATTATTTATCGCAATGCATGTTGTATTACAAATCTTGCAGATAATTAAACTAATTTATCGTAAAGTGTTTTGCCCTCAGACGTAACGATATTCGAAACAATTAGTAATCAATTCTACTTAGGCTTGCTTTTGTGGTTAATTCCTATAATTAATTTTCAATTACCTCATAACTTGTGCTATGTTCCGGCTTTTTAAAAGAGTCATTACAAGTCACATCCTCTTCTTGAAAGTTATGTTTGGCAAAAAAGGTACAGGTTGTCGTAATCAAAAGTTTAAAAACGATTTATAAAAATCTGTAAACAATTCTTACAAAAAATCTTCGCAGACATTTAAATAAATCGTATAATCGTATATACAATTTTATTGCAGACTATACTCCGTCAAATGGGATTGAATTGCACTTTTATTGTACAGTGTAATAATCGATTCAAGCCAAATCGTTAAATTTATCGTACAATAGATCGTAGCGTTTTTGACCCGTATAAACAGACTGATTAAACGTCTTAAATAATCATTTTGAACTACAGTTTAAATAATCGACAAACAAATCAAATTTACTCAGTTTGTATTACACCGGGTGATTTTTTTAACCTGATTCACTCAAATATCTCGGGAAATAGGCACTTTACGAAAAAAATGATAAAGATCAAAATTTAATTATTCCGTGGGGGAAATACATTAGTGTTAAAATTACTGCCACGTTCCCCCTACTCCTTGTAGGTTCGGTGGGGGTTACTTTGAAACTAAAATATAAACCCCTATTTTTTATTACAGATTCGGATTTGACAGCTAAAAATACGTTAGATTTAACTGAAATATTTTTTTCGATTCATGATAGATGGCGCTGTAATTTACGATATTCAATTTTTTTCGATTTCTCCTACAGAGAACCTACGCAAACAACACGTGAGAATATGATTGAGCGAATCAGAAATGCTTGCGCTAAAATTCAAGCAGCATCTCAGTTGTGTACAGTCATTTGAAATGCGATGATGAGGCGAGGGTACTTATGCAAATCAAGCACCTTTTTCCCAGTTATTCGAATTTTGCAAAATGAATAAATTTTTTAAAGACAAATTTCAAGTATTTACAATGAAACTGTGGTATTTTTATTGCAGACGTATTGCAGAATCGTTTGCTTAGGTTATCAGTAGGAGAAATCGAAAAGAAATTGAATATCGGCAGTTACAGCGCCATTATCAAATATTTCTTGTTTTGAATTTCTTGTAAAATTTTATTTTAATTAGTTTAATACTTTATTAGAGAAGCTCCTAATAAAGCTCTAATTTTACATCCTGTCATACATTTAACAAAAAATATTGAGAACCCTCAAGGCAGCATAGCATTTGACCTTTGTCAGTGTTTTCTGTTTTAGGTTCGTAATTTGCAGGTACGCTGTTTCAATATTATTATATATTATATTTCTCGGTCCCTATTCCGATATATCAATAGATTCGTATAACATTTATCCAGGAATGTCCAGGAACACAATAACGGCCAAATTTCTACAAAATTCGACTTCCTCTTAGAGTTCTCGATAATTGTTATCCTGGAATTCGTTTTATCCATCTTTCGTAGACAGATCGAACGAATTGTGTTGCTCGTCCTTGAATCGCTGTACTGTGAGATGTACCACAAAATGTTTTAATTTGTGTTCTGGTTGGCTTAACCGGAATTTGATTATAATAGGATCGATGAATGTGTCGGAGCTAGTTGCGAAATTGTGTTAATTTCGAAAATTCCTCGTTCCTCTTATAAACACAGAATTAAAACAAGAAATTAAACGAAATATTTTTTGAATATGTTTGAAAACCATGTCAGTGCAAATTAATATTAAAAATGTTTCATTTTGTAAAAAATTATAAAATTAATTTTATTTTGCCTTAAAATTTACACTAAAATATTTAAAATAAAATCCATTTTGAGTCAAGCTGTAATTATTTGGCCTGCTTTTAGAAATGTTTTTATAAAAATCGCATAATACGGACACTGAAGGGAAATGTTTACGTTATTGCCAAACAGCTTAACATCCTTTACAGTCCCATAAAATTAAAACAATGTCTGATATGTCATGCGACTTATCATCACGTTAATCAAGAACAATAAATTAACGTTAATTATGTTTGACTAACGAATATAATAGGTAGGCAATAAAAACCTCATTTAATTGTATTATTATGTTATAACAACAGTGAATTAGTAAATCTATTTTCAGTAGCAATAAACAATCATAAAATCAATCATAAAAATTTTAATCTAAATTCACATGTGTGACAGTTAAAATTTTTATGGAGAAACCAAATAAGTGCGTATACTTGAAGGTTTATAATATATACAGATATTAGAAACAAAACATTAATTTTTAAATTTTTTTTTTTTTTTTTAATATATAAAGTTCGTAAATAATAATTTAAAATTATATTAAAAAAAAAAAAAAAAAAAAATAGAGACCAGCAATCAGAATTATAAGTAAAAATATATAATTTGTTCTTCATTTCATTCGAAAGAAAAATTGAACACAAAAAAAATAAATAATAATAGTAATAAAACACTAAAGAATTGAGCGAGCGGTACTAATAATAACAAAAAATCCATTAAAATGTCGTAAAAAATTTTACGATCCAGAGATTTTTTTTTTGTTTTTTAAATTATAACTAAAATGCGCCCAAAGACTGTATACACACATATTTCAAGACTAAAAATGATTTCGTTTTTCTCTTTGAGCTTATTTATATTTTATTGGAATTTTATAAAAACCAAAAAAAAAAAAAAAAAAATGTGATAATTAGAAACGAAAATGGAAAAAATTAATTATATGAATATAGTATGATTTTTAATGATTAATGTTAGAAAATTGTAGCATTAAATTAAACAGTCTTTAACCACTTCCGTTCAATCGGTGGTCTTAAAAATAAAAATCATAAAATGTATGCCTGCTCCAAGAGGCTTGAAGAAAGTTTCCTACATCCATAATATAATATAAACTCGTACTCAGTCAGCATGTACAATAATAATGTATTTTATATTTGCTTATGATTACAATCACCACACCTTTTGGATACTTATGTACGTTATTAATATATTTTTTATTATATTTAAATAACAGAAATCAATTAATAAGTTAAAAAAAAAAATCTCGTAAAAAAAACATATAAATTAACTATAAAAAGTTGATTTTAGATTAAAAATCAAGTAATGCAATTTTTTTTTTTAAGTTTTGCACATCAGAGCCTCTCTCAATGGGAACAGCGAAATTTGCCAATAAATTTAAAACTGTTGTCATTTTTCAACAATATTTTTATTACCAATTTTATTACACTTTTATTTGTATAGGGTATATGCATTTTTCTTTTTTGGTTATTCTACACCTCTTCGATTTTGCAACAACAAAATACTAAGTAAATACGATATATTAAATGCGAAAGTACATAAAAATACATTTTAAGAAAATGGTTGATAGTAAGCTAATTAAAATAAATTTAATATTACATCAGTTCAGGGTAATACATATAATAAATACTCCGACAGTAATTAAATATCCATTCATGTACACTTACTAAAGCAAAGACAAAAATTGACAGCAGTTGTGAATATGCCGTAAAATTTCCAATTTAGGTTTCATTTTTTCTTTTTTTTTTTTTTGTAAACATACTAGTTTTATAAAGTATATACGAAAAAAAAAATCGATAATTCCAATTATAAATTGCATAATGGTTTAAGTGGAGTAGCAACAAAAACAAAAATCCAATAAGAAAGCTTTCTATGCAAACAAAAATGCTTAATTCAATTATCCTTTTTCTATTACAGTGACATCTATTAGAAATTGCGCTGCAACATCATCACAACAACAAGGAGAAACAGGCAAAAAAAAATAAAATGCTTAACAAACTAACAATGAAATACAACGTATCTGTGTGTACGTACTCTTGTGATATGCATGTGTTTATATAGGAAAAAGTAACATAGGATGAGGATGTTGGTAATGCAGGATACAGTGAGAAAAAAATGAGAGGGGGTAAAAAATAAAATAAAAAGCAGATGAAATGGAAGATTTGAAGCAGAATATATAAAATTATTGTTAATCTCATTTCGAATAGGTCATTTTTGCACATGTTGCTAAATAAATTAAAAAATTCATGTTTTTTATTGATTTTGATTGTAAAATATGATTTATTTACAATTTGATATTTATTTTTTTTAATTACAATAAAAACAAACTAAAAGTAATTGCACGACTCATGAATAGCCATTCTAAGTGTGACACTTCATATAATATTTAAATACATAATATTTATTTAATTATTTATTTACGCTTCTCTCAAGACTGACATACAGATTAAAATCCAATTACATGCCAGTTTATTTGGTACAATGAAAAAAAATTACAAACATGGAAAATAATAATTAATAATAATAACAAATACAATTGAATAATTATCGGCATTTAGACAGCTTAAAACTAATTATTATACAAACCAATTAATATATTTTATTGTTAAAAATAAATATGCGGCTAATAAATGTCCAGGCTACGATGGTTCAATGTCTACGGCTATTAAAAATCTTTGTGAACTTATCAATCCTCGGTATGTTGACTTTATGGTCTTTTACGTTTCCGAATTGTCTCAAATTTGCTAATATACTTCCTATCCCGGAATATCGTCATTTTGAATAATATCTCGAATAAGGATTTGAATATGGATTCTGCCAATGGTTATTAATATTAGTCTGATGCGTAACGAAGGTAGTAGGTCGTAGTAACGAAGGATCAGCATAAAAATTATTGAGTCACTATATCTGTGGTCACAAAGCATAATCGCCTTAGTCAATTTCACTTACTTTTAAGGAAAGCAAAATGAAAAATGACTAAATATGTTTTAGAATATTAAGGTATTACTTAAAATACGACTTAAGCGATTGTTCCGAATTAACCTTTCGGAATTACAGAAGCTTAAGAAACTTAAGCTGTTATAACAAAATGTTAGATGGAAATTTCATATAACTAATTGAAATTAAGTGCTTCTTCCTTATTTTAATTTGAGCTGTTCAGCAACTAGGCCTTTTTCCCGATTCTAAAAATTTACTTGCTATAATAGAACAGATTATTATTATTATTATTATTGGGGGGGCCATGCGGGCGATCAGCCACTTCGCACTGCGACCTAAAAGATCTATTGTGCTGGCCCCTGCTTAATTATCCGTCCAGTCGATATTCAGGTTCTTAGTGAACCTGACGATACTGCCTCCCGGTACGTGATACATACTATCTGGGCTTATTGCTCTCCCTCCTAGATGTTTACTACAGCATGTAGTTCCGCTAGAAAGACGGTAGCATTGGAGCTCAAGGACCTCGAGAGGGTTGTCCCGCTCTCGTATATTCCTACTCCTACCCCGTATTGCGTTTGACTTTACTCTTACGAGTTGCTCGGAATTGCAAATCACCTGTAGGTCACCCAGCTTTACTACAGGAAGGCTAAATAAAACTGGAGGGTGCCTGGTATCCAGAGTCCGCATATTTTGGGCTGATTAACCTATCAGCCATTCATCTTTCGGCATATGCTGTTCCACCTTAGATTAGGGTTTTTTGTCAAGGTTTTCTCCTTTAGCGCCGTACTTTAGCCTGTGCCAAATGGCCAAAAATGTGCCAAGTGGCCTTAGTTACCAGTGGTTGCCACGAGGAGGCAGTACTTACACTTGCGAATTGTGAACAGGTTACCCCTTACACAATTGTACCCATCACGCAGCTGCCTAATGACAAGACCAGAACAGCTCACGTGATGCGCACCCTACTGGAAGGTTACGGAGCTGGTAGATTAATCTACTCAACTTTGATCCCCCCTCCAATAGACGCCAAACCACCTAATAATAGAACAGATATTTTTTGTTAATTGCATTTATTGAATTCAATCATTAAACAAACTAATTTGCTAGAACAATTTGTAAGATATAATCAAAAAAATAAACAAGTGAATAAATCAATATGTAATTAAAAATCAATGGATTCTTCATTCTCGACTAAGTCAGGATGAATATTTGGCATATCAATTACTGGCAAATTTATAAAAAATGCATGAAAATTTGGATCTAATAATGGAAGCAAGTCGAGAAGATCTTTCTTTTTTTCTTTTCTGGTACAGAATGGCATTGAATAGGCATTTTTCAGTTCAGATAGTTTAAAGGTATTTATCCCTCTACGACGAAAATTGAACTTTTTGAACAGTTCGTCTTCGTTTAGAGTGACTTTATGTTCAAGACATCCAAAGTGTTCTTTGGAATACCTTAACAATTTAACCTCCTGCCAAATTAATTTTTCATTTGTTGTAATATGGTCATTGTTTTTGGAGTATTTTTGCCAAATGTCTGTAGATACACGACGCGATATCATTTTCACCACGCCTAGCTACTGCTTCATGGCACATGAAACAATAAGGAACATTTGTGGCACCATCATGCACGGTTAAATTGTATATCCATAATTGGCGTTTGTAAAAAGATATCGAGGTTTGCAGATAAGGTGTTGGCAAACATTGTTGTAAACTTTTGAAGTTGGATCCAAAACTGTTAATTGTTTGTCGTTCTCTTTACTTTTAAAACCTAAGTCAGCTTCGATGTGGTGCGTCGATTGTTCCAATTTTAAAATTTCGATTTCATGCTGATCCGTTGTTATATCGATTTTAGCTTTTAGGACTGAACATTGATTGCACGTATCGGTCTTCGGTGCTTTGAATTTAATATTCATTTCTATAAAAGAGAAATTATAAAATCTTCAATTGAATTAGAATAATATTAGTTAAAAAAATTACTAATGTTTACCTTTAAATACCTGTATATTTGAAAATTTTGAAAGACTAATAGGATCGGACTGTTCCTCACAATAGAATTGATATATTTTTCCCAATGTTAAATCTTTTTGGAAATATTTCTGACTTGTATCTCTACGAGTATAATGGCTCTCGTAAGCCGGAAAACTTTCAATATGAACCTTAACTGCATTTATTTTATCATCCGAAACCTTATTTGATGGTGTCGCAATACCACGATGATCCGTTAATATTAAATTTAATTTCTTTTTAACGACACTTTACAAAAAACTGTCAGTCTCACCAAAGCAACATTGAAAACATCTCTGGTATATATGAATCTATTGTGTACCAATTTCTAAATAATAATCAACTGAGTGGTTTCGGTTTCTTGGTGCCGTTGTACTTTTATTCATCTTTTGGGTCTTCTTGTCTTCCACTCTTAGCAATCCAGATATAAATAATATTCGTTGCTTATAAGAGCCCAAGTTCAAGTTCTGATCGAAAATAGACTTCTGTTGTTTAAATGAAATTTTCGTTTGGCAAAATTTTCTGCATTTTTCCAGTGGTGTACATCTTCTTTCAGAAACTTTTTTGCCCGATTTTGTATCATAGGGTTTGCCGTGATTCCGTTTATTTTGTTTAATTTTTCTTAAATATTTTTCTTTCAGCTTAGCTTGAGCAGTTTTGTAAATTGTTTTCAATTTCAGCAGCCATAAGTTCAATTTCAGAATTACTCGTTAAAATATTTGATTCATCAGATTCTGATGAAACGTAATTTGGATCTACATCAGAATCATCGAATTGTGGTTCGAGAAACGAATTCAACAAATCATTTATATGAGAATCTGATCTTCCTTCTACTATTGTAATAATACTTTCATTTTGAATTATCGGTGGAAAATTGGAATATACGGTAATATTGACAGGGTTTTCAATTTCTTATTGCATTTCTGTTATTGATTGTTGGTCGGTGTCCGGAAAATCTTGAGAAAAAAATATTATTACCCTTAGTCACACTCGAATAAAACACAATAGTTTTTAACAAATAAACTGAAATACTCACCAGTAGGTTGAACATTGCTTTCTTTCTCCTGCCCTGACAGTTTTAAGGCCATCCGTAACATCGTTTTTGCAAGTGCCCTCATTTAATTTTGTTAATTAAAACACACTGGTTTTTATTAATAGCTATAATAACTTATGTCAACAATCGAAACCGTTATTGTTCGAGTAATAATAACTTATATCTACTTAAGATATGAAATTTGAAGAAAACTATTTATGAACAATAGCCTAGGTAACATGGTTATTAAAAATAACAATATAAAATTTTAAATAATCGCCAAAGTGATATTTAGGGGAAGAACAATTATATTAGTATTTGGGAATAACCGCTTAAGTATACTTTAGTCTATATTTCTTTGCAAAGAATTTCAGATTTTTATTTTTAAAATGAATGAAATAATCGCTTAAGTCGAAATAAACTTTTATTTCTAACTAATTTTACTATTTTTGGAACTTAGGTCGATTTTTGAGACTTAGTCGGTTATTCCAAAATCATTTATATTAAAAATGACTTAGGCGAATATGTTTTTTTTTATTATAACTTTATCAAAAATAGTCAAAATTGCACCAAATGCTGAGAGAAAAAACGTTTTATTTTGAATACAGTCGCAGTCATAACTCATTTTTTGGTAAAGTCGACTTAAGCGGTTTTGCCTTTTGACCACATATATGTATTAAAGGAAGCAAAACATGATTGTAGAAGGCATCAATAGCAGCGTTCTGCAATTTTGGATCCAATCTTATATCTAATGTGCACTTATATTCTCGTAATTTCTAAGCAGAGGTTTTTCTATATGCTTATGATATTGTTGATGTGAATTATGCACAATTAGAAAGACCTAACTCAAACTCCTAATAAGAACTTAGAGCTAATTAAAAATTAAAAAAAAAATGAAATTAAATTATATTAAAACTAAAGTCACGATTTTCTCCTCTCCAATCTCTTCCCATCAGATGATTCATTTAAATTAGATATGGTATTGAACTAAAATATTAAGAATTTGTTAAATATTTGGGTGTTAATCGCTCGATAAAAATTTATCATTTGCAGAGCACAAAAAATTTTATATTGAAAATTAGCCCTTAATATTTGTTGGCTAAAGCCCTCCTATTTGAAATATGTTAGGAATTTATTCACATTTAGATAAAATATCTTAATTTAGTTACAATAACATTCTTAATGTAAAGCTTTAAAAATTATATTTCATAAACCTGAATTTGTGTTAATATTTATTCCGTTAATTTTGGCTTACCCTTCATAATTTTCAATATATGTTTCTTTGCAGTAAAAAATGGCTTAATCGTAACATAATACGTACCTCCCCAACAAACCAACGGTACCATAAGGCAACTTTCAGTTAACGAGTGCAAAATACACGTTTAAGCAATTGGACAAACTAATCTTAAAATATACATTTTACGTATCACCGCTATACCAGATAATTAAGAAGATTTTTCTTTCTTACACTTGCAATTTAAAGAGTTATCAATAATGCGTTCATGTTATTTAATTGTTGAGACGCATTCATTTGACTAGTTTTGAGCAAACATTTGAGCAATGTTAAGTCAAAACAAATACGGTTAATAGTATCATCTGCTAAGCCATCTGCAAATCAACCGCTACAGAGTTAAATTCAGTTTAAAATATGAAGTTTAAATAAATCAAGAACAGCAATGGTCGTAATACAGACCCCTGTGGAACTCCATCATTAATTACTAAACTTTGACTAACACAATTATTAAATTTTACACTCTGTACCCTATTCGACAAGAAAGAATTAAACCATTTAACATACTAGAAATACTTTTTTCTATACCACACTGGTTTACTATATCGATACTATTTTAACGCATATTTTCATTGTCTACATATTGTCTATATTGTCTACATCGAAAACTATTTTCTACGCTATCGACGACGTTTGCATGTAGACAATCTCAAAATTGGTGTTAAAAGACCAAATGAAGAATTGCCTGCAAGATCTCCGGATTTAAATCCTGGAGAACCTTAGAAAATCTTGAAAAAATTTTAGATTTCCACATTTTTTTAGTGTGAAGTGTATTTATTATCAATTTAACAATTATCTTTGATTAACTAATTAATTTGCGATAAGAAAACGTTGATTTGAGTTATGTGTTAGTAATAGTTTTTAAGTTACATGTGAAATTCAAAGTGACTTATTTTACAGTGAAATCTTGCTTATCTCTATAACGGTTACAGATGGGATATGTGCTGTCATATAATTTTTTGTTCAGATTAGTGTCCTCCCGAAGTTATTGTACTTCCTTAAGAGTCACCATATATGTGATATATAAGGATAAAACGGCTTTCTTATTATATTTGTATTATTTAAAACACAGGCTCTGACGACAAGTTTCGAAAATTATCAATTTCATAGAAAACTGTGGAAGGAAGTGTTACTAAACTAGGCCAATCAACTCGCAATTTGAAACATATTCCCATATTGTGACTATGTAGTTTGTGTAGATGGTAAATGGAGGTTTCTTAACAGTTGGGCTCTGTTGACAAATTTTTAAACATTATATCTATTATATGCCACACTTATGCCAACTAGAAACCTAAATTTTTCAAAATTTAAACCCATTTAAGCGAATTATTTTTTTTTTACGGAAAAATTACGCTTTATCTAGTTGACAAATTTCACTGATGATATAAAATATCACATTAAACGAGATAAGTTGCATTTTCCTGTAATATGCCATATTTATTCAGTAATGGGGCCTTATTGTTCTACTACAGTAAAGAGCCCCTTTGTATTTTATTTATACAAAAACATTATGATCATTTTCAGTGCCTATGCCAGTTCGTAACTTTTGTAAAAGAAATAAAATTTATTCAATTTACTCATATACTACAAAACTTAAAGTTTGGTACATTTAGCTTAAATCTAGAATTCGAAATATATTAAGATTTAATAAGGAATAAAAAATTAAATCACAATTCAAAAAAGGTTTGCACTTTGCACTTTAAGCTACATGGTTTCAGTCTTAAATAATTAGTTACATATACAAACTGAACAAATGAATTCATGATTAATATTCGTCCGAGCACAGTCCATATTGTAACTTTCAAATTTAGATAAATTGCAGGAAACTCCTAATTGGCTACTTTAGTAATGTGTCCAGCACATTTGAAGCACATTTTTTTTCCTTTATTTAATATTACAACTGATTTACAAATCATTTAGTAATTTATCTTTCTTAAATGAAGATTCACATTTGACGGGCAGTAGCCCAATGGTTACTCCCTTTTGAATTTACATAGTAATTATTTTGCTCTATTCTAATTAAATACAACTGCCCAATTCCAAAGGTTTCTGCCTTTGAAGTCTTCTTACTTCATGCTCCAACAAGCACATGCCACATGTTAAACAATTTTCGAACGTGACATTAGTGGCAGAAGAATAATTCTTCGATATCACAGTTTTCATTAATGGTTTAGACTTTTTACTTAACTTACTATCTATTCTCCCCAATTTGTGTTTTTGTCTAATTAACACTTCTTGGTCCATTTTTCCTTATTCGATTTTTTTTTCCCTAATTCGATTTTCCTTCTCGGTCTGCAATCCTTCTTCGATTAATTTTATTTTATACTTCTTTCTGGTAAAGTGTTGATGAAATAAAATATCTTCGATTTTCTGAATTTTTAATTTCTTTCCGTACGTTAGATTCAGGGACCGCGAGAAAGGGTTGAATTTAACCATTTGTGTCATCTATATGCACAGGTATGCTGGATAAGTTGAAGTTTTCTGGACCTTTGAACTATGCAAGTTTTGGAAAAAATGGTCGTTATTTGAACACGAAGATCAAACACTTTAATACTTTTAATTACTTTTTTCTACGAGAGTGCAGTAATATATGCTTTCGACGATGATTTTTGAATTTAAATTATATAAAGAAAATGCATTGCATAAATCGTGTTGCAATTTTCATTGCACAACGATTTCTCAATTACAACACTATTCTGATGAAAAACGAAATGTCTTATTGATATTATGATCGTTTCTTTTATAAGATTTGTTGATCCGTACAAGTTTGTTATTTTTTATGTTGTTAATTATTTTTAAATTATAAATATTATAGGACTATTGTATCGTAGAAAAAATAGAGTGTAAAATTCGTGTGAAAACGTGTAATTCCAATACTCAAGTGATTGCAGCCCTCGCTATCGCTCAGGCTGCAAATTTCATTTTCGTATTGCAATGACTCGTTTTTTCCACTTGTTATACAATATACTATTACCTCATCAATGAATTTAATAGTATGTATTTCTTGCGATGATTCGCCTATCTCATTTTTGGCCTTACTTATTATTTCGTGTTCAAGATCGTCACTTTCCCTATTTGCTCTCATTGAAGATAAAGTGTTTAAAAGTAATAAAAAATGTTCTGAATGACTTTCTGGGAAATTTTTAAACGGTTTCAGTTTGTCTGGACCAACAATATTTTTGAAATTTTCAAGATTAATTGAACTTTTAACCTTCTTCGCAGAACGACTTTGTCAGTTAGGTAAATTTCGATTTGGCTGGTTCCACGAGTATTTGTCTAGGCGACTTTCGAACTGACATCGGTTATTGGTTCTGAAGAACGAACTGTCAAATTTGGATACCGTTTAAGGAAACTCTCGTTATACCATGAATTTCCCGGAAAATGTTGTTATATAGAAGATCACTGGGTGGCGCATCTAAAAAAATTTTAACAACTTTATTGACATCTTGCTTACGACGTGGGATTCCTTTTGCGTGTTTTGAGCCAGGCCAGTCTACAATATCTGCTCCATCTTCAGCAGCTAGTACTTACGATAGCTCAAACGAACTTTGGTTTGCCCTCTTATAAATTCAATTTCTAATTGTTGATCTAGTAATGTTATTTGCTTCAATGTCTTTACGGTTATATTTAATAATTTTGGGCATTTTTCTGGAACAATCATCTTAGGAAATAAAAAATGCTTTTTGCGTAAATTATAAAAAACTCTTTCACGAAAATAACATCAAATTTAGCCATTTAATAAAATGTGTAAGTTATGTTTTCATTAGGACTTCTTAATAAAAAAAATATAATTTAACCAGTAACACCATTTTGAGCCCTTATCAACCAATCCTGAATAATTTGAATTGCCACACGCAGTTATCAGCCCCTTTATTATTTAATCTAAGCACTATATTCTGATATCTAGCTTTAAAATTAACTTTATTATTTTATTTCGCCATTGAAAACAATATTAATAGTTATTATAAATGTAAAATGGACCATAAATCTCTAAAGAAAATTTCTAATACTCACTAAATTTTCCAATCACTCGAACACATGTCTAATCACATTTGAATGTACATATTACCCGACTGAAAAACTAATGTTATTTTATACACATATAATTAAAGTAGATTGCTAGTTTTATAGATTGCTATGCATGTAAAATTGTAGCCTTTTGAAGTATGAGCTTTCAAAACTAACTAAAACAAACATTTTTTTAGTAATTTTTGAAAAAACATGAGGAACAATTAATTCCGTCTAGTTTTTCTGTTGCCAAATTACCAAAAAAGTTACTGTCGACAGTTTTCGAGTATGCAGCATTAAAGGCCAAAAATTGTACATGTATCACGGCCCCAAACCGAAAATAACAAACTTTTTAAATATTATTTTAATTCGTGTTATACCTTAGAGGATGGGGGTGCCGCTCCCAATGTGCCGCTTTGATGATTTTTTGAAATGATGACATTCATAGAAATTGGAACATTTTTAATAAAATTGTGTTTTCTAATAATTACTCGGGTACTAAAATAGAGAACTATAAAACCGCTTTGCACTAGATCCTTTGCGCAAGGATGACAGGAAAACGTCAGAAAAATTTCAAAAATATTTGAATTTATAATAATATTAACGTTTGTATTTCACATAATAAAATAAAAAATTTCCCAAAGACAATTAGCATTGGTCCTTCCAGGGCAAGGACGACAAGAAATTATGAAGCTTCCTTTATTGTCATATTGTAGTAAACAAAAATTTAATAGGGTCATCCTTTTTAATGGGGCACGTTATTTTGAATTATTTTGGAATTTTTATTTTTGGGAATTTGATAGTATCTCCTTAATTCTACATAAACAAAAAGTTGGTATGGCATTGTTGTTGTAAATTTCCCAAAGTAAGACATCCCACAATTCATTTGAACTGATGATTTGGATTGAGTAAATACGATAAAAATTTAAGGATTTTCTACAAAAAAATTAAATTTATTGAACGCACAATTTTGTTTAAAAGTTATAGGCCGAAAATGAATAATTTTAATGTTTTTTTTTCTCGATTTTCTTCTATCTCGTAATTACACGTTCGTTGAATAACACCTACTTTTGATATCTAATAGCCCGGTAACTACGCCGATTTAAAATGACAAAAGAAAAATTTAGCTGCAAGTGGAAATGTGGCTTATAGAATATTCATTGTAAAAACTATTGCGTAAATGCGGCTTGATGAAGAAACTTCGTCAATGACATGTCTCCTCAAAAGAAAAATGCAAAGGTTAAAGCGATGTATAAGTAACAGAAATATTTTTGTATAATTTCATTTGCATTTAAAGCGTGATAAAGGTTGTTCAAAAGGTATTTGTTCAAAGTTTATTAAACGTAGATCGGTGTTTACATAAACGTAACGTAAAGTATTTAACTTGATATTCATGACCAATCTCATATTGTTTTAAACTCGTCATCTATTCATTAAATGCTTTGATTTAAATGAAGTTGTCATGTAATTCACAATTTATTTCTATCAAGAGTTTATTTATTAGAAGCAATAAAATTAGATATTCTATTTCGAATGAGGACAGCATTGAAAATAATTGCAAAATGTATTTATCTACAGTAATTTTTAATTATAATCAGGAAGAATACCTGACTGTAAACTAAACAAAAAATGTATTTGATGATAATTCAAAGTATACACATTTATTTACAACAAAATATGTAGATATCGTCCTTTTGCAACCTTAATTAGAGTGTCCAGTCCATGTTGATTTTGCAATAACATCTACAAATTTATTCTTTCAACAGTATCATTGTAAATGATTTTCCGATTAACAACAAGTATGTAGTAATTAATCCTTCCATTTCATTGATTTCCTAAAGATTGCGCTTAGAAATAGTAGCATTCCTGAATCAGAATCAACAATGGTTTTTTAGTTCAGATCCTTCTCATTCCGCCAAATTGTATTGTGCCTTAAAAATTGTTGGGCTTCAAATAATTCTGGTATATAAGTAAATGGTGAAACTATTTGATGTATACAAGAAATGCTTTCGTTTAATTGGCCTTTCGAATTGGCCAAAGAATTTCTATATTTTATATGTCTTTATCGTATTATTAGAAACCAGAATTGACTGCATTCTAAAAAAATTTCGTCATGATATGCACAAATTGATGTTTGCCAAAAAAACACATTCAATAAGTGGTTCTGAATGGCTTACCTGGGTCAGTTTCTAGAAAAATTGAAAGGTTACAGCTAATTTTGCACCAGAGCATTTATTATTTGAAAAATGTGAAAACAATTACCAATAGCAACTAGAGTTGCTAGTTCCAATGAGAATAGTATATTTTAAAATTACAATTTTTACTAACTTTTGTTTTATTCGACTGTTAACGCATATTCATTTTTAAATTATTAATTTTATAAATTTTATGTTTTTATGGAACCGAACTATATAATTATAGTATTTTTATGTAGACGATTGGAAAAGACTTTTATATAAAACAAAAAAAGCGTAGTAGAAAAAGGAAAATAATTAAATTACTTAACGAAAAAAATGTAGCATTAAAGAAACAGATTTAATAACAAATTTCATCAATTTGAAAATCTTGCAATTCTTATAATTTTACTTAACCCTCGGCTATACTGAATGTATTTAGTGAATTTTACAAGTTCAGTCCTAGTACGTCAACCTCGATTATATATTTAATATATTTAATAAATTTATAAAATTTATTAAACTAATTAAATTTATGTAATTTATTAAATTTACTAAATATATTAAATATATTAAATATATTAAATATATTAACTATATTAAATATAATAAACTTAATAAATTTAATAAATTTAATATATTTAATATATTTAATATATTTAATATATTTATTATATTTAGTATCTTTAACATATTTAATAAATTTATTAAATTTAATATATTAAATAATTTTAATATATTTAATATATTTAATCTATTTAATCTATTTAATATTTTTAATATATTTATTATTTAATATTTAATATATTAATTAAATAAATAAACTTAATATATTTAACATATTTAATATATTTAATATATATAATATATTTAACATATTTAATATATTTAATATATATAATATATTTATTATATTCAATATATTTAATATATTTAATATATTTAATATATTTAATAAATTTATTAAATTTAATATACATAATAAATTTAATTTATTTAATATTTAATATATTCAATATATTTAATAAATTTAATAAATTTAATCTATTAAACATATTAAATATATTTAATAAATTTAATAAATTAAATATAGTTAATACATTTAATATAATTAATATATTTAATAAATTTAATAAATTTAGTAAATTTAATATATTTAATAAATTTAATAAATTTAATAAAATTAATAAATTTAATAAACTTAATAAATTTAATAAATTTAATACGTTTACTATATTTAATATATTTAAAATATTTAATATATGGTATACATTTAATATAGTTAATATATTTAAAATACTTAATATATTTAATATAGTTAATATATATAATATATTCAATATATTTATATAATTAATATATTATATATATTTAATAAACTTAATAAATTTAATAAATTTTATAAATTTATTATATTTAATATATTTTATATATTTAAAATACTTAATAAATTTAATATATTTAATATATTTCATAAATTTAATAAATTTAATATATTTAATAAATTTAATAAATTTAATAAAGATAATAAATTTAATAAATATAATATATTTAATATATTTAAAATACTTAATATATTTAATAAATATAATAAATTTAATATTTTTAATATATTTAATATATTTAATATATTCAAAAAAATTATTAAGGGGACATTACACCTTCAGATTTTTAAAAAATCGAAATTTTTTTTATGATCGAATATGTTAGAATGAACGTTTTAGAACAGGATTTTAACAATATAAACATGAAAATGTCAACAAAAAAAATTTTATTTTATTTTATTGTTTTGGTCTACTTCGCTGTACTTTAAACTCAATTATCTCGAAATTACGTTTTTCAAGTTGACGTGCAAGATGGAGAAAAAACTACTTATCCCATCGTTCTAAAATTTTAACACGTTGATCTACACATATTTCGGCTCAGAATGAAATACGGAAGGGAAAATCGGCTTTCAATTTTTTGAGTTACAACAAATTGCAGGGGACAAAAAAGCTCCATTTTCGAAAAAATGCCGCCATTTTGTTATTTTTTAGACCATTTTCTTCCGTTAAGTTCATTCCAAGGGCGATTTAATGCTGAATAAAACCCCGTTTTTTTTCAGACTTTTCTAAGAGCAGTTCTGATGCACGCCGCGAATTTTCGGTCTTCTTGGAAAATGACGGTAGCAGACGACAAGGGGCGAAAAAAAATCTAAAAAAATTTTTTGTGTATGCTTTGACTTAAATAAAATGTCAATGGAAAGTTTCATTAAGATATCTCTTTTTATTCCATCAAAAAAATGTTTGAAAAAATTTCATTTTTTTAAATTTGAAGGTGTAATGTCCTCTTAAATTTATTAAATTTAATAAATTAAATAAATTTAATAAACTTAATATTTTGAACAAATTAAATAAATTTAATAAATTTTAATATATTTAATATATTTAATATATTGTATATATTTTATATATTTAATATATTTAATATATTTAAACAATTTAATAAATTTAATAATATTTATTTATTTATTTTTTTTTTTTATTTATTTATTTATAGTATTTTATAAATAATTTAGTATTAAAAGGAAAAGCACACATGGAAACAAAGCAATCGAAACAAAAAAAAAATGAAGTTGCTTCCATTAGGCATAAAAACCTCTTAAATTTTTTCAAACAATTTCCACCTCAGGCTTACACATTCTATTTTGAGCAGTAGCTCATTTACAATAAAATGTACAGCACGAGGTGAAATAATATTAAAAATTAACAAAAATAACAAAGTTAATATAAATAAATTAAAAAACTACGTATTGCCGTACGTATAAATAATTTTGTCGATCCTAATCTCTTAATTTCCAATGGAATTGAATTACAAAGGGAAACTCCCTTAACATAAAATGACGTATTTAGCGACCTACAACAATTTTTAGCGGGAATTAGGCGTAAGTTAGAGGAATGAAACCTACTAAACATTAATTTCCTATATAGATAACAAGACTCCTTAGCTTTGAGAAGTTTAAAAATAAAAAGACAAACGCGAAATTCGTAAAAAAATAGATAAACTACATTCTAAAACAAGGCTAGAGTAGGCAGAAATATGATCGAACTTCCTAATACCAAAAATAAATCTGGTACAAGCATTGAAACATCTTTGGAGAACATTCATATTTTCCTGAAGCATACCGAATAAAACTATATCGCTGTAAATAAAATGAGGAAGAAGATAAGACAAAAACAATTTTTTCCTGAACTGACTATCAGAAAATCCAACCACTTTATACAAACAACTAAGCATGCCAAAGACCCTCTTACTAATAGTAACTAAATGGTCGCCCCAAGTAAGAGTTTTATTAATAACTAAGCCTAAATCCCTAACAGTATTTGAATATTCAATTAGCGAACCCTGCAGAAAAATACCAGGAAAGGACGAGGTATCTAACGGTTTTTTATAAACTATAATCGACTTAGATTTATTCGCGTTTAAAACGGGCCTGTTAGAGACCGACCATCTAACGATATTACCTTAATCTTCATTAATCAGAGAAATATTCCTAACAATAGAATTCTGATCTAAACGACTATTTCTATAAATTCGAACGTCATCAGCGAACATATAAAATGAACAATGTTGAATGAAGGTTTCTATGTCATTTATGTACATAGAAAATAATAGAGGACCCAGCACTGAACCCTGAGGCACGCCGGAAATTACAGGAAGGAAATCAGACAAGGAATTGTCGAAAAAAACTGCCTGAGAACGATTAGAAAGATAGTTAAAAATCAATTTGGCAGCAGAAAGCGAAAATCTAAACTGAGATAAGAGTTTATTAAAAAGGATTCTGTGATTAATAGAATCAAAGGCCTTAGAAAAATCTAACAAAGTTAAAGAAGTTAATTCCCTATTATTCATATTACGCCTAATATCATCACACACATTTAATAACGCAGTAGAAGTGCTATGAAATTTTCTAAACCCAGATTGGAAGCAACTAATTAAACTATTGCTATGTAAATGCGATTGAATTTGATTTTTAACAACAATCTCGAAAGCCGTAGAAATAAAATAAATATTTAATAAATTCAATATATTTATTATATTTAATACATTTAAAATATTTAACGTATTTAATATATTAATATATTTAATATATTTAATATATTTAATACATTTAATAAATTTAATAATCATAGTAAATTGAATAAATTTAATAAATTTAATAAATTTTAATATATTTAATATATTTATTATTTTGAATATATTTAATGTATTTAATATATTTAATAAATTTGATATATTTTATAAATTTAATAAATTTAATATATTAAATATGAATAAATTGATTAAATTGAATAAATTGATTATATTTAATTTATTTAACATCTTTAATGTATTTGATATATTTAATATATTTAATATATTTAATAAATTTAATATATTTAATACATTTAATAAATTTAATATGTATTTACGTATATAATAAGAATAAATTGAATATATTTAATTTATTTAATATATTTAATAAATTTAATAAATTTAATATATTTAATATATTTAATATATTTAATATAATTAATAAATTTAATAAATTTAATAAACGTAATATATTGAATAAATTTAATAAATTTTAATATATTTAATATATTGTATATATTTAATATATTTAATATATTTAAACATTTTAATAAATTTAGTAATATTTAAATTTATTAAATTTAATATATTTAATATATTTCTTATATTAAATATATTTAATGTATTTAATATATTAATAAATTTAATATATTTATTATATTTAATAAATTTAGTAAATTTAATAAACTAAATGAATTGAATAAATTTAATAAATTTAATAAATTTGAATATATTTAATATATTGACAATATTTTTAATATATTTAATAAATTTGGTTTATTTAATAAATTTAATATATATAATATGAATAAATTGAATAAATTGAATATAAATTAGATTTATTTAATATGTTTAATGTATATATCAATTTAATATATTTAATAAATTTAAAATATTTAAGAAATTTAAGAAATTTGATATATACGTATATAATATGAATAAATTGAATAAATTTAATATATTAATTACATTTAATATATTTTTTAACTTTAATAAATATAATATATTTAATATATATAATAAATTTAATAAATTTAATAAACCTAATAAATTGAGTAAATGTAATAAATTTAATAAATTTTAATATATTTAATATATTTGATATATTTAATATAATTAGTATACTGTGTATATTTAATATATTTATTAAATTTAATATATTTAATATATTTAAACAATTTAATAAATTTAATAATATTTAAATTTATTAAATTTAATAAATTTAATAAATTCAATATACTTAATATATTTATTATATTCAATATATTTAATATATTTAACGTATTTAATATATTTAATATATTTAATAAATTTAATAAATTTAGTATGTTTAAAATATTTAATATATTTAATATATTTAATAAATTTAGTAAATTTAATAAATTTAATAAATTTAATAAACCTAATAATTTGAGTAAATTTAATAAACTTAAGAAATTTTAATATATTTAATATATTTGATATATTTAATATAATAAGTATACTGTGTATGTTTAATATATTTATTAAATTTAATATATTTAATATATTTAAACAATTTAATAAATTTAATAATATTTAAATTTATTAAATTTAATAAATTTAATAAATTCAATATACTTAATATATTTATTATATTTAATATACTTAATATATTTAATGTATTTAATATATTTAATATATTTAATAAATTTAATAAATTTAATAAATTTAATATGTATGTATAATTTGAATTAATTGAAATTATTGAATAAATTGAATATATTTAATATATATAATATATTTAATAAATTTAATAAATTTAATATGCTTAAAATATTGAATATATTTAATATATTTAATAAATTTAATAATTCTAATGAATTTAATAATTTTTATAATTTTAATAAATTTAATAAATTTAATAATTTTAATATATTTAATATATTTAATATTTAATATATTTAATAATTTTAATAAATTTAATATATATATAATTTGAATTAATTGAATAAATTGAATATATTTAATATATTTAACACTATATGTTTAATATATTTAATAAATTTAATAGTTTTAATATATTTAATATATTCAATATAATTAACATATTTAATATTTAATTAGCACTGGAGATATAACCTAAATAATTCAAAAATCCGTTGCTCTATTATTTTTAGCATCCTTTTCCCATCACAATTTTTATGAGAAGGATAAACTATAATGTGAAGTGGAGCCTCCTTGTCCTGTTGAAACAGCATATCATTTCATTTTTAGTGATCATAGCAAAAAGCATTGTGAGTCAAAGTTTTAAAAATTAAAAATGCATTTAAACATGAAATACCAGTATTACAAACGCCGTTTGTAAAATTTTCGGCTTAATACAAATTTTTACTAGTTGCTTGCATGAGTAACAAAAGATATTTATTATGTTTATGCAGACACTTTCTTAAGTTGATCAATTTTGGGTTACGATGTTAAACTGAGTTGTTTTATAATAATAACAATTAAAACAATATTTTGTTTTATTTAATGCATTAGGCAACTGTATTTATATTTAATTACACGAAAGCGGCTAACCGCAATGGAATATCAAATAAACGCCAATTGGTGCTTTATGTGATAGGGTTTATAGATATACTAAGTGATGCAGTATACAAACAAAAAATCACATAAAAGTTTTCAGAATCATCCATCACATTTTCAAATGTTTCAATTTACACATTACACGTCAAGTTACAGTGAAACCCACTTATAACGACATCGGATATAACGACGTTTCGCTTATAACGTCTGAAATTTGAGCTGATTTGTTATGTTATTCATACTAGTATAATTAGAGTCCGTATATTACGACATTTTGTTATAACGACGGATTCTCAATGTCGTTATAAGCGAATTTCACTGTAATTAGTTTTTCTGCTTATTTTGATATATTTTATTTACAACAGTTTCTATGACCCCTGTTAGAAAAAGGTACACTTAGTTGCCCAATTTTGACAGTTATCATCAAAATTTAAAGTAAAGCAAGAAAATTAAATGGAAAAATGGGAAAAGCAATCGTGATTAATTAGATAAAACTCAAGATGGTATGATATATTACTACTTAAAATATTGTGAACTATTAAACTAATTTTAACTACGGGGTATTAGTCTTTGTTTGGTGAAAACCAACAAGAGCAGAGAAAGTTTTGTAAAATAAATTATATTTTCACTATAGATACTATATTAAATAAAACACTCAAATTAAGCAATTGGCCAACATCATAGCAATATTGCCAATTTCCATCGGGATGATGAGAATATTTTAGTGAACATATTTTGTAAAACAAAATACTGTTTCTTTCATCTTTTTCCAAAATACGGACACACGTGAATTTCACTGTATTATCTATCGTATTGAAAATATGAGGAGATTTCCAAAAATATTTTGATGAAAGTGGAAAGATAAATATTTCATTTCTTGACTATATAAATATATTTTTGTAGCATGATGAAATAAAGTTTATCTTCTCTTAATTATTTCCAAATAAAAATCCGTTAAATTCCAGAAATGTGTAATGTCGTTTTTATACATTTTATTTAAAATCTAGGAAGCGGCCATGGTTAACTTCTGTATTTTTATATCGAATTACGATAAAATGTATTTCACTATGTACCGTTTTTTAAAATGCATTTAAAGATTTAACATTTTCTATCGATTTTGATATTTATTAAAGCGATATGAAATTAGAAATTTACCGAATATTTAATGTGACAGTGTGTGTTTTACATTCTGTCAAAAAAGTATTCAATTATAAAAAATTTATTTTGTTGCCCTCAAAGTATTCCCCATTCGATGATGTACAGATATGCCAACATTTTTCTAATCACCGAAACAATTTTTATGGGTGCTGCGAATTTTGTTTTATGGCTTTAATGGAGTCAAAACGGGTTCCACAGAGTAACAATTTGAGTCTGAGAAACAGGAAAAACTCATCTAATGCTTATTCAGGCGAATGTGGTGGTTAATCGACGGTATTTATTGAGTTGTTGGCCTTATATTCGCTCACGAGCTTTTTTCCCATAATTCCGGTCACTTTAATCGCCGAGGTCGACTGACATAACCAACTGCTTTAAACAAACTGGTTGACAGATCACGCTTAAAATTGGCATAATAATGAATGACAGTCCTACCAATCTGGGAAAAAAAATGTAAATCGCTTCAGCGCGGGCATTTTAAATTAACAATTCCCAGTACTTTTTTGACAGAATGTATATTTTAATACTATTTTTATATAGCTGTTAAATTTAAATATGTAATTTTTATTTATTTTATATGGCGTTATTATTTAGCTGCATATAATAAATTTTAAATTATAAAACATGTTACAAATAATTTTCACCTTGGCCACTATTTCTCACATTACCTATAAAATGTTAAAAAAAAAATATTTTTAGCAATAAAACACCAAGCTTCTTAAATCTTAATAAAATTTATTATTATAAAGCGTTTATAAATTTTTATTACATTTAATTAATAAGCAATTCAAATCAATGTGTATTATACATAACTAACGTATCGTTTTCATTAATAATGACATAAACGAAATACTATAAAAAAAAATATCAATAATACGTCGATAGAGTTGTGTATAGATTTACTATAATTTAATTGAATACTATTATTGCGGTCGGTTTTAAATTTCAATAAAATTATGCGGAATGGTAGATTTTTTTAGCAAGATTTGTTCTATAGCTTCACAGCTATAAAGGTTCAATAAAACGTGCCATAAAAATGTAATAAAACTTCTTTCTTTTTTCGTCGATTTATTTAATTATCTAGATAAGATTTGGTACCGTTTTAATGTTTATTTGTGTACATAAATTTAATAAAAAAATAATTAATTAATTTTAGCAGAATAAATATTCTATGGTTGATTTATTATTTAGTATAATTTGGACCGGTGATATTGCACGGTTTTTAATCAAATCATATTTCGCTGTATTATGACAAGTCGAACGTCATTTTTATAATTTTTATTCGTAATAATTTAGGCAATATTATGTTATTGAATGTGTGGTCAAGTATAATGTTCTCATTTGATAGAAGTCCCGTAAACAGATAAACAGATATTCTCAATGTAATAAAGACTAGAATTATTTGTTTAAAGATAAAATTAATAGAGTTGGTAAAAGTTGTCGAAAAGAAATTTAAATAAAATTAATTTAATCACAAATACACACATTAATATTTTGAGAGGTGTAATAAAATATTTTAACGTTTTTAGATTGAGCAAAAATGATAAGAATCGAGTGCAACAACCGATCTAATTAAAACTAGATTTACTAAAGAATTTATTAACCTAATTAAACTAAATTTTTATTTATTCTTATTATAAATCAATTAATTTAAGAATTTTCAATACCAACTGGTAGATGTTGGACATTCTTCTACATTTTCAATTTAAGATTTGCTAGTAATGTAATAAAACGATTTTCAATTTAAGATTTGCCAGTAATGTAAGAAAATATTTTAAAATTAGTTTTTTTTGTAAATACTTCAATTTTTTCTAACTGTCAAACAATCAATTTTCTACTGTTCTAATTAATTAGTAAATTTATTTCAGCCATTCATAGATGGAAATTGGATTTATAAGGAAGGCTTGGAGTGACTTTTCATTTTCCTAAATTGCGAATAAAATTTCCAGGCATACTTCATGAAATTTCTAGTACATGCTTTCCTGTATTGGTTTTGCGACCAACCAAGCAGCACAGTGCTTTAATCTATGGGGTTTGAATTTAAAATTACAGAAATTAAATCTCGATAGGGGTGCATAAAAAATGTTTTCTTTTTATTTAAGGATTCCATGTTTAACAATTGTTTGGTATATTCCGTCTAAAAAATGTTGGTAATTTACTTAATTTAACTACAGTGGCAATCCGAACGAAAAATGTCTGACTTATTTTAGGCAGTATAGTGAATACATATGTTATGAAGAGGTGGGGTTTCTTGCAAACACCGTCAAACTAAAGTTCGACATGGGTGTGACTGTTGGACTATACTTGTGATATTTAGACCTAAATATAGCGATAAAAAGACAAAATCAAGAATTTAATCCGAATGATGCAGTATTTGAAATTAATGGTCTCTCGATTCTCTGCACGCAGATGTCACTTTAGATGGTGGCTACTCCTCTCTTAGAGAATACCCTCGCGTGAAGTAAAAAGAAAATCTTTTCCTTTAACTTTTCGAAAATTTAAATTTTTAGCAAGTGAATGTTTTATAGTATTGCTTGTTGGACAACAAGAACATCTAGTTAAGGCTTGTTTAACAGGTAAACAGTTCGATTAAACTTACTAAAAATCTTTTTGAAACAATTTAAGCTAAAGTATTTTCTGTTTTATTCACTTCAACCGATGGCTAAGGGCCATATATTAATCGTACTTTTTAAAAATAAATTGTGCATAAAACTTTACCATCAAAATAATTCATTGCTAATTGAAAAAATACTGAGCAGATAAAAATTATAAAATTTTTAAAATTGTACCACCATAAAATACAACTTTTGTGAGCTTTTTGGGTAACCAGCCTATGCATGTGTCTAAAATGTTGTCGAATGTCGACTCTTCAGTAAAGTAAAGAAGCATATATGAACGAAATTATGTTTCCTTATTATGAGCAAAGAATAACTTCTCGTAAAATACCCATTTTGCTTTATTCAATGTTATAAAGACACACCTAATGGAATGCCTTCATCTCCCAGTAGAGTTTGTGTAGATCCAGTATGGTCCCTCATTTTATTTAGTGCTTGATATGTCGATTGTAACCGCATTTCGCCTAGATCACACACAACCCGATTAATAAATTATTTTTTATTTTTATTTTTAATGCATTTGGCAAGAGGAAGACAGAATTCAGATGAATGTTCTAAAATGTTTTGAAAGAGGACACTTGTTTCGTAAAATGAACAATATTTTAATAAAATAATTATTTTATGAAGTACACTTCAAATGAACAAAATATAATTATCAATAATAGTGATGGGGAGACTGAATTATTTACCCTTTGTCAATGGAATTTTGCAAAATACAATGCATTTTAACTCAATCACTCTCTATAGGTTAATCAGTCATTTTTGAAAACTAACGTCGCAAGGAGACTTTTCGTTGATCGCCAAGCGGTGAATGGCCTATTGTACCTTAAAATTATTGTAAAATTGTTTATAAAAATATTGTAGCTCAAATTAAAATTCTGATAATCTTAATAACTTGAAATAACCACAACATTTAGATTCTAGCTAATATCTAAGGTATTTGGTATTTAAAACTTGTTATGCAATCGAATGCTTTCGAAAAATCAGTGTAGATAATATCAACCGGTACACGGTTTTCACTATAAAATACCATTTGATATGAAAAATATTTATTTATTTATTTATTTATTTACATTAATTTGAAAATTCTATTTTGAGCTACAGCTCATTATCAATAGAATTTTTAAAAAGTGGCCAAAGTATAATAATAATACAAAATTGTTGATTTAAGAAATAATTACAGTACACCCAATAGACTTCTTCCGGCAATTCTGTATCTGAAGTTTCACACCATGGCTTGGATCTTTCCATCTTCAAAAGGTATACAAGAGGGTTCCATGCATTATTCACCTGATACACCTTAGAGTCTCAGAAATCTCGTCTCGTTAAGATGACATCACGGCTTGGGTTGGGGTTTTTGTACACAAATTATTTTAATTAAAATATTTATATTTAAAAAAACTAAAAATAAATTTGAACATATTATATATTTTGTAAAGAAAATCCTTGACGAATATGAAGTCTCTGCATAAATTGCGATAATCCAAACGTGCGTTTACCTCACCAGAACGCTTAAATTTCTTAAAAGCCCTTGATGATTTGTGAGATTTTTTAAGCGACGATTTAACCAGCTCAGCATACCAGGAATCAACAAATAATAGTGAAGCAACTAATTCAAAACCGCTCTCCACAGTAATATTACATTCGAGGGAAGCTACTGAAATATTCAGACCTCTAAATAAAATTGTCTAATGAACATTATCACAATCTATAAATTAAAACTTAATTTAAAGTGGCGTGTGATATACTAGAATGACCTGCTAAATCTGGACAAGCCTCTACATCAATGAACTGGCTCTATATATTCGAACATAGTTCGAAAGGTTGTCTTCTGAAGAACCAAAAAGATGTTGTTAATCCATCACCAAGAAATTTTAGGTAGATTAAAATCATCCATAAACGACACATGATCATTGTCATAACATAACGGCAGAATGACACCGTTAATAAATCCTATAGGTAAAGATTAACGATATAACGGTACTTCTATAACGTATGTAAACTCCAACAACAAATAGCCAAAAACGAGCCACATTTGATTTTGACAATAATTGATTCTTGCGTCCAGCGATTTTCCGGTATTCCCGTTTCTCGGGAATGTTGTGAATATTTCCCGGGAATCCAAAATCCAATTTCAAGGCTCGTTTATTAACTTCATGTAATGAGAAAGTCGCCGCTGATGAAAGGTGCAACGGTACAAAAAATAAATACACATAGAGTTAGAGTGTAAAGAATTGAATATTATGTGGAATGAACGAATATTGAGCAATGTCGTCCAGCTACAAAATATTCTTAATGTGTTGAAGCGTTGAACCCAAAGCTGAAGCGACTTCAGCATTATTCTTTGTAAATTTAAAAGAATAGGCCACTATTATTGACCACAGGTTAAAACTTCTAAAAGAAACTTAGCAATTACAATAAATAAAGAAGAGGCCTCGTTAATAAAATTTCTCCAATTTTCCGATTTGGGGACAAAGGAAATTATGAATGATGCCTCTTTCGGAAGAAAATGTTGCAGAGGTTACGTGGTAGTACCATTGGATGCATACAAAGAAAACGAATTCAGTAAAAAGAAGAGCTGGGCATACATAATCTATCTAAAGGGTTAAACCAAAGTATCGCACTTTGTGAAAGTGTAAAGTAAGATTTTAAATTTAAGCCAGAAATGGAAAAACAACTAGTTTTAAAAAATACCCACTAACAAGCCGTCATCCACCAAAAATGTAAGGCATGTTCCAAAACGCGGTGGGTTTTTAATGATATATTGAATTAAATCTTCATCTGGCGCATTTAGCTCGGCAAACTGTTGGGATGAACGAATATTATAAAAACGTATGTATATGTTGAGTAAAATCAACGCTGATATTTTAAATTTAATTTTTTCTACGAGAAGTTTTCCCTTGATGTGAGAGGGAATCTGCCGATTGAGTGATTAATTTTTTTCCTTTACATTTTTCACCTAAAACTTAAATACTTTGAATTTTACTTAAATAATGAGGTATTGGATTAAAAATTTATATTTTCCCGAATCCCGGGAGTTTCCGAAAACTAGAAAATCACAATCTCGTTTCCTGGGAATGTAAAAGGTCCGGGAATGAGCAAGCCCTAGTAGGCATAATTCAGATTAACTTTATGAAATTCAAGATCAATATTCCCCTTCCTTCTATTAATAGCCAACTGAGAAAAACCATACTCCTCATACTTAAAATCAGCTTTCAACCAGGTTTCCGCAAGAATGTGAAAGTCATAATCATAACTTTGGTACGCATTCCGCTGTTGTAGTTGTGGTAATATAAAAGTAAACTATTGTTAGATTTAATGGTTATACTAGCTGCGACTTATTTTGATTATGAGGTGACGGTACTAACCCGGTGATATTATATCGTTACAGCTGAACAAGGTGGAAACAAATGATTAGAAAATTATTGACGACGAAAACTATTTTTATGTACTAATTTTACTTTCTTTTACATAAGTAAAATAAAGTATAGTAATCATTAAAATTTTGGACCTTCAGATTTTTAGAGATTTACGAGTTTTGAGGTCCTCTGAGTTCGAAAAAGTGGGTATCGAAATGGCGTCTATCTGTCAGTCTGTGTCCTCTCTACAGCCCAGATGGTTTAACCAATCGAACTGAAACTTAAAATTTAAGGTTTTTTGATAAATTGGGAGGTCCGAATTTTACTCCAAATCGGCTAACCGGAAGTGGCTATTCCCTTGATCCAGAAAATTTATTTTGCATATATCTTAAAAAGAGTAAGGTTTACAAAATACTACCTTAATAAAATAAAATTTCTCAAAATTCTCTTGTCGTAAAAGAAAGTCATGTGTGCCACATTTCTATGTTTTATTGATAATCCCGTTGCTTTGTAAGTTAAACATCTAAGAAATTTGTGTACAATAGATAAAAAATGAGATTTGGCCTCTTAGGATTTATCCACTTTAACCATAAATTTGGCCAGTCGAAGTATCAATAAATGATTGGTTTGAGACCGACCGCTGTTTAATAAATCCGATTTAGGTAAACTCGTTCAAGTAGTCTAAAACAACGCGATTAGCTAAAATTAAGGTGGACATATCCACACTGCGACTATAAACTCCGAAATTTATTAAATTCGTTTTATGAAACCGCAGAGTGTCAAGAGTATAAAATGCGATCAAATCTCAATCTTTTTCTCTACGAATACTTTTCAGGTCAAATGCAGTATTCGTTTGTTTAGTATTTTGAATATTTTTTTCTGGATGTAAAGAAACTTCATTAAATCTTAGTCGAGACTCATATTTTGAAGAAGCCTTTTGGAGGTGAACATCATGTTAACTTTTGACACTGTGTACCAATCTATCTTTTAAGTAAAAATTCCTACCAATTATACATTTAAAATACTACAAATTTTAAATAAGGAGTTGCTATATATACGAGATCAAAATTACAAATTATTTCAACGATTTAACATTTAAAGTTTGCATTGTAACGCTAAAATTCGTAACCGCCATTAATATAAAATGAATTAAATACTTTAGTTTAGAAGATGCTAGGAGTCTGAAATTTGAATATCTTTAGTTTTTATGAAATATTTAATGTTGTCGTGGTTTCGAGGTTCTCAAAAATGTGTTTAAGAAAATAAATTTTCTGCGTGGCTTATTAAAAGATAAATTATTTTTCTAATAAAAATTGTAAACACTACAACTTATATTAAATCTAGGAGTCGGAAAATTCGCGTGTCTTTTTATCACATTTTTATTAAAATTTTCCATTCCGTTCTCAAACAATTTTTTTGAAATATCGTGGCTAAATATTAGAAAAAACTTCGCGTAACAAAGGCGTTTTCATCAGCGATCTGGTCATCAAAAGAAGCACTTTCGAACATTAAAAAAATTGTATACCAAAATTTCAAAAAGTTTTTAACATTAACATAAAGGCAAATATACTAAGAAATGATTGCGATTTTTTTTATGTGTGTAAATGAAATAAAACTTGATAATTTCTTGAGAATTAACCCGATAATTAATATAAATATTAATTAAGTTGTAATAAAATCGTCCAATTTTCATATAAAATTTTTCGATCTTACTGGGGGCCTATTCCCGAACAGATATATGTCCATTGACAATTATGCCAATTTGACAAAAATGCTACACAATTTTACGTGAAAATGGCATTCTCGTTCACAAGTGTAAATTGTATTTCTTAATTGTAGTAGATTAAAATACAATTTGTAGTAGATTCCTTTAAAACTGTATTGTACATTTTTTACTTCTTTTACGTTAGTAAGTAGCTCAGATGGCTTAAACAATCGAATAGAAACTCTATATTGAAGCTTTTTTCATTTCGGTGTAAATCGGTTAACGGTTAAGTGGCATATTCCGTGAACCAATAAATTTACTTTGCAAATATCTCAAAAATATAAGATTAACAGAAATACAACTCCAAACAAAATAAATTAAAAGCAATACAAACAAAAAAAAATATCAAATACCTAAAATAAAAAAATTAACAAACCAAACAAATAAAAAAAAAAATAAATAAATAATAAGGAACTAGATCTATATGACTCCTCGAACGACACTTTTCTCACAAAGCGTCCATTATAATACTATATATCACCCATCCAACCATTTACATTTTAGAAACATCCGTCCTTAAAACATATCACAGGATTTCTTAAATTTGGAGATCCTTTCCCAATATTCCCCAAGCCGTCAAATCAGATAAACTCACAATTAAAGTTATGCCAGAAACACATGAGCAGAATTTTTGCTAGCAGCGCTGCCGCCAGAAATTTGGCTGAACTACAAGAGCTTTCTGTTTTGACAAGAAAAATTGTTTTTGTGGCATCTATTTGATACATGTTTAATTTTAATATAAATTGTAACAATTGTAATTGTACATTTTTGTAAATGAATGATGCCTTATTTTGTCATAAATTAATTAATTTGTACTTCTATTTTTACACTTGTCACTTACAAATTATACTAGATTTGTTATCTTTTACGTAATGTAGCAAGCAAAATCCATGTATTTCATTCCATATAAACTAGTGTACAATAAACCTCATAATAATTTGCTATTAAGATTTATATACGATCTTTAATACCAAAAGAATTTAGTACTCAGGAATAATACCTTTAAAGGCGATTTCATTACACCAAGTCACAAATAATGTAATGATCAACATGTCGTTCAAATTTCAACCAATGAAATATCATAAAATACCAATAAAACGTCACACAAAGAATTTATATTTACAAGCTTACTAGATATATATTTTATTAAATATTGACGATAAAATTTGCCTCCAGCAAAGTATTGCAGGTAAATTTAGAAATTTAAATTTCATATTACATGGTAACCAATTCATTTTGCCTTGAAGACACCAATGAAACAATTGCTTGAATTTGGAATGTGTATTAACCGTAGAAAAATATTTAATCGAAAAGATTTATTTTATCTCGGAAAACGGCTCAACAAAATTTGTTTACTCTTTTCTTGTTAAAATATCCCCACGCAGTGCTTTAATCGACTTCAAATTTTGCAAACGAGTAGATGATGAATTGCAACATTTATCATCAAAATATAGAAAAATTTGTTGGTCCCATTTTTGAGAAAATCTATGCAGTTTTCTCTTGATGTAAGAAACATGATTATAAGAACCTCTTGTCAGTGCTGGTTAAAAGAGTTTTGTATTTCCAAATTATGATTTATGGTGCATAATCTAGAACCAGGTACGATCTACTTATAATGTCTCACATAATAGTAGGGTTGCGTCTGGTGGTCTGACGCAATGAGACTTCCTAGTAACAGAACAGGACTAACCTTTTCGCAGTTGCAGCTTATTAATTTTCTTGTTAATTTGTGAAGCTTGCGCTCAATTAGACTGATTGACATTGGGTTTCACTGGACAAAAAATGGCAAGTTCGAACCCATCTCACATAAGCCACGTGTGTTTCAGACTAACGCTGATAAATTTAGCATTTCAGATAATAAATTTTCTATAGTACTATTAAACTAAAGCTTGTTTTAATTATTATCATTAAGACGTCTTTAGTTTTTTTGTTTTTCATCGTATGCTAAAGCCAATATAAAACATAATTATGACTCCACGCGTACGGTAACGGAGGAGTAAAAGGTTTCTTGCCGGAGATATACTATTATTATTACGGATTATATATACAGCTAACCCACGCTTCACACGGTACTCGCATGACACGGTTTCGCTATAGCACAGTTATGCAAATGCGCAAACTTTCGGATAACACGATTCGTTAAACACGGTTTTCGCATTAACACGGTCGTGAAAGTGACTCGTTTAACACGATTTCAATTTTAACATAAAATCTTCAATAAATTACCGTTAACGTACACACTAACAAAATTTCGGTGAATAACCGAGTTTTATTTAATTCTGCTGTCTATTTTACGAATGCAATGTAAAATGAATGTGTTGGTGATAAAAAGTAAAAAAAATAATTTGAACGCACAATACCAAAACCAATGTGGACAACTACAACTATATATGTAGTTTCACATTAAACTTATACAAACTGCATTTCTAATTTAGTTTTAGTTCTAAACGTACACAAACTGCATTTCTATTTTAGTTCCAATATAAAATTTAAACTGGTGAGAATTTAATTTATAATTTGTCCGTAAATAAAATTTAATAATTTTTAACGAACATTTTGTTGTTTAGACATTTAAATTGTCGATTTCTTTTATAATTGTGGCAAAAGATACAAATCTTACAAACTCGAATCATTGGATAAAAAAACTAAGTGCAACGTGTTTAAGAGAAAGACAATTTCTTTGGGCGAGAAAGTGGTTATTTTAGATCGGCTATAAAAAGGGCCGCTGTTAAAACCGCTGTTGCTAAAGCGTTAGGACAATTAAAAAAAATGAAAAAATCATCCGAAAAAGTGTTAAAACTACATCATCAATCAGAGACGCAAATGTGAAAATCATGGAAAAAGCGTTAATGATTTGGATCGAGGACAACACACAAAAGAGGATGCCATTAGATGGTAATGTTATACGACAGAAAACAGTAAAAATATACAATGAGTTAAAGAATCAAGCTTCAAGTGAACCGTTTACCTCTACAGAATTTTTAGGCAGTAAGGGGTGGTTTGAGCGATTAAGAAAGCGTTTCTCTTTGCATAATGTTAAACTTCAAGGAGAAGTTGCTTCGGCAGATGAGGTTGCCGCTGACAAATTTTCCGCAGAGCTTGCGCAAATTATCCAAGAAAATGGCTATACTGCAGACCAAGTTTTTAACGCGGACGAGACAGGGCTTTGCTGGAAGAAAATGCCAAACCGTACGTATATTGCGAAAAACGAAAAAGTGGATCATGGATTAAAATCAGCTAAAGACAGGCTTACACTGCTGTTTTGTAATAATGTGTCGGGTGATTAATGACAAAGCCATTGCTTATTTATAAATCATTGAGCCCTAGAGCCTTGAAAAAAATTGACAAAACCAAACTACCTTTATATTGGCGAGCCAACAGAAAAGCTTGGGTGACAGCTAATCTGTTTAGAAATTGGTTTTTTGATTGCTTCGCTCCAGAGGTGGAACGATATTTATAAAAAAACCTTACCTTTAAGGTGTTACTTCTTTTAGACAACGCTCCTGGACAGCTTCAGGATTTAAAGCACCCAATTATTCGGTAGTTTATCCACCATAATATACTATGTCGCTCCCATTGGAGCAGGGGGTAATTTCAACCGTCAAGGCCTACTATATCAAAAGAACTTTTCAGCATATTTTGGTTTTAATGGATAGTGATACTGACTTTACAGTTTTACAGGTATGGAAGCAATTTAGCATTTTGAATTGTGTGGAAATCATTTCTTTGGCAGCTAATGAATTAAAATCATCCACTTTAAAGGGCTGTTGGAAACCAATATGGTCGGAAATTGGTTCTAAGGACGTTGAAATTCCAGCAGTGAATGAATAATATTAACAAATCGTTGACCTGTCACATGTCGTAGGAGGAGAAGGACTTGAGGACTTAACAATTGATGATATTCACGAGCCGGTAACTCAAGAAAATGATTTGACTTAACAAGATCTTTATAGTTAATGAAAAGACACTTGATGAATCAACTGATTCCGAAAGCGTCTCAAGCGAATTGCCAACTCCAAATTTTACATTGACAGCAATTAAAACAATATTCGAGCTTGCTGCAAAATTAAAAAATTAAATTTTAGAGAATGAACACTTCCATGGAGCGGAGTTTAAAGTTTGAACGGGTATTGGAAAATTCTTTAGCAACACACACGGAAATTGAGAAAGAACTGAACAGCAAAAAAGGTAGCCTCTGATTACGGAATTTATAAAAATCAGTAAAAGAAAACAAAATGACGACCTCCAAAGTTGGTCCAGTGAAGTAAACCTTAACTTTAAAAGGACAAATACACAGGCTACCATCACACAGTTCCTTCGCAGAGATAGGATCGAAAATGAAAATGACGAAAGTAGCAGTGTGAGCGATTGGGGTGAAATGTGCTAATTTTTAACCACACTACATAAATGAATTTCATATGTAGATTTTGAATTTTAATGAAGTTTATTATTCCTAAAACATTTCTATAAGAAATTTGAATTCTTTAAAGTTTTTTATTTTAGTTTTTATTTTATTTAATTAAATTTTTAGTATAAAAATAATATAAGTATAAAATCAATGTTTTAATATTTTATGAAGAATTTAGCTATATTTGAGAACCAAACCACATTAATTGTATGGATTCTGAGTATCGCTTAACACGATTTCACATTACACGGCATTTATATGGAACCAAACTACCGTGTTAAGCGGGGGTTACCTGTATTGCACCTATTAAATATATTTAGGGAAATCACCGAATACTAATTTTATTTTATGCATTGCTCTATAAATTTCTTTCTTATATCTTCACGCTAAATACTTTCCGACATAGAAAGTGTAAAAATAAAACCGAATAGAAAAATAGACTAATGGGCAAAGAATACAGTACCACACTATAAAAATGATTTTTAAGACGAATATATTTTGAACCCCACTAGCTGAAAAATTGAAGCCAAATCCAAATTCTAGCTCATTCCAAACAATTATAAAATGTGTGTAATATATCAACTCTTTCTAAATATGTGGTTAAGGTTTTTCAAATTTTAAAAAAAAAAAAAAAAAACGAAACTTATGAAAATTTCATTTAAATTTTCACAAACATAAACCCTTCAACAAAATCATAATTAAACAATAAAAAAAATTTAGTGGCATGTGTTCCCCTCATGAACTTGAATAACCGCTGTCATCGCATTGAGAGATATTTTCGCATTTCTTTAAAAGCGTGCTTCGGAGTTATTCCAGTTAAAAGAGCGAACGGAAGTTACAGATGCCGGTGGAACTAGGTTAAATTCGGTGCCTGTTTCCATCGAAATTTCTACACATACCACCACTGGTTCGCCTCAAACCCTTTCGCTGAAGGTGCATGAAACGTATCTCGCCCACAGGATACTGCAAACAAAATCTCGATTCATTGGCAAATAAGAAAAAATAAATTTTTTTAGGGTAGCCAGTTTTCTCTGGCGACGAGTCTATGATCAAGCTATAGTATGAAGGATATTATGTTCCTTTACTTTTAAAAGACGTGTATGGGTATCATTAAATAAAAACGGTATAAAAAAGACCGTGTAAAAAGAGTTGTGTGTATACATAAATTTTACTCTAACGAAAATATTTACATCCCTTGTAGGTAGTGCATAAGTTTAGGCTTAGAGGTTTTGGTGGACATAATTTTTGGCGTATAAATTAGTGTGTGTCGATTGAGAAATCAAATAGATGTAACATACATTTTTGTAAGGTATTACGAATAAACGAACTAGAAATGGCTTCCAGTGCTGCACCATCTAAAGAGGACACGTGTTTGGAGACCTCAGATTTGGTATAATTTGATGAGAAGAACTAGTATCTAGTGTGTGCTTATCCAAAAATATATTGGATTACCCTCATTGGAATAAGCAGCAAATCATTCAAGATGCCTTTTTATTGAAACACTTGGTGAATCTGTAATAAAAAAGCAAACGACTAGAAGAGTTTACCTTCTGAGCTCCGTAAGCTTTTGAAATGTATAAGAAGACCTTACAGCATCATATGTGCAATGATCATTAGTCATCACTGTGAACACCTGGAAACGCGACTACTGAACGAAAACAACCGACTTTCTGCGAAAAATTAACAAACAAACATATGGTACATCTAAGTGCAAGATTAGTACAAATTTTTAGTGGTTAAAGGACTAATAAAAATCAAGAGTTTGGTCAAAAGGACCAAAGTTTTTGAAATCTTCTCAAAAATGACCAACAACTTTGTTGGTCCAAAACCAATTTTCTTAACGTTTTAAAAGTCCTTGAGTCCGAAAGCGCAAAAAAAAAAATGTCCGTCCTTCAATCTGGATATCTGTATGGGCCCGTGGTACGTCGAAAACGGCATGTCCCGATTTGGGTTTTTCCCGCCAACCCGTTTCTATGATCATGGCGAAGAATTAAAAAGTTTTTGAAAGCTGTTCGTAAAGAGGATCGGATACCTGCCAAACAAAATCACCCAAAACCACGTAGTGGTTGATATTACAACGTTGGCCAATTGTTTTATATGCTGGTTTATGAATTGAGTTTGTGCTTGAGTTCATAATTGAATTGGGGTTGAGTTTTGATTAAATTAAAGTTTAGTGAGTGACGTCTATGAATTGACGGTATAACATGTTGATTTGGGAGTGGAGTTGGACTTTAGTTAAGGGTTGATTTAAGGGCTGCGTTTAAGGCCATGTAAAGGATGAGCTGAGTTTGGACTAGGGCTAAGTTGGACTTAAGAAGAAGTCAGCGGTTAACCCAATTCTTACCCAGAATTTAGTTGAGATCTACGTTAAGTGTTGATTTGTTGTCAAGTAGGGTGTTGGCCTAGGGTTGAGCGATGGGAATCAGTTGGGGATTTATTTGGGGGTTGAGTCTGGAGTACAGGTTTAGATTAAAATAAGTTGAGTTCATGTACGGATGTATTTTTTGAACCGTAGTGATTTAGCATTTTGTTGAACGTTGAGTTTGGAGTTGAGTTGAGTGTTGAGTTTAAGATTGAGTTGGGGTTGGGTTATGGTTGAGTTTGGGATTGGGTTAATGGCTGAGTGGAATTCGAGAATGGGTTGAAAAGGATTTGGGTTGAAGTTGCGTTTGATTTGTTTGAGGGATTGGTTTGGGGACCAAATTGGGGGCCAGTTGAGGGTGTAGTGCGTGGTTAGATTGTGTTTATTTGAGTTAAGTTAATAAACGCACGCAACTTTCGAATCGGGTTGATTACGAGATTGAGTTGGCCGTTAAGTGTGGAATTAAATGGAGAGTTGAGATTTGTTTCGAGCTAAGTTTAGTGGAAGCTAAATTGGCATGCGTTGGAGTTGTGATTAGCGGTTTCGGTTGGGAAATTATTTGGTAGTCGATTTGTGATTTTAGTTTTGGGCGTTAATTTTGAGCTTAGTTTAAAAGTTGAGTTGGGGATGAAGTTGAGGTCTGGGTTGGTGATGGATTTGGTGACTGCGATCGAGTTGGAGTTGAGTTGTAAATTGGAGTGGATTATTTTAGAGTCAAATTAATTAATTTTCCAGTTCAAAAATTTGATCATCTAGTGAAGTTTCAGCCCTTATTATTTTATAAATTGAATTTTTGCAAATAATTTCATTTTGTTTTATTTTGTTTAGTAAAATTAAAATTAAATTGGACTCCAGGAACTGTATTTTTATTTATTTCGAGGAACGATAAACGTTAAGCTTTCCAATCGCCTAAGGTTTACATTTATACCTTTCGAAGTTTAATTCATTAATAGGTTTAGGTTCCACGCTTTGATTTCTTATACGTTCAAATGCGATTTATGAAAATAATTTGGTTAAATTTATCTCAAAAGCCTAAAAATGTTTTTTTATAATTTCTTTTAAAGAATTTAAGAATATTTTAAAAATTCTTGAAATCAATTTAATTATTTTATTACATTTCTAGAAACATGGAGTTAAAGTTGCTTAGCTTCGAAGATTAAAAATTCCATTCGAATTCCAATTTTATTGTTTAGATTACAACCTAATATTGATTTATTAAAAACTAAGAACTTTTTTATGTTCTTTTTATAAAATATGTATTTTTTAGTAATCATTTCGGCGAGTGAAGTCCCAATTTGAGTATTTTTCGTTTAAACTGTGCGAAACAATTACCAATAAGATCTAACTAGATAAATTCAAATACCAATCAGAACTATCGTCTTATCGTGTACATATGTATGCAATTTTCACCATCTTAGATTACTGTATAAAGAAAGGTATTGAGATGATACAACAATAGAAAACCTAAATTAATCGTTTTACCTTATTCTCGTATGTGTGTACAATTGTGACACCATTTATAGTTAATGCGCATTCATTTTGTCTAAATGCCTTCGAAATAAATTTTCATTTCGAAATTCCCATGAGGAAAATATCCCAACTATTTTAATATGATTTTCTTCTTTTTCTTATACACATCTATAGTTTAAGTCTTGTGTGTGGGTATTCCATTTAGTTCTTGTACATACATATATATATATATATACAAACACTTTAATTTAACATTTTGTTTATTGGATTATAACAAAGGTCGGGGGGAAATACGAAAAAACCATCTAATAAAAATATCATTTCACAACAATAGTAAACACATACAATTTGAAATGACATTATGATAATTGCCATTTCATTTTAGTTCCTTTCATTCCTCGTTTAACATCTAATGTGAATTAGATATTGTGTCCATTACTGAATTAATTTTAAAATCCTTTAAATACTAATCTTATATGAAATTTAACACGATGTAGATATGCATAAACATATATACGTCTCTCGTATATTTGTGTATGGCTAGTAGTTCTGTAATAAGAAATCAAATCACGTTCAATTTTCTTATAAGCATAAGTTATCTATGGTAAAATAAACACTTTAAGAACATGTCGTGTATTACTTATATATCCAAATGAAATGGTGATTATTCTGTTCTTTGTATAATATACATACTCACATATAATGACAATAAAAATCTTTATATACATAACATACTTAATAACGTTTTAAAAATAAGTAATAAAGATTATGCAGTTTTTTACGATAATTTGAATAACAATAAAATGAGGGATTAATGACATAACGCATATAAATTTTATATATACGAGTACACATCATTGTGATTTTTGCACATACAAATTAAAAAGATACAAATACAAATCAAGAAATGCCAAAAAAAAAACGGATACACTGACAAACATGATATTTTTACATGTGATGCACCTGCTTCAATGCACTGCTCGTGCATTTAACTTGAGGATGTATATATCTTTCCATTTTTTTTTCAAAGAACACCAATTTTTGAAAGGAAAAGTGTCAAGTAAATCATTTTTGCTTTGTGCATACAAAAAAAATATTAAACTGCAATAAAATGCATTTGTTTAATTTATTTGTAAATAAAATAAATTTAAATTTCGTGATTTGAATACTAAGTGATTTTATTATTTTAATTTTAATATTATTCTAATGATTATTATTCTATGTTATTACGCGTTTATTGGTATTTTGATATTTTTGTTTGCATGTTGCTAAAATGTAATATAAGCACATATTAAATGGATATAATGGTATATAGAATTATTCAAGTTTCCAATTAAAATATCGATAAAGTTAAACAAACCATTAAAACAAATTTTCGACACTTGGTCTTTTAGGATTTTACACTGTAAACGGAGTTATCCGAACAAAGAACTTAAGAACATAAAACAGAACTATATTGTTGCGAGCAATATTAAAAGTGAAATGTGGGAAACACTTAGGAAAATGTCGATCAGCTATTTAAAAAAAATGTACTCTATCGCCAATCATTATCCGGTTTATTTAGTTGAACTCTACTTATTGCATAATTCTGTGTTAGTGTATTTCTTAGTTTAGAGGCTATCGAGATTGTAAAAATTTGCAGACAGTTTCAGACAACACTTTCTCGTACAAAAATAACATTTGACAGTACTCGAATAAGAACACTGCGACAGGGATGGACAAAACGAAAAATTTCAGAAAAGCATACGATGAAATTCGACAAATGAGAAGGAAATGGGATTCTAAGAATGATTTTTGGCAATAATCAACATATAAAATTTTTCTTCACTTAATAAAATAAAATAAAAATATGCCGTAATGTACCATATGCCATACTGAAATAAGCCGAACTAAAGCGTGCCATAGAAATATACCATAACGACGGGCTCCTTATTATGTAAGGCACAACTGATCTTAAAAACGGACAAATGGCGAGAACTCTTAAAAATTTCATTTGTTTTTTATTTACCTTGATTGATGATAACGCTTTTGTTAAGTTTTTCTTACAGGTTCACGTAGTGACTGCTAATTTAAGACAATATCCTTCCAATAAGCTTCAATAGTTTCAGTTACGATTTTTTCTAACTCTTAAACGGATCATCATATTCATAAGTCTCTCTTGGCAGTCAAACCCTATTATGTTCAATTAAAATCAAGCGCTGCTTTATATGGCGGATACTTTTTTAATGCACAAGTAGGCTTTGAAGTCAAGTTTGAATCATCGTTGCGTTAAGGATTTGAACATTATCTTATTGAGAAGTCCCGAGTAAGTATTTAACCCACGTGTCTGCAACCTAATTTTTATCTTCGTCTTTACGACCAACATACCCGGGTAAGTATGTACGATTTCTATTCATTTTGCGTGAAATTTTGTTTTAAAATTGAATTTTACGTTAGAATAAATAAATTTTGATTATTTCAATTTTATTTATTAATACAACATGCTATTGTATTTCCTGGTTTTGTACAACCCTGTTTTATTTATGATAACTTAATATTTCGGCACGACACTTATCAACAAATATAACGGGAAAATTAAAAATATGAGTGAAATAGATAATAAAAGACGATGGGATTGAACAGTTTGGAGTGAAATTCCACCAACAAATCGCAGAAATCTGTCGCATAACATTGCCACTGCAGGCCCGACAAATAAAACAAACAATCTAAGCATTATCCAAACATTTAAACTATTTATTTATACGTGAAGACATTTGTGACATCATCATTCGCGAAACCAATCGTAGACGACCTCAAAGTTACCAAACATGGAACAACAAAAATCCAAATAATATTCGGGTATGGAAGCCAATAAGTATCTCTGAATTTGATGGATATCTCCGCATTATAATGAGAATGAGTATACTAGAGTTTTGGAGATCTAGTTCTGATCCCCTTTATCGCGCTACGTTGGGTGTTCAGCGCTTTTATACTACACGCCGATATACCAGATTTGATAATGAGAATAGCCATGCGCAACCAAGTCTTCTGTCATTCCATAAAACCGGCCAGATATGGAATTAAAGTATGGTGGGGGTGTGACTACAATACCTCCTATCCATTGAAAGAACAAATCTACACTGGAATCGCTGCAAACTCACAAATGGTAAGTAACCATGGAGAACGTGTTGTTATAGATTTATGATGTACTCTTTTTCATAGAAGTGGTCGAAATTTTACGTGTGACAATTTTTTTACCAGATACAATTTAGCTTCTAGTTTGATGCGTAACCACAATTTATCAATTTTAGGAACAGTAATAAATCACAATGTGTTCGTATTTTCCAAAAAAAACAAAGCTGTGGTGGTTTTATCCACTATGCATTTAGATAAGGAGAAACAAGGATCGGCCAATAAACCAAAAATGACCCTAGATTATAACGGAACTAAGGACAGCGTGCAATATTCATGTAAAAGGAGGACGAATCTCTGGCCACTGGCATTTTTTATAACATTTTGGATGTGGCGGCTTTAGCAACATATATAACATACATAGAAAATAATCCGTTCTTGAAAAAAACTCCAGTCACCGGCGTAAATTTTTGCAACAATTATGCGAGCAGTTGGTTATGTCTGAAATTAGTAAGCCGCCCAAGAACCCGCAAATAACGCGACATTTTGCTACCAAAAACGGTATCGAAAGTATTTTGGGCCATACTGTGGAAATTGAAGCAAGAGATGTACAAAGCACATCTATCGCAAAAAAAACGTGACTCAAGCGGTAGAATTATTCACAAAGGAAACTGCCACATTAGTTCGGAGAGAAGATTGACCTGCAAAAACTGTGCGAATTGCAAAACGCCAGTCTGCGCGCAGCGTATATTGACTGTAGCAACTTGTTTGTGACGTACCACAAACACCGGGAATTAATTTTTATGTAATTTTTATTATATGTTAAGTTTTATAAATAGATAATAAAGTAAATAATATGAAATTTTCTAATTTTGAATTTTCATTTAGTGCTAAGATTTAGCTACATACCAGGGAACGTTGGTTGTCAATTTGAGGGGTTATTCGAAACAAACTATACTAAAAACAAGTTATAATCGAGTTTTGAAAAAACTTTTCTTGAAACTCCATTCAGAACATATAATTGTTAAGCTACTGAAGGATTGATGTCGATAAGCTACGTAAATCAATAAAATTTTGGTAGTTAAAATTGAAAAACATACCTGGGGTATGCGGTTGTAAACATAAAGGTTAAAAGAATCACAGAATAAATGAAAACTGCTTTCCGAATAAATTTGCATGGATGAGCAGCCATTGCACTTAAGACAATTAGTACAAGTTATTGGATAATCTGTTCAGCCAAAACCACAAAAAAAAAATTTATTTCCTTCCGCAGAGAGAGATTAATGTTCCCTTCTTTAGGGAAGAAAAAATGGATTTAAACACTGGAATCTGCTTAACAGTTTTATACTTTTATGTTTTACAAAAGCCGCATAAACTCAGCAACAGCATGAGCATAACTAAACAAAACCTGCCAATTAAATAATTTCAAAATTATTATTTAATTATGTAACAATGGACGAGTATATGAGTTTTTTTCGGGTTCCGGTCAGTTGATCGTAAACAATTGATCGTGTTACAATTGAACGTGAACAATTGATCGTAGATACAATTAATCGTGGAAACAATTGATCGTGGATACAATTGATCGTATGAAGAATTGATCGTGGATCAAATGAGTGTCTGGACAATTGATCTTGGATCCATTTATTTTGCGTAAAATATTTTGTTTTTTTTTTATTTCGTTTTTTTGATGAGTTATAGAAGATAAGTCTTGTCCTGTGAACTAATAAATCTGCTCCTATACTTCCGCTCCTGAAGAGTTGTAAATTAGTCAATGTCATTTCTCTTTTTCCGAGCGTAATTAAAATTAAAAAGATTCTTACAAAATGTGAAATTAAATTCGGAAAAAGTTTGGTTATCAGTCATTTTTTCTCTACAACTTTTTTCTGATTTTTTTTTGTTTCGACCATGTGGTCACTTTGATTTAAAACTCGGTTGGATACCAATAACTAAAGCAATTCACTTCAATTCTTTATTTTAATTCACTTACACTATTACACGAATAATTGTCCATACGATCAAATGATCCACGATCAATTGCTCATACGATCAATTGCAACTACGATCAATTGTTTCCACGGTCAATTGGTGTACGATCAATAGGTCACGATCAATTGATTACTGTCAATTGACGGTAAACCGTCATTTTCACAGCTCGGTAAGTTTTAAAATCTTCAATTTTTTACTTTTCCTTTGTTTCAAATATATTTTCATTTCATTTTTTTTGAGTCACTTACGATCGTATCCGATTTTCGTTTTCATTCTTTCCGGAAAATCCGTTCAATTTTTAATATACATTTTTTTAATTACCCCCGCTAAACATATTTTAACATCAAAAATAATGAATCGTCTACAAATTTTATATATTTTGCCAGCTTTTCTAACTGTTACTAGCTATTTACTTCGTCAACCTTTTAGTTCAAGGGGCTGCCGATCCGAATCCCCGTATTCTGAGTATTTATAGAATTCATCATGTTGGAATTATTTGATTGTTTTGTTTTTTTTCTTTTCATTGTGTACAAATATCCCAAATAAATAATTGGGACATCAAATTGTATCTAGTTACATTCAAATCAAATATATTGCATGGATTGGCATAGTTTGATCTTTTTACCAAAATTTTTTCCGTTCTTATAGCTGAATTTCTTGTAGAAGTTATAAAAAATAAAAAAATGACTTAGATTACCTTCCGCTGCTTCTTTTCCACTACTTTAACAAAAACGATTTCTACAAGTAGAAATCATTTTACAGACGTCGTCGAGCCGCGTTTAATGGAAAATAGAAAATAGGATATTTTTAAATAAACTTTTCCGTAAATTGAAACAAAAATAGAAATAATATTGTATTTTATGAATTTTCATTAATATTTTTAAAATTACAAAAAGTCAAATTTTTAAAATTTGGAATTTTTAAAATATTGTTATAGGGTGACACTTAGAGTAGAATAGAAAAAGTGAATTCATATGGCAAAATTTACTGTTAGTGAGTTTTTCTTTTTTTGCTTTCCGGAGCCGCTAACGAGAGTGGTCATATAAAAGTATAGAGCCGCTCCATATAAATAGGTAGCGCTAAATATTTTGTATATCACTGAGAAGTTGAATTAAATGGTTGATTTTGACGCTAAATAAATTTGATTTACCAATAAATAGCACTCTGAATTTAAAATTAGGTATAGAAAATTTATTGTTCCACATAACATCTAAAAACGGCGCAAGTAAAAACTCCACTATGTACTAAAATGGAAATTTTTGATGCTAAAACTGTGCTACATTGTACTTAACGATTCTTACTGAAAAAAGCTTGTTAGTTCTAGAAACTTTGGTTTAAGTATATAAGAAGGCGAATGAGATCAAATTATTATTCGTATTTGGAAAGTGATTGTGTGAAGATTAAACCTTGTGATTTAAAATGTGATTTAGTGCGAAGAAACGTTAGTTTTAAGAAACTAACAATTAAGAAATTTTTGAAAGCACTATTTTTAGCCCAGAAAAAGGTCAGTTTTTATTCATTTTTAATTATCATTCTTTAATTAGTGTAGCTGCAGTGGCGTGATTTTGACAAAAAGAAATATTTTATGAAGGACGTTACCCCAGTTTTTGTGTAAAATAAATGACTTTTCGCTCATCTTATCAGGCTATAGCAACTGAACTGTTAGCTTATTACCCTGATTTTTTCTTAAATATAAGAATTAACCATTTACTTATAGTTTTAGCGAATTTTACTTTACCCTTTAAAAACTTTAAACCATTAAATTTTATTGTATTTGTTTTATATGATCTAGACTTATATATTTGGAATAAACCAGAATAACTTAATGTTTGAGTTACAAATTATGTAATTGTAATACCTTAGTCGCAACTCACCAGAAACATTCATTTATTCTCTGAATATATTCAATAGCGCATCATCTTTCTGTGTACCTCTTTCTAATTCCTAACAAGTCTAGCGAAATGAAGTAGCAAACTTTGTAACACCTGCAGCATGAAATGCTGAAGCTATAGACGTACAGATTTTTTTGTCGATGTTACAAATTCAACATTTACTCAAAGACGTTTACCCCTATTTATAAAATGTAAAAACTCTATAGCTGTAACTTTACAGAAATGGTTTATAAAGCAAAAGTTTCAGAGTATTAAAGGTATTCACAAACTGTAAAACTTCTACACTGTAAATAAATACATTTGAATTCGCCGCTATAAGAAAAGTAGTATAGCCTTTGGCAAAAAGAAATGTCCAAAAATTAATCATAACAAAACATTCAGGCTTGAAACTGGAATGGTAGTGTAGAAAAATTTGGCCTGTATATATACAGGCGCTTACCTGATAGAAATTGGTAGGTATTTTCATCGCCTGAATCCGATGAAGCTGTTTTTACGAATTAAATCCATGATGAATCACAAAAAAATGTTTGTGCAGGGTGCAAAATATGAGAAATGTATATATTGCATTTTTTGACTTTCTGATTTTTGGAATGTGCAACCATTGCTGAATGGGGTGATCAATTTATACCTTCAGCTTGACGATATGTCTAAGGTCGAACTTAGTAGAGAACGTAGAAAATTAAAGGTAGCAATCGCAAAAACTACAAATTAAATCATCTTGATTTCTTCCAGGTTAATAGATGCTATTGAGAGTAGTTCTTCCTGAAAAAATCATGTCGAAAAATATTTACTATACCGAGTTATGGGCCAATAAAATCATTATATGTAGCTTTACGTCAACAAATTGGACACTGTAAACTTATACATTTCGTGAATATCATTTTAGTACTAATCGGAAATTTTACGTTACAGAGCGAATTTACATTTTGTGAATATAGGAGCATTAATTTTGGAGCAAAAAAGCAACAATTTTTTGTCACTTAGTTGTACAGTAAAGTATTATTGAAATAACTATAAATGTATGAATAGGTATATATTGGAAAATTTGTAAGATTTAAAATACATTTTTTAAACTAATAACCGTTTGTGGCACTTAAATTTTATATAACAGAAAAAATCCCTAAAGCAACTAATTTCATTGTTGTGTAAAGAGAAAATCTTTTAATGTTATTGACTTACGTAAAACTATAAGATTGTAACAATTCTAAAGCAGCAAATATAAAATTTTCGTGGTTGTCCTGGACGAAATTTATTCACAACAAAGTTTTAAATTAGTTCCACAGTGCAATTATATAGTTATAGCCGCGAAAAATCGGTTGTTGCAATATAATACCGCCGTGTTTTCAATTTAAATTTTTTGTTTTCCATCTCTTAATACGAAACTTGACTTTAAAATAAAGTGATTTTATGGCATTTGATGAAGGATAATTGACTTTTTTAAAAAGCGGAAAAATAGATGTTGGTTTCAGTGGCGTAACTGTAAATTTCGGGCCCCCACCCCGCAAAATTTTGCTTGGGCCCCTAAAATGCTTCATGTATACCTATGAAAAGGTAAAGCTTTTAGTTAAAAACTTATTTCTTTGAATTGTCCAGCCTTGCATTCATTAAAAGTATCTAATTTCGAGAGAATTTATGATGCAGAACGTGACTCAGTTCAATGGCTTCAAATAAAGCTGCAATCAACTCAATGCTTTGACGATTTCTAAATATATCAACAAAGAAATACAAATTTCGAATATCATTTGAAAAGTAATAAGAATTTCGAAATAATTTCAAAAATATCAAATTTTCAATGTATCTTTAATATTCTAGAAAGTTCCAAAATATCGATTATTCGTATGTAAGTAAAACCAAAGGAATACGCTCTAATCACCACCATGTAAAACGTAAATAATCTAGACTATCTTGAATATTTTCGAATAACCTATAGGAAATTGAGGAAATGTCGATATTTTGGCAACATCTCGAAAAATCTACTATCACAATTCAGATTTATATGTGTAACTCTGCAAATTCCCACAACTCAAAGCTAAGCGTAGAACATTGCCTAACGAAATTCGAATAAATTTGAAAATCTTTAAAATTCTCGAATAATCCTAGGAATATCGAAAAACTTAAGAAATTTCTCTTTCAGAAAAAATCGAATAATCTCCGTATTATGTGAATCTCGATAGATCGCGATCAATTTCAATAATACCAAAAAACAAGATATAAATAATAGATATAAATGAGTAATTCTGGAAAGCCTGTAAAAATCTAGAAACCCCATAAAAATTTCGTTTAAATATCGAATTATTTGTCAAGTAATTTAATGTTACTAATACTACTAAGCAAGCTGAAACTAAGGTCAACAACACCTCAAATAGTACCGGATAACATCTTAAATATCGAACAATAATTTTCTTCGAATAGGCTCTAAGATTCTCGAGTAACATCGATCCATCAAATACTCCCTACAATCTCAAACATACTCGAATAACCTAGAAAATCTCAATAACCTGACTCGAACGTCATGCGCCTCCAGTCTCGAACGTCATGCACCTCATTTCCATGCTACACTGCAAAAATTTTGAGGAATTTTAAAAGTGATTAAAACATAATATCCCAAACATTGATTTGAAATAGGAGAACTCTCCAAAAAGAAGCAAAAATAACACAATCACAACAGGGTGACTGACACGAAGTGTTACCAAAACAAAACGCCACAGAATTTTTATTTTTTGATGAATTTTATTGAATCAAAGTAAAAAATGTTCACAAATATTTAAATTTTCGAATTGCATTAGCAGTTTTCGATTTGGCCACCCTTAGCCGCGATTATGGCCTTCAAGCGGCCGACAAAGCTATTGCATGCAGCACCAAAGTGCTCTGCGGTATTTTGGCCCATTCCCGGCGAAGCGCTTGCTTGAGATGATCGACACTTTGGTATTTTTTTGTCCCAACTTAGCTCTTAAAAATACCCTAAACCGAGAAATCTAGCGGATTTGCATCCGGTGATTTTGGTGGCCATTGGGCATTGGAAATGAACCGCGGAACGTTGTTTCTCAGCCAATCTTGATTGACGCGCACTTTATGACTCGGCGCCGAGTCCTGTTGAAACGTCCAGGCTCTGCGGCCGAAATGTTTTTGTGCCCAAGGCTTCAACGCTCCCTCCAACACATGATCCCGATAAATTTGAGCATTTATCTTGATGCCACAGTCCAAATAAACGATCGGTGAATTGCTTTCGGCCGTTTCGGCGGCCCAAACCATCACAATCAGTAGAACGGCCGGGCAAGTATATCTGGTCGTTTTGCTTGTTCACATATTGCTCAATAACGAACGGTGACTCATCGGAGAAAACCAAATTCGGCAAAACGCCACTTTCGTGCAAGCGTAACAACTCCTTGGAATTTCAAGGCCTTTAGTCCAAGATGATCTTTCAATATGTGCTGCATCCGTTTGAACGAAATGTTCGCCTCACGAGCCATTTTTCTGCCGCTACGGCGCGGATTCCGAGCCAATTTGGCCTTCACCTTCCGAATGATATACGGCGATGTTGCAGTGCGTTTCGATCCACCACCATGGCGTTTTGCAATGCTGCTAGTATCGTTATAACGATTTATGGTGCGATACACAAACATTTTATTCACATGCAAATGTTTTAACTGGTTAACAATCTGCGGCTGTGATTTTTCAACCAAATATAGAGAAATCACACTGTTAGTGTGATTTCACACTATTACTATAACTTTTTTTCTGAATATTTCCCACTAAAATGCTTCTGTACGCTTGTAAACAATGGAATGAACGGTCATTAGTGTAAATTTAGGCGCTCTGTCATCACTAGTTTCACAGCAATAACAGTCTGAAGTTGGTAACACTTCGTGTCAGTCACCCTGTAATTGCAAAATTAATTTGGAATTTGTAATTTCCTTATATTTGAAATAGTTTTTCAAAATAAACCGATTTTACCTGGTTTACAGGTAAATTTATTTTTTATTAACCGTTTAGATGTGCGTGTTACAAATAAATCAATCCAACAAATACTAAAATCGTTACCATTTGATGACGGAAGCTTTAATTTCAAACGAGTTTAGGAAATTTAAATATCTCTCAAAACCTAAACCCATTTTAATTTGTATTGGCATACCTTCAGCATCTGAGACGAATCTAATAGCAACAGGATTAATTTCTTTTTTCTCTAAAAACTACAGATCACCGCCTTTTCTTAAAAATGTTCTAGAAATGTTCTGCAAATATGAAAGGGTGGTTTACTTTAGGCTTAATCTGAGCTACCATATATCTAATCTTGACTTCGAACTAATATTCGAAAGCCTAATAAATTTCGAGGCCCCCTATAATCGTGGGCCCACAAAGGAATAATCAAAAATACGCTTGCAGTAACTTTGAATTGGATAATTCTTTTCAAAATTGAAGTTATAACAATTGCCTTATCCCAGTTACTGCATCTGCTCTGTTCGGCAGGTGTGAAATTTGGTTGCAATAACTAATGTGTTTTCTGAGTGTGATGAAGGATTCGATTCAAACGTATTTTACTATAGCTTTATAGTCTTATTTATCGAAAAATGAAATATTTATTACTGAGAAGTATCAATTTTACAAAATTTCGTTTATTTACAAGGGCAACAACAACTTCATAAATTGTTCACCTATTATACAGTAGCGCTCAGTAATTAATTTTACGTCCTTTTCTTAATTACCTGAAGCCAGTTCAAGCAACTGGTTTTTTTTATGCCGATTGACTGCCCGTTGGACTTCTAAGGTATTTGAACATCGAAAAAGTATTTATTGAAGAATTAGTTTTCAAGTCATGTACCTGTATAATAAAAAAGTTCAACCAAATTTTCATTTGAAATTTTCCACACTGGAAACCTATTATCAATTTTTCAATGTAAAGGAAGTTAAAATTTCTTAGAATTATAAAAGAATTTTCTCCGTTTCTAACTGATAAGACTATGATTATGAAAAAAAGTAGTTCCTTTAATCAGGACAAATTGATTGGAGTGATCGTGATCAGAATGTTTACTGTATAGATTCTGTTATAGCATGCTTTTAAGCAATAACCAAAAGCTCAATTGATTCATAATAAGTTCCACACTAGCAAAGAACCGTAAAGCAACTTGACTCAATAAAAGCATGATAAGTTATATTGAAAGCACCGAATGAAGTAATGCACGAGTGAAGTGTATTTTTTAATTCACTTGTGTGGCATTTCCTGTTTAGTTCACACTACAGTTAAAATTAAGTATTTTACTGTCTTTACCGACTCTATTTTTAGACATGGATCTTTTCTAGAGCATCGAAGGTTGTGATAAACTATATCGTCATTAAACCAATTAAATTAATGGAACTCAATAAGAATTTGTGTTGCTGCAAACCAATTACTCAAAACATTTAAATCACTATTACAGTGGTATAATTTAGAATAGTATAAACAAATGCTATACATCATCAGCAAATGCAATAAATTTACAATTAAAATGTTGCCTAAAAATATAATTAATATATATTAAGAAAAATTGGGCCAAGTACAGACCATTTGGGGACACCTACTTCCAGAGCCAATGGATCACTTAAGTCGTTACCACAACTAACTCTTTGAAAACGTTTAATAATAAACGACTTGAACAGAGAGCTTTTTTAATGTCTATACCAATAAAGTCGATGCCATACGAGATAAATTAATACCCTTATGAAGTGAATTCATTAGTGTGATTAACGCATCTTCTATGTATACCCAAACCAGATCGAACCTCATATTGACAACTACTAAAGTAACTAATACGGTTAAAAATCAACTAAACGAACCTTTTCAGCTTTCTCGAAACTTGTTGATACTATATTGAAAGAATAAATATCGAGCAATAGTTAGATATTTTTAAAAGGTCACCTGTCTTAAAAAGAGGGATCACCGTAGTAAGTTTCAAAGAATTATGGAAAGTCTCTTCAGTTATGATACGGTTGAATAAGGAGCATAACATATCAACAATAATAAAGCTTATACTTTTCATAATTGCACTACTAGCGAATTAATAATTTGAAATAATTCAAATGATGAAAATGGTATAAAGAAAAAGCTAATATTAGGGCTGTTACTAAGTTTAACAAATTTGTTAGTTAAATTTAAAGTTTTTCGAACCTCCATACGGGCTTTTGTTACATTGCTATAAAAAAATATTTGTTAAAGTTATTGGCAATCTCAAATGTACAAGTATTTCTGTTTCCCTCATCATCAAATATTTGTGTGACTTGACTGTATAAGTTTTCTATATTTTAAAGCCCATTGCTATTTCCCATTCCCATTGTTCCTTTGAAATGTATAATTAGTTTTCGTTAATTTAAGATTTGTAAGGTACCTTTTCATCTGTCAGCTTACGAAATTGTTTGCGGGTTTTAACAAGAAATGTACATTAGAAATTTAGTTCGTAAGCCTCAACAAGCTGCTGGAATATTTTTCAATTTAGTATATAGCATATACCACCACATTAGATCAACAAGTTTATTAGAATAAGGAACAGCCATCAATAATGCGGCAATCCTCAATCAAATATTTAATCTCAATATTAGAATCCCTGAAGAAAACATGGTCAATGGAATTTGACGAAGTGTTAAATATTCTAATCTAAAATTTTGATGTTAATATCCACCGAGAATAAGAAATTTTTAGAATTAAATTTTTCTAGTAGTAAGCTAAATTCATCCGAAAACAAACCGATACTATACAAGGCTGAAATGGAGCGATAATTATTATTATACTTTGCAAAAAATATAAGTCCCGGAATTGAATAGTTGGCAAGTTTATCATCATTATTTAAATTTCAAATAAAACTAACAAATTTAGGCAATCCAATAAGTGACTGAATGTGGCACGAAAGACCGTCAATATTCAAGAGATTAAAATTGCAGGCATTTCCTAAAAATAATTATCATATTCAAGATTATTAAAAAAAAAATATCAAATACAGCTGGTGTACCGTTATCATCTTAATTAGAGTAGATATGCCATCAAAAGATGATTTTACCAGTAGCTTTGTTTATTTAGACATCAAAAATTGCGAAATGGTAAGTTAGTACCATTATCGCAAAGTATCAACCTTCGAAATAGAATTGATTTTCTTTAAACAAGTATACCGTGGTATAACTCTTATTTATTTTTGAAAGATTTGAAGTTCCTTCCGGGAATTGTCGTGAGCTTTTTGAACTACAATTGTCCATCTGATACCAACGTATTCTAAAAATTTAATTTGTCTGTCTATAGTCAATTGATTTTTTCGGCATTTTATAGACAAATTTATTAATGGTTCACGGTAATCCCAATATTTCCGTTGAAGTACGTTCTGGCCAGATACCTAATTTAACTGGCGAGAGTTATATATTTTATAGTTTGGTCGTAGCTACCTGATGAGAAGACCAACTTTTCAGTACGAAACCAAACTACCAACATAAAGAACTCATGGAATGTTCTCATTTTTGAAGAGTAATACGAGGAGGGATGAATGATATTTCTACTTATTTTTCAGTAGATATGTTATGAGGGATTGGCCAACAATTAATATATTTGTCAATAAAAAAGCAGGAAAAATCAATTGTATACAAATTTACATATTTTGATATTACTGTATAACATGAAATAAGATGCTGCCAACATAACACATTCACATTCTTTTCTTTTAAAGGTCAGTAAGCTGAACCAAACAGACAAAACCTTGATTCACATTTTGTTATATTCTTTCTAATTTCTATAAGTTTACAAAATCAATAAAACTGTCACCAGATTGTTTCGAATTTTATGTTTTGTTTTGTTTTACTTGTTGCCTCTTGCTCCCAATTTAAATTTCACAATAATTATTTTACTGTTGAGCTACGAAAATGTAAACTTAGTATGAAATTTTTGAAATATTGCTAAAGATTAAAATTAGATAAAGTAACTATATCAGGTAAGTACCCACCAACATTTACCAACTCTTATCGCAAGAAACATCAAAATCAAATACATTATCAATAATGTTATTCTCAAGGTCAACAGAGAATAACAACATTTTTCCTGATTATATCTGTTTATCTTATTTAATTAATATGGACATAAAATAATAAATTTTATTTCAATTTGCATGAGTACATTTATTTTTTCCACCATCGAATTACATCGAACAGAAGCCAACCTAGACATTAAAAAACAGATATACATACATATGTACATAATCGTATATAGTCCGCACAAACCCATAAAAAATTTATTTTAATTTCCGTAATTAAATTTATCTCCATTCATAAAAAAAAAAATCGTCTGACCGTTTATTTTACTGCCAAAAAAAATACCAACACGACGAACTAACTGCATTATCGACTCACAGCATCCAACCCAACAACAACACTACCTAGTAAATTATCAATTTTTTTTATTCGTATATTTCAAAAACTATAAAAATCATGGCTGCCCTTGAAATGTAAAACATAATTTACATTCATAACCACCTATTTAACCGGTTTTTTGGTGTTGTGTATGTATATTGTGTATTTGAATAATTTCTGTGGGATTTTATTTCGAACACACGAAACAACACTATAGTAATTGACATGGTTTCAAATGAAATAGCAAATATTGAAAGAACTCTAATTTTAAATGGTTGCAATTTTTTTTTTTGTTGTATATTTTGTTTCTGCATTATTCAGGTTGCAATAAATTGTAAAACTAAATGACCATCTTTGTAGAGTAGATAAAAAAAACTATTAATTTTTGTTGTTTTTGTTTTGCAAGAAATAAAAACCTTAACTTGGGTTAGCAAAATAACGAAATGAAAAAAATGAGATAACATGTAAAATTTTAAAGTTTGAAAAGAGAAAGAAGAAAGGACGAGACGTATATTTTGTTTTTTGTTTTTTTTTTCTGTTATGGAAGTTTAGTCAGCCATGCTTATTGTAATTATCGTATATTGATTGAATTTTTTGTGTTCTGTAAAGCACACAATAGAATTTTATTGAGGTTATCTAATATTTTTTTTTTTTGGTATTATAATTTTAAACACCCACTTAAATTTAATTTATTTAGCTACAAATTAATTCAGATATACGAATTTCCTGCGAATTTCAAGTTATTTGGTTAATTAGAGAAAATATAAAATCATAGTTTTTTATTGCCGGCATATTAACCGGTAGTTCACTTTTTGCGCTATAAAAGCAAAAACTAAAAATAAAAATTATATGAAAGTATTTAAGAAAAAAATCCTGTCTTATGGTAAGATTGTTTGCTTTGTATATACATAAAATTTTATGGTTGTTTTGTTACTGTAAATTGTCGTTAATAGTTCATTGGTGTATTATATCGCGTATAAGGGGAAGACAGATTTTAATGACGCATGACGAGAATCTAATCGAATCTTAATTATATTAATATTAATTATAATTTTATTTGTTTTTATGCATATATGAGTAAATAGTATTGTAAAATTTGTAAATGAATATTAAAATTATTTTTATTAGTTTTTTATTTACTAAAATAGTTTATGATGTTTCTGTATGTTTGTTTTATGAAATCTCCATATATAGCCGCAAGTTATATTGTCTATAGAAATATCGCCTATCAAGTTACTTGACATACAGGTATCTATATCAAAATCAAAAAAGTTAGAAAATTTTGAAGTATTATCTTGTAGGCTTTAACCATTCCGCGTGGAGTGCCGTACACGCATACGTCATATGCGTAAAATCATCTCTACTGCGGAGTGCCGTACACGTGTACGTCATTACAAAATACGAACTTTAACAAAACACCGTGAATTATTGTTATTTGTATAAAGTACATTTAAAAGTTTTCGTTTAATTTTCTCCTCCCGCAACTCACATACTAATTGATACTTTTAACTCCTACACGGAAGGGTTAAACAAAGTTTAGGGCTAAGGCGCCCATATGGATCCGTTATTCTTAGTAGCCTAAATCGAGGCCTTTTTTAGCATACCTGTGGCCAATTCGTTGAGATGTATATCTAGTTTTTAGTAATATTTCGAACTGAGTTCTTTAACTGTTTCTTTAATGGTTTTAGTTCCAAGGTCGTCATATATTGTTTCCAATGCAACACGGAGCCTTCATAATACTTCGCAGTATTTTCGCAGGAGTTCTCTATTTGACACGCTGGTATTTCCCCATAACTGGATATCATATGTTCATTTGTTTTTGATTATCGCTTTGTACAAAAAAGTTTTATTGTGTAAAGACTGCTGAGATTTTCTTTCCAGCCCGTACATTTAACAAAAGGACTTATTAATTAGTTGCACTTTGATTCAATGTGATTTTTTCAAACTTCTATCCAGGGACAAACTTTAGTACTTGACAATTGTTGTTGAAGAGCCAGTATGTTTATTCAGCGTGAATCTGACGTGAGATGATTTGTTTTCGTTTACTTTTATTCGCCATGCATTCAGCCAGTCCGCGATTTTGTTTATATGCTTCTGTAATCCTTTTATATCTATTTCGGGCGTATTGTGTGGTACCAGGGTGGCTGTGTCGCCGGAGGAAGTTCATATTATTATTTTGTTGGTTACAAATAAATCGGGTGTGTATAACACGAATATCATTGGTCCTTGAACAACGGTGACTAGACTTGCGCTAAGATAATGTATGCAAGTAGTTGCGCTATTTTGTTTGACCATACGTTGCCTTTTAAGAAGGGAGTTTTACAGAAAAACAATGCTCTAAACCATCTTCTACATAATTCCAAAATCAACTGAGCCGGCCAACAAATATTTTCTAACTTCAACGTATTATATCACAAATCACACTTGTATAGAAAATCTCAAAAAATTTCAACAAACGCATTAATCCAACCTATCTCTTGTTCCATAATCTGAGCCATTCACTATATCACAGCCCACCGACATAGGTTTACATCAAATACAATGTATCATTTTCTATCTAATTCCATAATCATCTGAGCCGACCAATAAATATTTTTTGAATAATAAAAATTATAAAAATTTATAAACAAACTCACTAAACCATTCCCTGTCATCCGAGCCGGCCAAAAATTATTTTCTAATATGAAAGGACTTTAGCTCAAATCACCGTTATATAGAAATTCTGAAAACTTTTTAACTAATGTTTTCTGACTTCAAGGGACTCTATTACAGCTCAAATTCTAAAAAGTTTACAATAAATGCATTAAACCATCTTCTATCAAGTTCCACAATCATCTGGGCTGGCCATAAAATATTTTCTGATGTCAAGGGAATCGTTCGATGTTGAAAGGCCGAGTGCCGGAAGGTCGAATATCAAAAGGCCGAACGCCGAAAGTTCGAATGAGTCCGAAGGCCGAATGTCGATAGGCCTAATGTCGTATGGTCGATTGGGTCGAAATTCCGAAAGTGTTGAAGCGAATGGGTCGAAAGGCCGAATGTCGAAAGGCCGAATGGGTCAAATGGTCGAACGTGTGGAAAGACCGATTGGGTCGAAAGGCCGACTTTTAATTTAATTTTTCTTCACTTAATTGATTGAAATCCATATTTAAAACCATTGAATTTTTTCTTAATGTAAAATGATTTAAATAAATTGAAAATACGTCCTAATAAATCCTATGTGTATGTAGCATATGTAGCATTTTAATATGATATATTTTGTCGGCAAAAAATTTATTTATTTTTCTTTTTCTATAATTAATTTTTAATTATACGACAAAAAAAAACGTAAGAAGATTTTTATATTTAAAGCGATTTATTATTAAACATTTTTATATAAAAATTTTGATAAAAATATAAATTTTGGTTTTCATAAAAATATAAATTTTGAAAATTTCATTCATAAAAAGATTTCGAAAAGATTAAATTTCGAAACAAACGGCCTTTTGATATTCGGCCTTTTGATATTCGGTTTATCGGCGTTCGGTCTTTCGACATTCGGCCTTTCGACTTTCGGCCTTTCGGTCCTATTCCAAGGGAATATATCATAGCTCACCGCCATACACAAATCCTAAAAAGCTTACAACAAATGCATTAAACCATCCTCTATCTCATCCGGTACAGCTCACTGACATACAAAAACTCTAAAATGTTTACAACGAATGAATTAAAACATCCTCTGTCTAATTCTTTAATCAGCTGAGCCGGCCAACAAACATTTTCTGACTTCAAGGAACTATATCACGGCTTATCGACATATAAAAATTCTAAAAGTTGCAAAAAAATCATTAAATCATTCTCTGCATAAATCCATAATCATCAGAGCCGACCAAAAATTATTTTCTCAGCAAACGAAATTAAGGAACCTCTGCCTAATTTCATAATCTGAGCCGGCCAACCAATGTTTTCTGACTTCAAGGGACTATATCACAGATCACTGATATACAACAACACGAAAGAGTTTACAACAAATACCATGCTGTGTCGATTTTTAGCGGATATTCAAAAATTCTAAAAGGTTTACGACAAATGCTTTAAACCAACTTCTGTCGAATTCTGTAATCAGCTAAGCCGACCAACAAATATTTTCTGACTTCAAGGAACTATCTCACGGCTCACTGACATACAGAAATTCTACAAAGTTTACATCAAATGCATTTACTGGTTAAACCGTGCAATTATCTTTTATCTCATGCCGTTTATATCGCATTTTACAGAACAGGCTAGCAAATAATTTATTTTTCTACTGGCTAAACATGTCGGTAATATTTTTGAAATTTCTGTTAGAGCAAAACTGTGTTAGAATTAAGTAACTATCATGATATAAATAAAGTATCACGTCATTTTATAGTGTTTGAGGGTAGAATTATAACGTTCTTATGTAATATATTATAATTATTATTTATTTATTTATAAAATACAAACGTTTATTTTATTAGAACTTAATTATTTAAAGTAGAGTAAATACATTTCTTATAAATACGCTCCCACGCCATTAATTATTTTTTAATAAAAACCAATTCGGTCGAAAAATTAAATTGAACTGGCTATATATTTTTTCAATATAATAGCATATACGTGTGTGTGTCGTCGTTGTACAAATTCACGACGATACCAAAAAAGGGGAAATCTAAATATAATATAAATACCTATAATAAAATAAAAATCTTTTTCGCATTAATTTAGTAAACAAAGCTATAATAAGGGTTCGCACACGGTTGTGCGAAATGATAATAAACATGAAACATAGATTCCTCTCATTCATATAAAAAAAAATAAAATTCACAATATGAGTTGTGATTCTCGGTAGCGCGGTTCATAAAATATTTAAATTCGAAATTATAAATTTATTTATTTATAATTGAATTTAAATTGATTGAATCGAAGTCGCTACAGAATTTTGGGCTAAAGCTATGTTTCAAACGAATAAAATTTGCATAAACTTTACATTTTAACTTGTCACGGTTGTTGGTTTCGGAACAAAAATTGAAGGTCACTAATAATGCGCCTTTCTTCCATTGGTTTAATTTTTTTCTAGGTATCGTTGTGAAAAGATACCATCCATTTTTAAGGGTACAGCAGGTCAACATGATCGCGTTGAATATAAATGTTATTACAGTTTTATGCATTTAGCTGGCAATTTCTTTATCATTTTTCCAGTCATAAGATCATGTTCCTGAGCGTTTTTTCGGCTTATGCAATTTTTATTTGTATTCTTAAATTTCTTTCAATTATACTTTATAGATTTTAATTAGCTTCTTTGTGTGGTGAGAATACTGTTGTTAGATGAGCTGAAAAAGCATTGGCTATTTTTTCATCATTTGTCGCCCAATTTCCAATTGGTAGTGGATTCGAGTTTGGTGGACTTTTTAAATCTTTTTTTTGCCTTCCACAAAGAATAGTCCATCCTCTCGGTTGCCGAGAGTTCGTTAGATAATTCTGGAAGCACTGGTTTTCTTCTTTCTGCTATGTAAACTTTTAGAGCCTCAATCGCTCGATTTAATTCCCATTTCAATAACGGTGATTTTGATTGGAGCCATTGATGGCGAATTCTCAGCTTTCCCTAGATGAGTATCAGTATAATATATGACAATTATTTGACTTCTTCAGAACTACATATGACGGGTGTAGCCTTTTGTGCTTATAATTCCAGGAAACCTTTTAAATTTTCTGCCGGCGCATCAATATCTGCTGGTGTGAAACGAGGAATATTCAGGAGATAATTTTGTTCGTTAGGATCCTATATCGATTCCAATTAGTTCCCTCGTTTGTGCTTTCCTTAGCACGTGAAACGGCCTTTGTTGCACAAAGGTTACTTAAATCGGAAACTGCTAAGGACGATTCCTCTGCAGCTTTGTAGAGTTGTTGTCCTTTTGGCGATGTTAATCTGAAAACCATTGAATATTTTTGGCGTTGTAATAACTTTCGCACGAAATTTATTACTCATGTGGCTGAAACAATCTAAGAACTGCAGGAGGACAGAACAATGCTGATATGACCATTTCCAGACCATTAATGCAGGCAAATGCTCCTTAATTGGATATGTTCTTTCTCATATTTCATAATTTCATAGTATTATTTTGAGGGCAGTAATTTTTGATTTTAACGACTGCCCGATCCAGTGGTTTCAAATTCTGAATCTTTAGATCCTTGCTTTATATTATTGTAGGCCTCGGTTATCTAAATGATTATAAGCTAACAGGCTAATTTGTAAATTTAGGTACAATATTTAGTTTGGTTCGGTTCACCAAATTAGAGGCCAACTGTCTGTAATGATGAAGAAGCCGATTTACATATTTTGCCAAATTAAGTTGACCTATATAGTTTTACAATTAAGGACTCCTATTCTTTACTTTTGGATAAAACCACAGAGCTATATTTGCTTTACCTCCATCAAAGAAGGAGAGGCCCGAGTTCAGTAAGCTTGAATTCTTCCATAGAAATCAGATACATATAAAAATTTAAAACTTGTGTATCAAACTTCCCAAACGACTTACATACTTACGAGCAACCCATCGTTTTTAAACTCTTACCTAATAAATTAGGAAAAAAGCTTGGAAATACAGAGTAAACTTCAGAATCTCGAATAATTGAGAACAATCTTTTGAGGCCGTTCGTTAGCCAAGAAAACTCAAATAATCAGACAAGCACTAAGGTCTATAACACACGTAATCAAATCATTCTTTGTGAATTTCGAAAGTCTTTAATCATATAGAAAATACCGCATAATCATAAAATCCTCGATCCTTCAAAAATAGCAGAACTCTTATACATACATGTAACATTTGTCTATAATTGGTGAATCCACTAAAAACTTATAAATATCTCTAAATAATGAAAATCTCGAAAAATATCAAGTGAAGGTCAATACGTCGGAACCTGAATGCAATATGTGGGAAACTATTTTGACATCTCGCCGAAATGGAAACCTGGCAAAACTAATTTTGTGAACAAATTACCACAAACCTTTCGTTACTTGGCAGCCTTATTTTTCTTTATTTAAATATTTATCTTTAATTTTACAATAGGAATTTCCCTTAATCTAATCTAACCAGCAGCCCTATCCTCGAATTCCACATCCATTTTCCACATGTGGACATCTGTCAAAATTTATAAAAATTGATTTTTTTTGGTACTAAGGGAATATTTCCGAATGGGTATAAGCAGTTGGAAGAAATTTGCCATATATGTGTTTTATATACGAATTAAAATTTTCGAACGTTTTGATCAATTTTGACAGACGTCCGCATGTGGAAAATGGATGTGGAATTCGAGAAAAGGGCCCCAGTTCTGATTAAGGAGAAAACCCTTATTCCATCATTTTTCAATTAGAATATAATTTGAATATAATTAATTGGTAACCAGCATTATCTAGATATGAATGCAAAAACTAAAATCATCAAGAGATTTCTTAGCCTTAGTCTAGAGAGCAGAGCCTTTACAGGTTGCCTATTTGCACAAATATTTCTAAATAAGTTGTTGTATATAGTTACATATTGCTTAACTTACCTTCTAAAGAATGAATCAAATCCAGAAAATGTGCATGTAAGCAAATGTGGAGAATGAGTCAGAAATAAAGTACGTCATTGAGCAGTACTCTGAAAATTTTGTAAAATATTATCGTGGAAATCAAAATCAAAATGGAAGAATGCCAGGGCCAGCGAAGCATTTCAATACGATAACTTGGATTGTAGAGTTATACGAATTCAAATTCCACAATTATTTGACGAATGTATGAACTGGGTTGGATGCATATTAGTGACACGCATAAGAAGTACTACTTGAAAAATAACCTGCATAGTGTGGTGACAGCTAAATTATTATTTAGCCATATTCAACTAACAGAAAAAAATTACCAGACTGCTTTGGAAATCTTAAACAACAGACACGACAACCGAATACTTCTAACATCCACTTATTTCAACACTTTACTAAATCACGGCTTGTCTTTTAAATCAGGCGGATAAATTTTTTCTATTGTCTTCTCAAAATAAAAAAAAAATTAAAATATATTTATTTTGCAAACAGAATTTTTACGAATCCGGAAATGTTTTTCAACAGCACAGATAATCAACTAAAATGCAGTTTGGAATTATTGTGATACCATATTAAACAAATACTGTGCAAAATTCATTAGATGCCTTTCTAAAACGTTGTACAAATTGTAAGGGAATTACAAATATTGCCCAAAGGAATGTTATCTCGTTGCTGTAGATTTTATGATTATATTGGACCTGTTTGATAACTTTTCTCCCTTGATTTGCTTTCTGTTGGTAAGAGAAGGGGAAAAATGTACACTGTATGCCACCGTGCCAAATTATCGAACATACCCATTATTGTGTACAACTTTTTTTTCAATGGCATTCAATTGTGAATGAGCTCGTACTCAAAATAGGGTACAATAAAATTTAAGAAATAAACAAAATAAGAAATCAAGACATGGATATTCTGAAACATACTCACTTGTATTTCTCGTTGCCGTTTTGAAAACTAATTTTATAAGCGTTACGAAATAACTAAATTATCATTTTAATATCACTGCTTTTCATATTCAGCAAATGAGAGCATTACTAATGTTGAAATCAACGCGATGAAATTTTCGATGTGCAATAGAGACCCGTGACGAATTGCCGTCACCAGAAGTACTCAAAATTAAAATCATGGAATAATACGAAGCGAGGAAGCAGTTCCCGATGCGTTATTTGTAAAGAAATTTACGAATAAACAGAAATTCCAAAGAGGAACTAATGATGCAACAAAAATGCCGTAGAAAGAGAAATTTCCATTTAAGTGCAATGTATATAATAAAGTGCGTCATAAAGACGTTTCGTTGTAACTATATTGAATCAGAATTTTGGAATGAATACCCGGCACTTAAAGCTGAGAACGAAAGCATAAATCAACGATAGTGTCTCGATAGTGGATGATCCACACAACTTAGTAAGAACGAAGAAAAATTTGAGGACGTGACTGTTGTTTCAAACGGGAAATTAAATCTCGCGAGCAACACATCTACAATGGTGAGTGCCAAAGGAACTGTAAAAATGAAGGCAACAGTAGGGAACCAAAATTAAAACGTAAGTTTAAACAACGCACCCTATGTACAGGATTTGCACATGAATTTACAGTCAGTCGGAAAAACACTGAAAAAGCTACTAGATGGTGTGAAATAAAATTCATCAAAACAAAAAATGAAGATTTCAAAATATTCAAATCGTTTAAGGTAAGTGCGGAGAATCAAACCGGAAGAAAAATAAAATATTTACAATTGGATAACGGTAAGGAATATGTGAACAACAAATTCGATGCATTTCCACGAGAAAATGGTAACGAAAGACGCCTCACTGTTCCATATAATCCAGAACAAAATGGGGTGACTGAAAGGTGAAATCGTACACTGACAGATGTAACGAGATGTCTCTTAAGAGATTCACAACTCCTGCAATCTTTTTGGGCCGAAGCAATGTCAACAGCGAATTAAATTCGAAATTGTTGTTCTGTTATAGCAGCTTAGATGGAAGGACGGCTTACGAAAAATGGACTCTTAACAGAGATCCTACCAAAGGAAAATTCGATCCTAGATCAAACAAATGTATATTTCTTGGTTACTCCGATCATTCTAGGGCGCATCGAGTGTGGTTACCGCAAGAAAGAAAAATCGAAACAACTCGAAACGTTTAATTTTTAAAGAATCAAGACAGATTGACGAAAATAAAAAATAGTCTAAAACCTAAAAACAACCATGAACACAAAAAGAAAATAAGCCGAGAAGCGGATATTGAATTAAAATCTATTGATTTTATCGACCACAACGATTTTATGAGCGACAACGAAATTGATATGAATCCAGCACAGTTATTCACAGCATAATCATCATCCTCATACGAAAGCGGGGAAGAAGAAAATTCTGTGCAATGTGATGCAACATGTAGCTCTGAGGGCGAGGGAGATCTGGAAAAATGTTCACTGGTCAGAGAAGATGAACGAAAAAGAATTACTATATGCAAGTTACAAATAATGCAGAAACAGAATATGGGTACATTGCTGAAATATCAATTGATGTAGCTATTTCTGGAGATGATGTCGTAGAATGGCACAAAGCGATTGCGTCTGAACTCAACGGAAAGAAAATCATAGGCAGTTGAGTCGTACTCCAGAATAAATATGATCCTAATGGAATGATCAACAGACGAAAAGCCGGAATCGTATAGCGAAGGGCTTAACGTTCTGGTATAGATTTTAACGAAACTTTTGCTCCTGTTGTTATCCTGAGTTCCATTCGGTACCGTATGACCATTCATCAGATAGACATTACAACGGCATATTTAAACGAAGTAGTAGATTAGGAAATTTTTATGGAAACACCAGATTTAATTGAAGAAGATTTAAAAACAATTATTTAATCAGAACAAAGATCGAATGAAATTTTGAAAAAAGCGGTAAAAATGCTTAACGATATTAAATATACGATAATAACTCTTTATGTCGATGATATATTCATCGCGTCACGAAGTGAAGTAAAAATAACGAATATCAAAGAACAATAATTATAACACAAATTCGAAATCAAGGATCTGAGAAAAATCCGCTATTGCCTAGGAATTGAATTTACTCAGAAAGAAAAAGAAATAACAATGCATCAAAATGGATATGTGCGAGAACTTTTCGATCAATACGGAATGGCAAACTCGAATCCGGCAGATACTGCCATTCCATACGAAACAATTGGATACTAAGGACGACGAGAAAAATTTGCCATATCGTGAACTCGTAGGAACACTGTCTGATCTCGTTGTTTCGACAAGGCCAGATATTTCACACGCTGTAGGCGTGCTCGATTAATTTAATAATTGTTAAGCTGCGATATTTAAAGGGAACAATGAACTTCGGAATCTAATTCAAATCAAATACCGAATCACTAAGCAGTTTTGTAGATGCGGACTAGGGAGGTTGTACGATAGGCGTTCGTATACAGGATACGTATTCCCCTTAAATAGTGGTCCAATATCATAAAAATCAAAGAAGTAGCAAACTGTATCGTTATCATCTACCGAAGCTTCACAGAAGCTACAAAGGAAGCCATTTATTTGAAAAAATTTCTGACCGAGTTGGAGCTTCACGATTTGACTAACGTGGAATTTCTCAAAAATAAAATGGAAGCACAGAAACTCGCTCAAAATCCTGTGTTCCATTCACGAACTAAACGTATCGACGACATTCATCATCAATTCGTGAGATATGCGTTGGAATATGATATGTTGCGTATTAATCATATCAGCACTGAAAACATTACAGCGAATGTCCTTACGAAAGGACTTTCGGGATTTAAGCATCAACGATGTCTACATCTACTTGGAATCAAAGACGTGAACATGAAGATGCATTAATACCTCTCATATCGAGGGGAAGTGTTAAAGTTTATAAAACTATTATAGCAATGCTCGAATATCGATGTGCGATTGTATTTTGTTATAAAACCCACATTGTTTTTATCTAATGGATTTGGTTCTGTTTTTTCCTTCGTCGAAATATTGTACTCGAGGTAACGTCTCTTTATCAATTAATAAATTCTACAAGCTTCAATTATCCAAAACTGCGCTAAAAAACAATTTCAAACCAACAAAAATGTTTATACAAGCCGTACTATTGCGATACAAACACAAAATAAAACCTACTATTTCTGTAAGTATTTGTGTCGCAACGCAGTATAATCTTAACCTACTTCGATTTTAAATTGTAGTTTGTATCAAAAATAGAATATAATCTCACTTATAGAACCAGTAAGAATATAGAAACAGTAAGTTTTTATTTAATAATATCCGTGCGTCATAAAAACAATACGGCTTGTGTAAACATTTTTGTTGGTTTTGATAAGTGCCATTTTGACAGCTCGCTAAGATGTATAATATTTAATATTTAAAGTATGTCTGTACGGAAATTTTCCTGACCGAAATTGTAATTCGATTCGAATTATAGTATGCAAGTTTGGTGCATTACGTGTTCGTTTCTCTCCTATCTAAATCTCTTTTATCTAATTAACAATTTCGTTTATACCTGTTTCCCCCCCCCCCCCTAAATATGTTTTCCCATTAAAAATTGGTTCATATTATATATAATGCGTGTGTTCATCTCCACAATTGTATACCGGTACCACAATAACAGTTTTAAACTAATCAGGAGAGATCACAGAATTAAATGACTCATTGATCTACTTCACAAGTAAAGGGCGTATATAATATTGAATTTTAAGCAAAATTATCTAAACTTGGTCATTGAAAGTGACCAGTAATATATTATTATTTATTTTGTTCTTTAGCTACTACACTACTAGGTAGTTGGTTCCAAATTGCCAAATTAATATAATTAATAAATTGGAATAGCCGCAACAGTCTTATTACTTCCAATTTTATTGAAAATTACTTCTTTAAAATATTTCCACAACTCTTTGGGTCGGCCAATGTTTTTATTTACCAAATTAAAACCCGTGCCCGGTTTTGTCTTTTTATTTTTAAAGCTGTCTAAGCGCTATGTAATATACGTTTGTGAACAAAAAATGTTTTACCTTTAAATTTATTCTTTACTTTAAAGAAGTTTTCGCGGTCTTTGATTAAACTTTTTATTTCAGCTATCATCGTATTTTGGACTTTTTCCTTATCGTATGCATATTGCAAATACAAGTTTCCCTAATTTGTGCGAAAGCTCATTAATATTCAAAATATTAGAGATTTTAATCAATTTTTAGGGTCATTTAGGGTATTGCTTACCCGAATGGGCATCTTAGAAACATACCTGTAAGAATATACTTTTGTGATCAGACAAAGATGTGTCAGAAGTATTAACATCACAACAATATGTTAATAAATCTATTATAACGTGATCAATTAATGTCCTAACCGTATATTTATTTAGAAATACATAACCATACCAATTGACAAATTGTTTGTAATCCGAAATATTTTTATCATTAAAGTCTAACAAATTTAGATTGAAATCGCCAACAATTATAAATTAGTGAACGATATAATGCAATAATATTAACATTTTTATTAACCAGTTTAATTGCGAAAGCTTAAAGGAAGTTGTTGTCATAAACAAATATTTTTGAACCTTTTTGTTCGACCTCACATAAATTGCCGGCCCACTATAATCACCGGATTTATTCAAATAAAATCTATTAAAGTGCTTTAAATTAAAAGTAAATCCTTTGAATATTTAATAATGTTCACTCTAGGTCAACTTTTCACACTCTCAGTGCACTTTTATTTAGTAGTAATCAACGAGAACCAGTAGTGAATAAAGAAAAGAACTAAAATAATTTAATCGTAAAAGTAATGGTTTATGGTAAGAATACAAAGATTTAAGATTCATATCGGTGAAAATCATAACCAAAACTAAGTTTCACGAAACTTGTTTCAATTTTTGTTCCACCATCACATCATCAGCTTCTAAATATTTGCAAATTTTAAAATGTTTTAAAAATCCCATCCCCTTTGCACTAGTGATGGGCAAATCTGTGTTTTTTTTGTTAAGAAGCTTACGAGAAACTAAGCAAAACCGAACAATAAACACAGTTTCATATGGTTTTTTGAATTGAAATAGCATTTTGGCTAGCCATATTCCAGAACCTTATCGAAATATCGTTTTAGGACCCCTTTCGTATGTTCGGAGAATTTAATTTATATCTTTTAAGAAATACCGTAATTTGTAATATGTATTTGTCAAATATGACGTTCCAGGGCCAATAAAATGGCTATGTTCATTTATTTCGTGACACAACGACCACAAATAAGATCGGAAAATTGAATTTCAAATTTTTCTGTCAGGAAAAAAGATATTTTGAGAACAGAAAAAATTAAATTCCCATTTTCAAATTAATTAGCTACGACTTTTCAAATTTTTTAAATTAAAAATATAACGTAACGTATACCCAATGAAATTTCAGAAGATTTAACCTAAAATAAAGCAAAAACTTAGCAATTATTGAGAACAAAATGCACTTGTTGATTTTCTGTGAGCTTAATGCTTTAGTAAATATTGTCAGTAGCTATCTTTAATATAATTAGTGCCTGAGGTTATCTATAATATTTAACGTTTAATACAAATCTTTAAAATTTTTCAAGCACCCAATAAAATAAATTAAAAATCTAAACAAATTTGAAAATGATTAAAAATTTGAGCATAGAATTTTAATGAAATACAAAAAACAAAAAGGTAAAAATAAATTTAATTAGAATCAAACAATTCACTTTTATATTAAATATATGCACCCTAAATTGTTTGAATTGTACATAATTGTAATTCGTGGGTATTTATTTTTTATAAACCTAAATAAGCAGAACAGAATTTTCATTTATTTAATGAGCTAACATTTTTTTTTTTATCAATATGTTTCTGCGTTTAAGATTCTTTTAAAACCAAATTTACATAAAATTTGTATGTTAAACAGAATGTTAAGTAATTATTCCTTTTATTTAAAATAAATCCTCCTTTAAGTTTAAACAAAAAAAAATAATAAAAAATAAATTAATAAAAAATTCAATTATACGCGCATTTTACGAAACATGGTAAATAATAATAATTTAGAATTTACTACGTGTTTATTCTAAATATATAATATATACTACGATATTAATATATACGGTAACAGGTGATGTCAATAAATAATAACGCAATTTAAATTTAATTTAACTATCTTAATTTCATAAACATATCAAATTTTTTTTTGTTGTTAATAAAATATTTTTATTATCCCATAAAATTTGTTAAGAGACGAATATATATAAAAGCGCTACATTCAAATTCATTATAGGTCATGTACGAATGAATGTCCAGCCAGACAAATTAAATGATTATTGTTTTATTCAGTCTAGATGTCTAAAATAAAATAAAACAAAACAAAAAATTTACAAATTTAAATAATTTTTGTATATTGAATTTAGTTTTTTTCGTTTATTATTGTTTTATTTAATAACTTTTGATTTCTTGGGTATACAGCAAGGCATTTAAAATGATTGGATTTTCTTTTGATTTGCTAAATGTGTATTAGTTTATTTCGGTTAATAAATTTTTATTTTTTTTTTGTCTAAACCAAGTCCTATTTGGAAAAAGAGATTTAGTTAATTATGAAAATTCATTTGTGGGTGTTTTGTAAATGGGTGCCTGTACAAAAAAATATGACTCACTCTTATTTATTAGAAAAAATAAATTAATGTATATAATCAGAGCCTTCTAGACTATAACGTCATAATTTTTTGGAAGCTTTTCTACTGGTATAACTTTTTACTGTTCCCCACACGAATCCATAGTGAAAATTATAGTTCCAACTTTTTCAATGAAAACATCAAAAATATTATAAATAGGTTTATATAAAAGTTTTCAACAAATCTTTAACAAAAGTACTATTCAAGAAGACTATATTCCACAAATTCTTCTACTGTGGAGCCGCCGTGGTTTTCATAACTAAAGTGTTTAGATTTTGAACGTTTTCGATCCTTACGTGATCATCTTCAGATCATTTACAACTAGACACTTAAAGCATTAATATGCCCGCGTAACAGTTTTGTACGTATTTTGAGCTTTATATGCATAAAAAACAATAGAGGATAAAATTCATAACATTGCCACTTAATGTGTTTTGGTGTATGATTATACTGGGAAACTTACAATATAAAAACAAATTAATAATAATAAATGGAAAATTAAATAAAATAAAATTTTGTCAAACACCAAACGGAAATAAAATTTAAAAATAAAAATAATTTTCCGCTATAACGTAAGGAATTGATCACATTAAATAAATTAGAAAAAAATCGGAATATTCCTGGTACACGTTAAGACGGATTTATGTTTCTTCATCTCCAGTGATTCAAAAGCAATGAGTTTCCAAACATCTTTATAATATTGGGATTGCTGACATGTGAACCGCAACATCGGATTTATGTGCATCATTATTTCTTACGGCGATAGTGTGTTCCTACAAACGTTAGCGTTGTGCCGATTGTTTACAAACTGTTGTTTACTTTATTGTATACTAAGTAAACAACTTTATGTAAACAACCTAAGTTTTTATGTAAACATTAATAAGATTGTAAACATCAAAAATAGTCCAGTGATTGATGGTAAAAATAGATTATTACCTCAGAATTATTACGGACAAAACCGATTGACGTGAAATTTGGTTAATAAGTAGTACACTCAAAATAACCACAGAAATCGATAGAGAGATGAATTTTAAGTAAAATTATTGGACAAAGTTTTTTCGATACATAAATATTTTTCAAGTTATTCATTGAAAATATTGATTTTTCATATAAAAAATCCGTTTGGAAAAAAAACATTTTGCAGGAAATGTTAAGTAAAGTTGAAGTTTTTTAAACCCTTCGTTTTTGAATTTTTTTGGTTTAGAAGGGTCGGTGAAGACGGTTCTCGGTTTCCCCATTCAAATGCAAACTTAAAACGGTGATATCTCAATTAAATTTCAAAATCAAAAAAATAAGAAAATTGTCTGCAATAAAAACCTAAATTTGTTTACTCTTAGATTTTAGACGTATCTAGTTGTTTTTGAGTTCTTCAAATTTTTTTCAAAATTAAGTCGTTCACACTTCTAGAACATTTTTTGTTAGTGCCTAAATAAAGTACTTTGTAAATGGATTACGTTTAAAGTCAATTCTTGCGGTTAAGCTACTGCTTTCATGGCTGATTTTTCTCTAAAAAACAAGACAGTTTTTATGCTAACGACTTTTACTAAAGCTCATTTTAAAGATCTTTTCGAGTACTTTAAAAACATTCCTCCAAAATTTTGTCGATTTTCCGTTATTTAACTTTGAAAGGTTCAAATTCAGTTTTCGGCGAATATACAGTTACTTTCAACGAGGCACAAGTCGGTGGTTCGTACTGCTTCTACAGAAATAAAAAAATGGAACACAATAGAAATGAAAAATCACTCTAGAACATGCATGCTTTAGATAAAAAATTAACATTTTCTATAGAACGTTTTTTGCTTAGAATTCATCCTTCTATCGTTTTCTACATTTATTTTGAGTGTACTAAAGCAAACAGCGGCACTATATAACTTTTGTTTCTTCAGCCATTCCCTACTTACAGTTCAAATTTCACATCGATCGATTTAGTCCGTTAAAATTCTGAGCGAAAAACCGTCAAACACATTACTAAAAAGAAGAATATTATATACGACAATTTTCCTACAAAGTATCCACTAAACAACACCAAACTAACTGTATATATTTTACACACATTTTCCGTTATTTTGTGCAGGCAAGGTCCTTAAAAGATGTCACGGCTTTTTCCTAAATTTTAAAACCCTTCTCCAATAACACAATTGGTCACGACAATATAAATCTTCTACTCTGATGCCGCCAAATCACAGTCTCACAAAATAATGTTAGATTATTAAGAACTGATTCATTTGGAAAAGTAATCAAAGTCGCATTCATCATTTTTAATCTTCAACCTTTAATAAGTAGATCCCTAATATACTGTTGAAAATCCTGAATAATTTAAATTACTCCGTTCAGAGAGCATCTACAATGTTAAAAATTTATTGTCTTAAAATTTGTGCAATTTAATAATCCTTTACTCAGGGCTTCAGTCTAGACGGGGCATCGCTGTGAACCATTCGGGAATTCAACATACTAAAATATATCATTATCACATATTATTTCATTTCCTATATCGCCCAGCGCATTTATCCTAAACTTGCTCTACCATAATGGCGTGATATTTATTATTTTATATGTGTCCCATAGTATTTTGCTATTAAGATTTATATGCGACCTTTAATACCAAGATAATTTATTACTCAGAAATAATACCTTTAAATGCGATTTTAATAAAGTAATTTACAAACAATACATCGATCAATATGTCGTTGAAATTTCAAACATTAAAATGTCACAGAAATGGAAATGTCTTGCTATAAATGTAAACGGTTACTAGATATATTTTATTTTTAAATATTGACGAAATTTTTTGCCACCAGCAAAGTATTTTAGGTAAATTTAGAAATTTAAATTCCATATTACACAGTAGTCTATTCATTTTGTCCTAAAGACACCTGCGGAACAATTGTTGGAATTTGGAAGATGTATTAAGCGTATAGAAAAATATTTCTTCGAAAATTTTGATATTATGAGCCCACGCAATGCTTCAATCGAATCCAAATTTTGTGAACAGTTAGATGATAAATTGTCAAATTTATCATCAACATAACAAAAAAGTCGTCGGTCCGGTTTTTGAGAAAATCTGCTTGGTAGATTTCTCTTTATCTGCAACCCCCTCTATTCTAGACTCGAATGGATCTGAAAGTTACCACAAACTGCTTATTACTAAAATCAATCTTTGTATAAAATTTCGACCAAAACTATCAATATTTGTGAGAATGGGAGCAAAAACAAAAATAATAAAAATGTAAGAATGGAAGGACAGAAGGGCGGACACGACATTTTTCTAATCAATGTTTCGGGGTCCTGGCAACCTATCCAATATACCTTTGTTATAGCGGGAAAAATAAAAATAAAAGGAATGTATAAATATCAAATATTTAGGTAATTTGTGTATCCAAAACAAATTAAATTATCAAATGGATTCTACTCAATTGAATTAAATTAAAACTCAAGTGACTCATTGAGCCATAAATTTAAATGTTGTAATAAATTTCGAGAAGCTTGTTTGATTTTTTAAATTCTAGCCGATTTCTATTTGAAGAATGGACAAATAACCATAACGGATATTTTAGTTTAATATCACAATAATGTTGATAAATTAGGATATTTATACTCTGCCATATTGCAGAATTTTATTTCCTGCATCCTGATTTTTTTTGGAAAAGCATGGCAAAAATCCATTTTTGATTTTAAAGTGATTCAAGTTTGAAATTTCTTCTACAGATAAACTGCGGATGATAAATTCGACTGCTTCATTTCCATCGAACACCTCGAAAAACTCACCAAACGCATTGTTAAAATTGGTTTCGATTGGTGTCGATGTCTCCAAACTTGGTGTGCTGGGTAAAAAAATATCTGTCTAAAAATTAACCATAATGGTGACAAAAACCGGATAAACTATTCATAGTGACTTAATGAATGAACTTGTATAATAGTGCCATTGACAAGTTGATTCTGATTCGATGGTATATTGAGGACAGTATTATACAACTGGTCTATTTCTATAGATGAGCTGTTGGAAAATGAGGTGTGGCAAGTGGTATTGTTCGGTTCATCAAATTCATCAATTACAACTAAGGTATTTTCAAGCGCCACCTCAGCGACGGTGATATTTAATTTTTGATTACTTTAATGAAAATAACTGCAAATTAAACAATTATTGTTGTTGAACTGCCATCGCTATAAAAAGGTGTTTTCGTCTGCCTGATTAATTTTCCTTCACATTTGGTACATGCAATTTGATAAATGTCACACGTATTTGCCTGTAAATTTCCGAGTATAATCATATACATACACATAAAGTGGTAATATTATTGAACTATCTCCTCTCTTGTTTTTTATCCATATAAAGCGCAAAATACATACAAAACCTATTACGCGGGCATTTAAATGCTTTTAGTCACTAGTTGTAAGACGTAGTGATCTAAAAACGTTCATTTTTTTAATAAAACAGATTTTATTAAGAAATTTTAAATTCTGTCTTTTAATTACATTTTTTTTTAATTGAATTTATTGTTTAATTTTGAAATCGTAATCATTTCACGAAATAATTTAAACAATTAAGACAAATTGGTATTATATAAACATAAATGCAGAAATATTAAAATTTAGTTAAGTCTAAATAGTATATTATTCAACGAGCATATAATGATAGATGTTATTTACGAAGATGAAGTTTACCGACACGAGCCGATCGGCGAGTGTTGCAAATCATCTGAGTGAATAACAGCCATTATATGTGAGTAGAATACGATACTTTGTTCACGACCGATAAAAGATTGTATTTTATTATCAAATCCTTTAAATAAACCTAAAATAATTTACGTCGACATTTTGACGTTTCAATTTAATAATAATGAAAATAGCAAGAGACTACTAGATACAATTTCAAAAATAAATTTTTTATTTGGTAGTAATGAATAATGGAAGAAGGGACTACTAGATAAACTAGCAGTGAATAATGGATATCATTATAATTGAAGAAACAAACGTATAATGAGTACTACGTTATTGGGGAATCAGCGAGTCAGTAACAACTTTAAGTAAGAACGCATGTTACTGACGAGCGAATCTTTAAGAACTTTTCGTTCAGTTTAGCCGTTACTTAAGAGAGCGAAAATTAACGCGCAAACTGAAGAATATGTCAGAATACATCAAAATTTTCAAAGCATACTTTTCTTAAAAATAATAAATTTTGCTATTCACATTAGAATTTTAATACTGTATTTGTCAGTTTTACGGATTCGGTGCCTCGGTGGCCGATATGTGAAATATTCTGTAAGGAAATAATTTCGTCAAATTCTTTAAGGATTCTTACTGATTCGCTGGTTAGCCCTTTAGTCGTGGACAAATATATTTGTTCCACTACTAGTCGTAGAAGGCATCATTATTATGTGTTTTAGTATCCTGAGAAACAAAAGCTGTGTTTTTTTATTCGCTTCCGATAGCTGCTATCGAGAGCCGACATTTTTCTACGCCTAAATTTAAATTTGACGCGCTATTTATTGGTAAACTAAACTTATTTAACATCACACTATCATTTTTAATTCAATTGTTTAGCGAAAACTTGATATAAAAAATATTTGACTCTACCTATTTATACGGAGCGCTATCGGGAGCCACATTTTATATGACGGCTCTCGATAGCAGCTATCCGGAGCGATTAAAAAAACGTAGCTAAAATTTCTCAGCTAGTGGTTAATAAAGTTTTATTATTGACCACTAGTTAATAATGAAAAATGAACACTGGATGTAATGCGATTTAATGGATAGGGAGATTATGATTATTTCTCATATTGATAAAGTATTGTATATTTTGATAAAAATAAAAAAATCCAAATAAAATTTAAAAGACACCACGTATAAAAATACATAAACGTATAAATTATTGCGGCAGCAGCTGGTCTGTTATATTTGCGACTATGTCGCATATTTCAGGTGGCGTGCCGATTACATCAACATTCTCCATTTTTTTTTTTAGTTGAATGCCAATTTGACTCAACAAAGTTAAAACTTCAAATAACAAAACAAAATGCAGTGTCATTTTAAATTTACGCTTACTACAGTTCAGTAAAAAATTCGGGCTACTTCGACATAGTTAATATTACTAAAGAGCAAGTGTTTCCCTTATCAAATTAATTTTCTTATCAACAAAAAACTTTAATGGTTGGTGTGCCTTCTACGGCTAGTAGTGGAAAAAATAGTATGTACACCACGCTTGAGAAGTGCTATTATAGCCCTCGCTTACTATAACCCTCGACGCTCCTCGTCTCAGATTGTAAACTCGCTCGGGCTATAATAGCATACATCTCAACCTTGGTGTATAATATACTATTTCGAACTTTTATTTTGAAAATTACAACAAAGTTGGCTCTGACGATCTAAAATAGTACTTGCTAAATTTATCTTTAGTTTTACTAGTGTACCTGATATGTCTATAGTTGTTTACAGAAAATTACGAAAAAGAAATATTGGGCTACATTCTCGATATCACATTGCAAGCAAATTAGCAACTTTGTTAGCTGAAATCGAATTTTCTTCAAAATAGCACAAAATCTTGCTATCGAGTTTTTGAGATGTTAAATCAAACATGAATGTAATTTTAGGTTAGGTTGAGTGACATTTCTAAAAATATTAAAAAAATAAACCATCTGTTTCAAAAATTCGGTTGTAAAACTGATTTGTTAAAATTTTAAATATTTGTTTAGAATTAAAAATGGAGTGGTTACTAATACGTCTAATATAATTAGACGTATTAGTAACCTTTAATTCGCTTCAATATTCAACGAAAATTTTTTCGTGATAGGAAGAATCCCTTTGAAAGTGAAGATGCAATTTTTTTTAAACGGTACAGGTCTACTGATGATGCCGCCAAATTTATTATTGAACTTCTTTCGGCGACTTTACGAAGCAAGGCTATTCCACGTTTTTTGACGGTATAATCAAACTTTATATGGTATAATATTAACTTTAAAGTTTCGGCGTGATAAAAATGCTGCTTTTGTTTGTGGGTGCTTGTAAGTTTGAACATTTTGGGCTGTGGAAATTTTCAGTTTGTTTCTGGAGAACTGAACTTTCACAACACTAAGCAAACTGTTGCAACAATTTTTAAGAACGATGAATTCCAGAACAAAGGAGTTTCGGAAATTTACCATTTCACTCGAAAACTTGCATTTAGTCAAACGGGAATTTTATAAAAAATATGGGTTTCCAAATGTTGTTGGGTGCATAACATTGCACGTTTGAAAAATAAGCCAAACATAGCCGATGATGAATCCTCAGCTTCAGAAGACAAACTTGATACCATTGAAAATAATATGCAAAATAAAGACACACCATCTCATATTAGAGGTACCTTAAATAGGAATATGATTTTGCATTATAATTTTCAAAATAAACGAAATTAGACAACAATTTCACATATATATTTTTTTGATTAAATTCAGTCTTGTTTTCATACTGTTAAAGTTAGCCGAAAGTTGCCAGCCGAAAGTGAAAAGTCGATAATGCAGATTGTGTTAGTCCAGCCGAAAGTAAAAAAAAAAGGTAAGGCAGATTGTCTAATCCCAGCCGAAAGTTTCCAGCCGAAAGTTAAAAGTCGATAATGCAGATTATGATATAACATTCAAGCCAAAAATAAAAAATTTAGTAGTTATCAGCCGAAAATAAATAGGATACATAGAAATCTATAAACATAAATTTTTGTAAATAAATTTACGTGTAAAACTTTGCTTCGTAGAAAATATCGGAAAATCAGAAGAATATACAAAATTGGAATAAAATCAGCCTCTAGAGTGTTATGTCTGGAGATGGATTGGATTGATGTGACTTGTCAGTAGCTATCGCAGGAAAAAAATTCAGTTCAAGTTTCCCGTGGGAAATCTCGGAAAATTCGATTTTCCAAAAATTATTAGAAAAATTGTATAAAATCACCCTCTAGAGTGTTATATCTGGAGATGGATTCAATTGATGTGATTACTCAATAGCTATCGCAGGAAAAAAATTCAGTTCAAGTTTCCCGTGGAAAATCTCGGAAAATTCGATTTTCCAAAAATTATTAGAAAATTTGTATAAAATCAGCCTTTAAAGTGTTATGTCTGGAGATAATTTGCATTAATGAGACTGGTTAATAGCTATCGCAGGAAAAAAATTCAGTTCAAGTTTCCCGTGGGAAATCTCGGAAAATTCGATTTTCCAAAAATTATTAGAAAATTTGTATAAAATCAGCCTTTAAAGTGTTATGTCTGGAAATAAATTGCATTGATTTGACTTGTCAAAAGCTATCGCAGGAAAAAAATTCAGTTCAAGTTTCCCGTGGGAAATCTCGGAAAATTCGATTTTCCAAAAATTATTTGAAAATTTGTATAAAATCAGCCTCTAGAGTGTTATGTCTGGAGATGGATTCAATTGATGTGATTACTCAATAGCTATCGCAGGAAAAAAATTCAGTTCAAGTTTCTCGTGGGAAATCTCGGAAAATTCGATTTTCCAAAAATTATTAGAAAATTTGTATAAAATCAGCCTTTAAAGTGTTATGTCTGGAGATGAATTGCATTAATGAGACTGGTTAATAGCTATCGCAGGAAAAAAATTCAGTTCAAGTTTCCCGTGGGAAATCTCGGAAAATTCGATTTTCCAAAAATTATTAGAAAATTTGTATAAAATCAACCTTTAAAGTGTTATGTCTGGAGATGAATTGCATTGATGTGATTTATCAATAGCTATCGCAGGAAGAAAAATCAGTACAAGTTTCCCGTGGGAAATCTCGGAAAATTCAAAAAAGTTTCCAGCCGAAAGTAAGAAATGGATGAATAAAATCAGCCTCCAGAGTGTTATGTCTGGAGATGGATTGGATTGATGTGACTGGTTAATAGTTATCGCAGGAAAAAAATTCAGTTCAAGTTTCCCGTGGGAAATCTCGGAAAATTCGATTTTCCAAAAATTATTAGAAAATTTGTATAAAATCAGCCTTTAAAGTGTTATGTCTGGAGATGAATTGCATTGATGTGATTTATCAATAGCTATCGCAGGAAGAAAAATCAGTACAAGTTTCCCGTGGGAAATCTCGGAAAATTCGATTTTCCAAAAATTATTAGAAAATTTGTATAAAATCAGCCTTTAAAGTGTTATGTCTGGAAATAAATTGCATTGATGTGACTTGTCAAAAGCTATCGCAGGAAAAAAATTCAGTTTAAGTTTCCCGTGGGAAATCTCGGAAAATTCGATTTTCCAAAAATTATTAGAAAATTTGTATAAAATCAGCCTCTAGAGTGTTATGTCTGGAGATGGATTCAATTGATGTGATTACTCAATAGCTATCGCAGGAAAAAAATTCAGTTCAAGTTTCCCGTGGGAAATCTCGGAAAATTCGATTTTCCAAAAATTATTAGAAAATTTATATAAAATCAGCCTCTAGAGTGTTATGTCTGGAGATGGATTCAATTGATGTGATTACTCAATAGATATCGCAGGAAAAAAATTCAGTCCAAGTTTACGGTGGGAAATCTTGAAAAATTCGTTTTTCCGATTTCGTAAATTTTCTAATAATTTTTGGAAAATCGAATTTTCCGAGATTTCCCACGGGAAACTTGAACTGAATTTTTTTCCTGCGATAGCTATTGACAAGTCACATCAATCCAATCCATCTCCAGACATAACACTCTGGAGGATGATTTTATTCATCCATTTCTTACTTTCGGCTGGAAACTTTTTTGAAATTTTCGAGATTTCCCACGGGAAACTTGTACTGATTTTTTTCCTGCTATAGCTATTGATAAATCACATCAATGCAATTCATCTCCAGACATAACACTTTAAAGGCTGATTTTATACAAATATTCTAATAATTTTTGGAAAATCGAATTTTCCAAGATTTCCCACGGGAAACTTAAACTGAATTTTTTTCCTGCGATAGCTATTGAGTAATCACATCAATTAAATCTATTTCCAGACATAACACTCTAGAGGCTGATTTATTTTCGGCTGGAATGTCAATAACATAATCTGCATTATCGACTTTTCACTTTCGGCTGGAAACTTTCGGCTAACTTTAACAGGGTCTTGTTTTCATCGTCGAATAAAATCGTCTGTAAATACATATGTATATAAAAATATAAAATAAAATAAAATTACGTTGTTTAAAAATAAATTCAAGTTGTTTATCTTGTTCGTTGTTTATTCGTGCCATTAAGTAGTTGTGTAAAACTCTAATGTCAAAATTTAATTCAGCATCGCGCTAAATAAAAATAATATGGCGGATTTGCTGAGAATTTAATTTCTTATTTCCAAAATTGTCACTAGCAATTCCGCCATTTTTGCTAATAGCAACAGTTTGTCTTAATAGATGTACAAGAAGGTAGCCCATTAAGTCACAACATTTTCACACGTTCTTAATATTATGAGAATTTATTTGTTTTTTTTACAATTTGTGATCTTGAAATTTTTCTAGGAGACAATTTTTGTTTCGATTTTACCAAATTTGTGATGCCATCTATGTAATGTATATTGACTTAGTGACCACATGATTCTTAAGCTTAATTTACAAGTTGACCAGATTGACGTTATGAAAATTTTAAAAATTTTGGTTTAAATAAACCAATTATTTCTAGAAAATAAAAACGATTTTCTTAACCGATGTTTATATATGTTGAAATTCAAACATGTGTGAAATTATCTAAGAGGTAATAATTAGGAATTTGTAATGTTTTTATTTAAAAATTTGGTTTAGAAAAATAAATGATTGGTTTTTTCCTTTTCTAATTCCTTAACAAAATCTGGGCTTTTTAGACGATGACTTTGTATAATCTAGGTTGCTTTGATAGAATTTATGGAATTGTATGCTTAATAGCATAGGGTATAACGAGTGAAAAAAACGAGTCATTGTAATACGAAAGTGAAATTTTAGCCTGAGCGATAGCGAGGGCTGCAATCACTTGAGTATTACAATTACACGTTTTCGCACGAGTTATACCAAAGCAATCTTGATTATACAAAGCCATAGTCTAAAAAACGAAGCTTTTATAAAGGAATTAGAAACGAGGAAAACCAAACTTTTCATAGTAAAACCTACAAAACATATGGGAGATCACTTTTTTTCCTAAATCAAAATCAAATTCAAATTCAAATTTGACATCAAAATCAAATTTTTCTTTTAGGTTGGTTGCGTTTGTTGATCTGTTCCCGAATTCGTAAAAACTCATTCCGTTTTAGACAAATCATTGAGTTAGCAATGTGGTTTCCGTCATAGTTGGCACATAAATGTTTTCTTTCAACATTTTTAAACATGAGCTTGGTCACAATATCCGCAACGTAGCTTTATATTACAGTTTCACGAAGTGTAACTGAGCCTGAAGCACCTCAAGCATGGTCTGAGTCGTTCAGGTTTTTTATGGGAAATATCCCAGGTACAAGCAATATGTCCAATTAATCGATGGTTTATCAACAAGTTTAAAGTGGTGGTTTTTGGAAAGGAGACAAAATACATAGCACTATCGTTATTCCTATTCTCTTAACGTAGAACTTTTGCAATACATGATGGTAAGAGACCGGCCTCTTTAATGTAAGTTTTTACCTCCTGAATAGGCATGGATGGTAAACCGCATAAAACGAATCTTGAAGTTTTATTCTCATTTGAAGTGAATGAGAAAAATTCTGCATCATTCTTTTTTAGCTCCTCGGATAGCTAAGTGCAGTGTGTTTTGTCGTTTGTAGTGAATTTGCATACTTTAAGTTTATTCATTATATCTTTAATTTTAACTGAGTTCAACTTGGTGACGATCGGACGTATTTTGTATTGTTGTTGTTGTTTATTCAGTTGTTTATTTTTATTAGGATAGTTGCTTTCATTTTTGTTTTGTAGAAAATTTTGGAAAGTGATGTTAATCGGAAGAATATATGAAAATGGGTATCCAGTACCGTTGTCCTTTGCTTTATTATTAGACATGACTGGTGCATCATACTATCATATACCCCAATGGTAGTATAATCAATATGTGCCAAAGCCCATGAAGTCAACTAATGTTTATTTTAAGCACAAACCTCTTAATCGACCCATAGGTCAACCATATTCAAACTCACCACCATTCAACAAGAATCAAGGTTTCCACAACAAACAACAATCTAATAGGAACTACTTTAATAAGAATACTAGACCACCAATAATACCCCCACGGAACAACGAGATAGAACCAATGGACACCACGTAAAATTCAAATGAATATAGACAATCTACACGATTTAGACCTAATAATCCAAATTTCTTCTTCCGTCCCACTGGACCCCCGAAATACCAAGCTAAATATGACCGAAATATAAATATGCACGCGGTAAGTTCATCCAATTACTCGGATTATATCCAAAATTTTGAACCAAACCACAGTCACACATTAGATGTTCGGAAAACCCATGGGATACTTGAATCTTAATTCTCACCAAACAGTAAGCACTTTACCCCATATTCACATTCAAATTAACCCAAAAACCAAATTGAAGTTCTTAATTGACACAGGAGCCATTCAGAGCTTTAAAGACCCAAAATTTATTATCCCAAATAAAATTAAAAAAATCGGCCCAACAAGGTGAAAACACTATTCGTAAAGAACATTCCTTCACAGAACAAATATTAATTTTAGGATTTAAGGAGTTCAAAACAAAAGAATCAATGAAATTCCTACCTTTCAAATTTCATAACTACTTCAATGGACTTATTGGTCTTGACGTAATTAAACAACTTAGAAATAAATAGGATTTTACTAGCTTCACGCCGCAAACCGATAAAATTAAAATACCCTTACTCTGTAAACCAAACTACTAATTTCCTGTTTATAATATACCACCTAGAAATAAAATGGTAATTATAATACCTGTTTGTAGCGTACATCCGTATCTGGTTCCAAAGGGGGCTCACGAGTTCTCGAGGCAATTTTTTATGCCGGAACGGATAGGCTGGGCATTCAAACGAATTGGCCCTTTCAAATCACCGGGAGGGAACTACGTATACCCCGCCTTTCTACAGTAAGGACTGCAGACTTTGCTGCCTTATATTACTATACTCTTCAGAGCCAGCTACAGCTTATAATATGTTCAAAAATGTTGGAGGGAGGTTCGGGTGATTTTTATCCCAAAAGCGGGAAAAAGATCCCCAGAGGAGATTAGGTCTTACAGACATATTAGCCTCACATCATTTTTACTGAAGACCATAGAGAAAAACTGGGACTTAGTATTAGACCCAACAGTCTCCAAAGATACCCACTTGACTCTAGGCAGCACGCCTAACAAGCAGGGAAATCAACAGAAACGGCCTTACACGAGCTGACATCGGAAATCGAAGATACGCTTCGGAATAAAGAATTATTACTATGCTCCTTCATTAATATCCAGGAAGCTTTTGATAATACTAGTTTCGAGGTAATTTAGAAACAATCACTAGCAAGGGGTATAGACCCCTCCACCGTAAGCTGGATTATAAATATGCTAGAATACAGGAGGATTACGGCCTCTTTTGGACATAAAACCATGACCATAGCGGCTACCAGGGGTTGCCCCTATGGAGGTGTTCTCTCTCCCTTATTGTGGCTGATCGTGATGGATCAATTACTTACCAGACTGATAAATTTAAACTTCTCGAACATTACCTATGCGGACGACCTAGTCTTGATAGTTAAGGGCAAATTCGGTGGTTTGGCGTCTATTGGAGGGGGGGATCAAAGTTGAGTAGATTAATCTACCAGCTCCGTAACCTTCCAGTAGGGTGCGCATCACGTGAGCTGTTCTGGTCTTGTCATTAGGCAGCTGCGTGATGGGTACAATTGTGTAAGGGGTAACCTGTGCACAATTCGCAAGTGTACGTACTGCCTCCTCGTGGCAACCACTGGTAACTAAGGCCACTTGGCACATTTTAGGCCATTTGGCACAGGCCAAAGTACGGCGCTAAAGGAGAAAACCTTGACAAAAAACCCTAATCTAAGGTGGAACAGCATATGCCGAAAGATGAATGGCTGATAGGTTAATCAGCCCAAAATATGCGGACTCTGGATACCAGGCACCCTCCAGTTTTATTTTTAGCCTTCCTGTAGTAAAGCTGGGTGACCTACAGGTGATTTGCAATTCCCAGCAACTCGTAAGAGTAAAATCAAACGGAATACGGGGCAGGAGTAGGAATATACGGGAGTGGCACAACCCTCTCGAGGTCCTTGAGCTCCAATGCTACCGTCTTTCTAGCAGAACTACATGCTGTAGTAAACATCTAGGAGGGAGAGCAATATGCCCAGATAGTATGTATCACGTACCGGGAGGCAGTATCGTCAGGTTCATTAAGAACCTGAATATTGACTGGACGGATAATTAAGCAGGGGCCAGCACAATAGATCTTTTAGGTCGCAGTGCGAAGTGGCTGATCGCCCGCATGGCCCCCCCAATAATAATAATAATAAGGGCAAATTCGCAAATACAGTAGGGGAAAGGATGCATCAAGCCCTAGAGGTAGTAAATGATTAGTGCATGGAGGTGGGCCTTACATTTATTCCCAACAAAGTCAACTGCACTCTCTTTACTAACCGGAGTAAAACTGGCCTCCCGCCGAATGATCTGGTTCTGTCAATGTAGGTTAAATATCTGGCTGTAGATCAGAAATTGACGTGGAATCCCCACTTAAATCATATCACAAACAAGGCGAATAAGGGCTACTACACCTGCCAAAGAATTATTGGCAAAACGTGGGGACTGAGCACACGAATGTTGGTTTCATTATACCGGGCCATCATTAGACCTATGGTAACCGGCGTTTGTGTGGTGGCCAAAGACGGAACAGACCGGTGCACGGAGAATACTGGACAAGATCCAGAGGTTAATCTGTATCGGTGCAACTGGAGCAATGAGGACTTGTCTAACAGCTGCCCTTGAGAGAATACTGGGGCTCTCACCACTGCACCTACTCAATAAAAAAATAGCTGGTTCAAGAGGTTTGAGCCTAATAATTATAACCAAAATTAAAACTGTAAGGCCAGGACACAACAGTATCCTACATAAATTGAACTTTAAGGAGGAATTGATTCAACTATCGGATATGATGGTAGGGACAATAGAATGTCGGAGGAATTTTACTATTAGTTTGCCGGATAGGGCACTGGTAGAGAATATTATCTCCTCCCTCCCCTGCCATGCTTCTGTGTGGTATTCGTATGGGTTAAAATCAGGCGGGGGTACCGGTGCAGGGATAGACGGGCCCGACCTAGAGCTATGCATACCACTGGGTAGCACTCTACAGTTTTTCAGGCAGAGACCTTTACCATTGAGGTATGTGTGCTTCAATGTCTCTGTCTGAAAAAAAAAATATAAGAAGACCGAGATCTATATAATCTCGGACAGCCAGGCAGCTCTGCTAGCTTTAGGAGCTTCAGTGTTCAACTCGAAATTGATCTGGAGCTGCTACTGTAATTTATAGGAACTGGGTAAAGCAAATAAAGTCATCCTTTTGTGGTCTCCTGGCCACTCCACCATTAAAGGAAATGAGGCAGCAGACCGATGTGCAAAAATGGGAGCAGGCCGAGATTTCCTGGGTCCAGTCCTAGTATTGCTTTTTCCAAAACCCATTTGGCAGATGGTATAAGGGACTGGGAGCAGAACTATAGGAAATTAGTCTGGGAGTCCTCCATTTTGATGAGCCAGGCCATGAAATTATTTAGTTATAATATTATACATCTGGGAGAGGCACCGATGATGGACCGCCAGTCCCTAAGATCCCTTACCTGGTTTTTAACAGGGCACGACCCTTTTAACGGCCATCTACATAAAATGGAGAGATCCCTTAAGGACCAGTGCAGATTCTGCGACTGCGGTAAGAAGACATCGGAGCACCTACTATTCACATGCGATGCTATCATCCTAAAAAGATTAAAGTTCCTCAATTCGTACATATTCCAGTGGCCTAACGCCGACCCACTGGATACGCATCAAGTAGCGGCGTTTATGAAGGACATAGATCTATATTTCACGTAGGAATCTCTAGGGATCCATAATAGGCCTCAATGGTCGCAGTGGTCTGGGCTACATACACCTACCGTTTAAAAAAATAAAAAATAAAAAAAATTAAAAAAAAAGTACCTGTCGATGTAGAAAGTAGACAAATCTACATCAAACCTATAAAAGTTAATGAACATACAATTATATGCAATTGTAAAAATTATCAATTTCCTGGAACAAGCAGCAAACTGCTTTATTCGAGCAACCGATCAAAGCTGAACAATCTGAAAATTATCAGATGGAGGTTAATGATTCGTCCATAAGTTCTGACTCCCTAACTACTAATTAAGACATACGAAGCTTGATTCGAACTTCTCACCTTAATCAAGAGAAAACCAACGACATTGAAAATCTATGTGTACAATATAAATATATTTTCAAAAGGGAAACCCAGCATCTAAGTTATACTAATCATGTAAAACACTGTATCGATCTAAAAAATGTCAATCCAACATTCACGAAGTCATATCGATAATATCCTCATATTCACAAATACGAAGTAGGCCAACAAATAGATAAAATGAACAAGAAGGTATCATTTGTCCACAGTTGCACGTACAGTTGACTTTGGGCATTATGAGTATATTAGAATGCCCTTTGGTCTCAAAAATGCACCATCCAAAATCCAGGGGGTGATGGATAACGTTCTACAAGATCTTCAAGGTAGAACATGTTTATGTTATATGGATGACATAAACTTATTCAGTACTTCCCTTCAAGAACACATTCAAAGTCTGAAAAACTTATTCGATATTCTAAGAAAAGCAAATCTCAAAGTTCAACTCGATAAGAGCGAATTCCTCCACTAGGGATTAGCTTTCTTAGGTCACATAGTGTCACAAGACGGCGTTAGCCGAATCCCGACAAAATAAAAGCAGTTCGAGAATTTCCAATTCCTCGAACTGAAAAACAAATCAAAATATTTTTAGGTTTAATTGGCTATTATCGTAAATTTATCAAAAACTTCGCCGACCTAACCAAACCTCTCACACCATGCTTAAGGAAAGACAAGAATATTGTGTTGGACGAAGAATATATCAGTTGCTTCAGCAGATGTAAGGAATTGTTGTGTAGCAATTCTGTAAATTTTCAGTAAATTCGTAATCGGCACATTATAATCACAAGGACATGTTGGAATAGATGAACCATATTGTTACGCTTCGCATACTCTCACTCAAACAGAGCAAAATTAAAACACGATTGAAAGGAGCTACTTGCTATAGTCTGGTCATGTACATATTTCCGACCATAGTTATTCCGTCGATAGTTTAAAATAATTACGAACCTATACATAATAGATAAATCTAAATTATGAATTCACTGACTGTCACTACCACTGACTATGTCTATAAATTATAAATTCAAACTGAATTATAAATTTGGTTGTAATTATTTTTAAAACAAAAAATAGATTTATTTTTATTTTATATAGGTTGAAACATCGATGACGAATTGAATCGAGATTATTTATGTTCTCGAATTTTCAATTGATTCAAGTATTTGATTTTTTATATGATTTTATATAAGTAGATCATAACAGATATTATAAGCAAGTAAGCTTAGCTTATTTAAGAATTGCTTTCGACTTAGACATTACCAGTTTTTTGAAAGACTGTTTCAAAATAATTTTGGGGTTTCATGAACTTACATGTTGTATCTTACCTCGTAACAACTTACGCTTCCTAAGTCATTCCACCGGTTCTCCGTATAAGATTGACCTCAAAAATAAAGAATATATGAAGCAAAATTCTGTTAAACCTAAACTACAAAAAAAAGAATGTAAAACGAAAAAGGTGAAGAATAGTGAAAACTATGATTGGTTTTGTAAAATATGCAAAAGAGTGAGTGATTTTGAGTGTACATGTTTTGTTCGCAACTTTATATTCGGCTTTTTCTTAAAAAAACCCGTTTATTCTATAGAATTCTATGATTGTTGGAAATTTGCACGTATTTTGTACAAGTATCTACTTGATGGAGCTGTAGTAAAAATCAATTGAAAGCATTCTTTCAACCCACACTGTTACACTTTCACAAAATACATTCAAAAATTTAATTATATTGATAACCTTCGCCATCCACCAGAAAAAAATATTTATCTTAATTAGAATAAACACTTAAATGCTAAATAATTGTATGTAATAAAAGCATTTTCATAGCAAATTAATTGATCGTGAAATTTAAATTGTTGCATTTATTGATAATTCAAAAAGCTAAAGTTGTATTTTAATTTCCTAATAAATTATAAATAAAAACTACATTCCAAAACAGTTAAAAAATATTCAATGCGCACATTCTATAGTTTAAAATTAATTTTATGTTTTTTTTGCAGTTCACATGCATCCCACAATAGTACAAAAAAAAAAAAAACGTATCAAACTAGTTTCTACCCCCAATTAGTTACTTTATGTGTAAATTTGCTACTAGTTTTCCAAAATCGAGCAAAATGAAAAATTTAATTTGATAACAATCACAAAATATAAAATTTTATATCAAAACCTATAAAATTTTTGATCATAAAATTATGTATTATACCATACATATATGAATATACACAAATCATAAAATATTAAATAAACATTAAAATTTAAATGATTAATTATTCAATTAAAATTAAAATTTATATTTATGATAATTTATTTTTGTTTTGTTTTTCTTCTTCTGTTTTGTTTTGTTTTTGTGCTATAATTTTTCGGTTATTTTCTTTTTTTTTTTAATTTTTAATTAAAAAAAATAAAAACAAAACTTTTTAATTGAGGTTTATGTTAGGTTATATTACATTCGTTTGTATACACACATGTTAATGAATCATATTATAATATATTACTTGCGTTTTAGTGGTTGTAAATTACTAATTTAAATTTTAATTATTATTTATTATTTATAAAACTTTTTGTTTTTCTTTTGTTTTGTTTTTTTTTTTTTGCTGTTTTTATTAATTTTCAATGAAAATAGAATTTATTATATTTTCTGTTGGGCCTACATAAAATGTTTGGCATCGTATATACGAGTTTATAAAGTTTGATTCCCAAGTGATGTTTTTTTTATGATGAATACAGTTACTTCATTAAATATTATGATCCAAAATCCTAGCTCGTTATAGTATGATAGCTTTATTATCGTATTAATATTTATGACCATGGTTTATTACATTCTTCTAAATAATTGTAACATATTCCCCAAGGAAATTATTTAGAGGTAGGTATTATATGAGTACGGTTGAAATGTTTCAATCTAAAATTAGTTTTGTATCGCATAACGATATTTGTTATATTTGTTGTTTCACAAATTATGATAAAAAGTAATTTTAAAATATTTTCAGGACTTCTTCTTAAAATTTTCCCGCGCCCAAAATGAGAAATCTGTTATATTCAGAGTGCAACTGATTTTTTGATAGTTTTAAATCACCTTTACGAATTTATTTTAACAGCTCTCAAAGTAAAATTTCATTATTTTGATGTCGAATATTTTTTTCTTCTAAGGAAGCAATAATCTTTTCTTAAACCTCATCAGTATGGGCCATTTTACTTACATGAATGTACGCGATGAGTCAAGTCAATATTTCAATATTTATTTTAGAAATTCATCGTATAACAATTCATTTAAAACATAAAAACAATTTAAAAAAATATTTATACAGTTACTGCGAACCATCCGTTTCTCTGTTAAATTCAATTGTTCAAGTTCAACCAAGTTCAGGAGGGCACATGTAGTACCTACGTTTTTAAATACAACTTCAATATTTTGAATTTATAATTTTAACTACTAGATGAAATTTGTTGTACAACATCTTTGGTTATTTTGAAAAGACGTGCAGAACTACGGCTTTGAATCTTTGGTACTACCAAACCTCGCACTAAACCTTGCAAGAATATTTACGGTGATTATTGGTTTCGGTAATTTTCCCTTCAGGATCAAAGCACCATGCTTTTATTTTTTATTTTCTTAGAGAAACAATGACACAGCTGGTCCGGAGTATCCACTCCTTCTTTTGTACTGTTTTAGTACAAATGAATGTTCGATTTATGCCTATTGTCATTATCGGTTTTACCATAGAAATACATCGATGACAAAAAAATTACGGTACGTTTTTTTTTTTTGGAACGTAGCTCACCAAACTTTCGGAAACAAAAAAACGTTCGATTCTTCCGTCGCAACATATGACAACCGCACAGTTAGCAAATGTGGTGTTCCATGCTAGTAAAAAAATTATCAAATGTTTCATTCCTGTTCGAATTATGAAATGGAGTGTAAAATTGTTGAAACACAATGGACCTTGATCACTTGGTTCATTACTTTTTGTCGTAGTCCTTACCCCAAATATGCAATCCTCTTCAGAAAATAGCTTGTGGATCTTTCGCAGATCCACCTAACCTTTATTCGGTACTTGTCCGGCTTTGAGGGTACGTATTGTCGAAAGATATTTTGCCTCGATAGGGTACCATCTACTTATATACTATCAGATATGTTCCGGTGATATAATGTTTTATGAAATTGGCATTTACCAAATCCGAAATTTTTCGAAAAGGGGTAAATTTGTCGCAATTTCTTCTAGCCTTGCGAGCTGTTTTAGTATCGAACTGAATATACAACAACTTAAATCTGTGGCACGAAATGCTTACTTTGAATAAAATGTTTCTAAATAGAGGATTCCAAAATAGAAAGGCGTTGATCAGCAAACCTCAATTTAGTCTATTGGCGTTCAGATTTCTGCACGTTTTTCGTAAGCGTAAAATTTGTTGATGCTTACGATAAATTGAATAACTTATGACGTGTTTCTTGGAAGAAGTTTTACCTTGTTGATACTGCCTCTAATAAGGTTACAAGCGGGTGTCCTCCTTTGCGGAAATGGGCTGTTTTTTTATTGGGTGCCATCCTTTATTGTGTAGTATGTTTCGTCGATAGGTAGTTCAATAACATTCTGAGCATCTTCGGAGTCAGATGCTTCTTGTTCGTGATCACAGTCAGAGTCACTTTCCAATACATCTTTTACGCTGTCAGATGGGTTAACATAATTAAAAGTTGCTCAACTTCTTCTTCCGTGCACACACGCTTTTGGTTTGCCATACTAGTCAAACAGACTCATGATGTACGGATTTGTTTTTATTTTGAATATTTTTCTCAGGACGTTTACCGTTAAGTGTATAAATTTGGCATTGAAATTTTTTTCATTAAAAATAACATATATTCAAATACATTTGGCCAAACTTACTTGAAAATAGTTTTTAAAATGGTTTTTTATAGATCAAACTTAAAATGAGTCTCAGAGACTTAACCCGTACTGATTAAAGATTTTAGTTAGTTGGTTTGTTAGTAGAGAAAACCTGGTAGAACTCTACCAAAATTTACTGGATTAATAACAACTCTACCATCATATTGCCCTGGGATCTGTATGATATAGAGAGAATTTTAGTTGTCTACGAATCGCTCTATATTATGTTTAAACGAGTTCTGTTTTGTTTTTGATAAGTATTTAGTTGTTGTTGAGAAATGAGAAATTTCTCAGGATTTGTTATTATGCAACATCTGTTTTCAAGGGTGCACATTTTATATCCCATGCACCTGTTTAAATATGGTGGTAAGCAAGCCACATTTTGCTAGGAAAGTATGTTATAGTCGTAGTAAGGATTCCAGAGGATTACAGCATACTCCAGTTGAGATTTTATATAAGCGAAATAAAGTTTACAGAAAGTTTATATATCGCTGTATTCGTCGGTTTACAAAGCTAAACAAAGAGTTCGCATTAGAAATACAGTTTTCAAAGTGCCTGTTACTCTGTAAACTACATTGTCGTTGATGTTGTATGTAGTACTTATTGGAATCCTTTCAGTATAAAAATTATGTCCTAATTGTACATTTCTTGATGTTTAAGTGTAACGAGTCATGATCGCATCACTAAGTCTTTGAGGCCACTTGCAGTTTGTCGGCTCCAAAATTTTTTTCAGTTAAATGATACATTTTTTCGTCATCAGCAAACATAAAAACACTTGAGTTTTCTAAAATCTTGCTTATACGATCAATGGAAATATGCCAATTAAGTATTCTAATAAAAATTTGAATGCAAATAGACTTTGTACTGCTTTATTCTGACTGACATATACATATCATGACTGACATACACGTCAAATGCCTTACTTAAATCTGTACATTCTATGTCCACTTGATAATGTTTTTCTATCTCACTTATTACTTGGCCATTGAATTCAACCTAGTTAGTAGATGTAGGCGTATCAGGAATAAACCCATTCTGGTTGACAGATATACTAACCAATTCAAATAATTTAGGCGTTGATGGTGAAGCTGGTATTCCTGATTTAAAAATTTGAGTTATCTTCCATTTTGCGAGATGATCCATTTTACGTGAAACACAGCAGCGGTAAAGGAATGATTGAACAGTTTGCATAACGGATTTACCAAAATAATCGCAAACGTTTTGCACATATATGAGGGTGTATCGTCCGGCGCGCATCCAACTCCAAAACGTTTCAAACCTGACAGAATGTTTCCATCAAATAAAACTGGAGAAGTGATGGATTGGTTGTTATTGTCTGTTTGACCAATGTGTCTAATGTTGACATCTTCCAGATTGAAAAAATGTAACAAACATGTCCGCTATCTTTTTGCCGTTCCTGTAAAGTGTTTTCAGAACTGTTTTGGATTGATTCTAATTTTTTCTTGGATGCCTGCCAAATAAGACTTGTACTTAAATTTGAAATAGACATCAAATTCCTCAGTGTATTGTAAACAGGACAGCTTGTCTGTTTCGAACTTGATTTCATCATTTTAATATACGCTTTACATGTTCGATTTTTTTTGGATTTTAGGTTTAAACTATAACCAAGCATAGTAACAATGAATAAAGATTCTGCATTTGACTTTATACTGCTTGGAAGATTGCAATAAAAATCACAGTCGAACCGACGCATACAGCATAATAATCATTGTTTAAATGAGGTGGTGTGTACGCTGTGTATAGATAAATATATAAGAAAAATACATGAAATTGCAACTTCTTTATATGGGATTGGAAAGTCATGTTTTAATTTTATGATTTTTATGATTTGAATGTGTAGTACTACGTAAAACAAACAATTTATACATCAACAATTTATATAAAATTGGGCTCAGTATATGTAAACAGGGCTTATAGGTTAGATTAGGTTTGGGTGGCGGTCCATTAGGACCAGGCATATACACAAAAGTGGTTTGTAGCCATGCAACGAATAATTGTTTCCTCCAACTCATTGGAACCATTTTGAGCTGTTAACAACGCGCTGGATACTCCTGACGTTCATCCTACAGAGGTCCGTCAGGTCCTTGAAGAGGGGTGCCCCTAGAATCTTTAGTCTGTTTCGTGCCAGACGAGGGCAGGTGCAAAGAAGATCAAGTACTACCTTTTTCTCCTCTTCGTCCTCGCAACTACGGCAATAGTCATGTGAGAAGACACCAAGTCTACTCGTATGCCTCCTTATGAGACAGTGCCCCGTAATCACTCCAACAACCACAATGATCTGATTTCGCTGAATTGAGATCAGCTGTTTGGAACTCGCCAAGTCCAACTTTGGAAATACCTGCCGAGTTATTACGCAAGAAGTGATACTTGACCATCTATCTTTCGTCAACTGGCTCGCTTCTTCCTGAAGCAACAGTTTACTACTTATAAAACAATTATAAAAATGGTACTATCTTTAATTTTTTTTATTTTTCAAAATGCTCATTTTTTTTATCTTCTTCCTCATTTAATTCTTTTGAAATTTAAAAACAAAATTATTGATAAAAAGTATTTTGTCACAAAATAAAGACAAAAATTTGAAATTATTCACAATTACAATTTAAACTTTACATAATTTTAAACCCATCAGTCTACAAAATTTTTGCTCATTTGAATAATTTTTCCGCATTGGTTATGCTACCATCGTATTCGTTATACTCGTACCTCAGTGATATAATAAATTTTAGATAAATCGGGAGTTTTAGTTTTCCAAAACTGCATCAATATTTCTATGAACAAGTTAACTGCTATAGTGTCGTGGTGAAAAAAATCTGATATTCTAATGAAGCTAGTGCAATAGTGCTAAAATTTTTCTCCTAGTTTTTTGTAAATTACATACGGATGAATAATCGCTTGTTTGTTGTTCCAATGAAACCCTAGTGCTGCATTTTGCATCATAAATGCATAATTTTCTGCAAAGTCATCAGAAAAAAGACACCTCCATTGACTTTAGACTTATTTTTTCTATTTTATGAAGCTAGATTGTTCTAGTGAAATTAAGCAATAAAGAGTTAGATTTGTCAGCTTTGTTAAGAAATAATCCATAAATTCATCTAGTGTTTTCGTATATTATTCCATGAATTTTGATACAATCATTAATATTCCTTAAATTTTTGAGACAGTTTGACTCAGGAAACGGCTTACGACACTTTTTGAACCCACTCATTATTACACCATCATTTATAGAAATAAACTTAATTTTTATTTTTTTTGTTGTGTTTAGATGAATATCGCATCACCCACAACTTGGAAAATTAATTTTGATACTAATTCATGCCTGAAAGTTTATACCTGTTCTCTCATTACATTACACCTTTTATTATACTTGTTATTTATTATAACTGTTTTTTAAAGGAGTTTAAAAAAATTTGTAGAGTTTCGAACGGTTACTTTGTGAGGTTGACCGTGAAAAGAGCTTTTCAGAAAATTGAAAAATAACACATTTTTAACATTTGATTTTTATACCGTAAGAAAGGGTATAATAGATCAACATATTTTAACGTATTTCAAAAGCGGGACTGTTTTTATAATTATTTAAAAATCGCTGTTTCTATAGTGTTTCTATAGCAATGAATACAATACCAAGTGCATGAAATTTTGGAATATTTGACACGCAAAATTAGTACCCCAACTTCACCTAGAAGCTTCATTAAGTATATTGCCATTTTGCAAAACCTTTAGGATCAGTTCCACAGAATTTTATATGTAACCTACTTACAGTGATATGGCATCAAACGAGGTTATAGGCCCTTGACAATCCGCCAAAAATAAGGTAGGTGTTTTTTATTGTGGAATAACTTCTTGTTTAAAACCATATGGTACCAAACGAAGTTGTTAGCCAATGACGATCCGCACCACTAATATAGTTATTTTTTGATACTGGAAGATGTTCTATAGTTACTTATAAGTATATATGTAGCCAATTGGCAACAATTTTAGGTTCAAAAAGGCTGCATTTTTGATTAATCTAATTTAGGTTGGTAACGAAATGACATCAAACGAAGTAATAAGTATTTAGGGCCGGTATCTTTTGATGCTGCGATAGCTTCTAGTCACTTTATTATGTATATGGCCAATTGGTAAAACCACTAGCATCAGATCCAAGGAATATTTTTATTTAACTATACGGTATTTGTTGGCAATGAATTATGACAAATAATTTTATTTGTGTTTTTACTTGCTCATAGTAAATATATTAAGTTAGAAATTTCACTTCTATGTTTGTTACTTGATTTATTATCTTGATTTTTGTAATTTATGTATTTATTTTGCACGAATTTTACTAATACATTAAACGGTTTGAGAATTTAGTAAATATTTTTAAAAAAACTCCACTCTTATCCCATATATTTCTTTTTAAATAGTGCTACACATTCGAAACGTAAAAATCATAAAATTAAAACATGACTTCCAGAAAAATGTAATTTGACGTATTTCCACCATATGTCACTTTAATCTTCACACAAATCTGCTCAACTCTTAATGAGGTTAATTTTACTGAAGCACTCACCAGTTTTGAATGAACGCCTATGATTACACCACAGTCCGATTTCTTTCAGTTTGTTTCAAGTATATGGTCACATCTATAAACAATATTATCGTGCCCAAAATATTTAAAACTGTGAATTCCCGAATTGAAGTTACTTTCGCTGATTATATTAATCAGATAGTTTGTTTGTAAAGCCAAACGGTTAAATGGCATAGAAACCATTTTGTTAACATTCGGAAATAAATATAAGCCGCTTGATGTTGTCCTTAGTAAAAATGGCATTTAAATGGTTGTGCGTTAGGAGCTCCAGCATAACTTCGGTGCTCGCCGAGAAGAAAACGTATTTATGTATAAAGAAGAAATGAATTGTGAACTCACAAAATTTTACTAGGTTTCCCACGATCAAATCCAACCTGATGAATATGAAGATGAATGTGTTTGTTGTAATAATTTTTTATGTAACTCCTTATGATACTATTAAAATAATGAGTCCTTGCAGCAGGAATCAGCAGATTTATAAGCATAAAATCAAAGCTCTTTTATAACGCATTATTATATACGACGATATACAGAATTGGCCAAAAATATAAAGCACCCCTATCTATTAGCATTATATATTAATATTATGTCTTTCTAAACAATGGGTGTTAACGAACGAGTCATCCCACCAAATGCGACCCTACATTATTGAAAATCACCGAATTTTTGTTTTGTTTTAGGTTCTTAACAAGAAGTTGTAGCGTCGTAAAATTTTTTTATTTTAGTTTTGTATTTGATCGTGTGCAGTCTTCACATAAAGTGTTTTAAATCAAAAAGAGTTTTCGTAAGTTTTTTGAGAAAAAAAGTGTGTTTGTGATAATTATGCCTAAAGCGTGCCAACTCAGTGAAGGAATAAGGGCACAAATTGTGTTGTTGGATTCCCAGGGTGTAAGCCAAATTAAAATATCCCAAAAATTAAAATGCTCTCGTGGAGCAGTTCAATCTACATTGAAAAGGGTTAAAGAGACCGGGGACTATGCCTATAAACTACGCTCAGGCAGAAATCGTATCACTTCGGTAAGAGGCGATTGACAAATTGTGCGAAAATCTCTCAAAAACCGAAGAAACACATCTGCTGAGATAGCTGCAGAGCATTTAACAGAACAAGAAGTTCACATTTCGGCACGGACAGTTAGAAGAAGGCTCCTGCAAGCTGGATTGAAAGGTTGTAAAGCAAGAAAAAAACCTTTGCTCTCACTTACCAACATAAAAAGTCGCTTGAGATGGGCTCGAGAACACAAACATTGGAATGACGTGGATTGGGCGAGAGTTGTTTGGTCAGATGAATCTACTTTTGAGGTAAATATAAAAAATAAATATTAAAAAATAATCAGTCAAAAAAAAATTAAAAAATTGTGCTATGTATTTTAAAAGAATTAATAGAGAAATTTATGTTAAATTTAATGGAATTCTTATAGATTTTTGAAACTCCTGGCGCAACCATCGTAAGAAGAAGAGTCGGGGAAGCATACAATCCTGATTTTATAGTGCCTACCGTAAAGCATGGAGGGGGTAAACTGATGGTGTGGGGTTGTATGGCATCATCAGGGGTGGGAAAACTGTTGTTTTGTGAGGGTCCGATGAACAGTACCAACTATGTTACCGTCCTCGAGGCTGCATTGAATACCTCAATTCGGCAAATCTTTGAGGAAACGGATAGTTCTTCGATAATTTATCAACAGGATAATGCCCCCTGCCATACTTCCCGCGTTACGATGAGTTGGTTTCAAAAAAAACAAATTCGAGTCATGGACTGGCCCGCCCAGTCACCAGACCTAAATCCCATTGAAAATTTGTGATCAATTTAAAAAAAAAAATCAAGGATCGCAGTATGACTTCAAAGGAAGACCTCAAACGTGCGCTGACAGAGGAATGGAAAAATATATCGAGAAATACCTGCGAAAAATTAGTACGGTCGATGAATAAAAGAGTCCTGGCTGTCATCAAAGCCAAAGGAGGACCTACAAAATACTACAATTAATAAAATATAAAAAGTATTTCCTAAAAATATTGGGTTTTAATTTTTGTCTTCATTCGTTTTGTAGATACTGCAATTTGGGAGCGGTGCTTTATAATTTTAGCCAATGCTGTATGTAAAACCCATTTGATATTTAGACAAAAGAAGTTTGTAATTAAATCAAAGGGCAACTTCAACTTGTCATCATAGCAATTACTGTTAAAAGTGAGGGTTTTATCTTGCTGAGAAACCGCAATAATAAATTTACCTTAAATTTCGTAGACTTTTGTAACTGTGTTGATAATTTTAGTATAGCAGGTATTTAGTATTGTCCCCTTTTAAGCCAAAAATGTCTTTATTAGACATTTCCCCAATTCAGCGAATGTCCAATTCGGTCCATAAAAGGTACGTTAAGTCCCCATTCATGTCTTATAATAGAATATTGAATTTTAGATGTTAAGGAATCAATTTCCAGCTGTGGAGCATCTTTTGAACAGTCTCAGTTTATATCATATTTGATGGTATTTTTTGGTACGATTATGGAAATTACATGATTTGATTGGTTGACATGTGATCCGAAAATTAGTTTTTTTCTAAGTAAATTCAAACTTTTTATTGAATATATCAGATGGCCAAAGTTTAGAATTTATTAAAATAGCGAAAGTTTTTTCATCAGCTCTGAGGTTTTATGTCCATTCTACTTTTATTAATATCCTTAAGTTAGGGTTGCCACTTGGCCGGTTTTGAACCGGCCCAGTCGGTTTCCACAGCCATAAGCCGATCATCGGTCAGATAACTAACAGGCAGAACAAATGACCGAATCAGTGAAGCTCAGTTAAATCATCATTTCAAATGTACCGAAAAAATTTAACTTAATATTTTGTAACCGTAAAATCGAAATTTTTCGTAGCGGTCTAATAAATATTTCGTTAGTACTAAAAATTATTACCAGAGGCGGCTGTTACAGGAGTGCAATGAATGCATGCATAATGCAATGCATAAAAACATTCAGTTCAACAAAGCATGTAGCAAAAATATTTTTATTTATTTCCACCAACAACTTCTTGAGAAAGGTGAATAAATGATAAATTATAGCTAAAAGTGTCCATTACACATTACTGTTACCTATCTGTTTGTATTTATAATATTAAAACATTACCTGCAAAAAACTAAGAACTCTTTTAAGCTAATCATTAAGCGAATAACCTCAATACTCATTACACCAATTCGCCTGTTTAAATTCACAATATTCGGAATAATCCAAAATTTTTTCAAGGAACTCTGATAGTTTCAAATATCCTCAGAAAATGTTATCTATATAAATCAGTATCCTCCTCCAAATCTCGAATAATATAAAAAAATATTTTGCAGATATCGCACGAATAAAACCGAAAACATTCAATAATGTTGATATTTTCGAATATCTTTGGCGCCAAGCAACTTTGCGCTATTTAAATCCGGAAATCTGGGTGACTCTACGAATATCGAGGAAAATGAAAAAATGTTGGAAACTACGTATATCAAAACCTTAATAATATTTTTTACACAAAACTCAGTGAGAAAAACTCGATAAGACTCGAATAATCTCAAAAAGCTTGATATTCTTGATATTCTCGAGAAATTCTGAATATCTTCGAAGATCTCGAATAAAATTAGATTTCTAGAGTACCTAACCTTCAAATATTAATAAATCACCAACAATATGTAATAAAAGACATTTCAATGCTAAGTAATTCAAAAGCACAAATAAATTTTTTTTTGAGATAAATAACTAGAATAATCTCGAAAATATCGAATAATTTCGATGCCAAAACACTTAACGCTGGTCAACTGCGGAAATCTAGATTAAACCAAACATCTCAAAATCTCCGATATAAAGTCTCACCTAAATACTATACGCTTCTTAATTTAATCAAATAATCCCAAAAAATTTATAAAGCTCGAATAAGTTAAGTAACATAAACTCGGATCATTATGATTGTTATTTGTCAGGGTCAATCAAATGATGTTCTTTAACATTATTTGAATAAATCTCAGAATCGTATTAAAAAGTACCTACACATTTTTTAACAGTCGGTACTAATAACTAAGGTATGCCAATAACGTTATAATGATTTATTTAAGTCCAGCCCAATCAAATTGATAACTGAAAAACATTTTTAAAATTTCTTCCATTTTGTTCATTTAGGGACTAATCGAATAAAAACCGAAATTCGGGATGCCTATGGGCTTCGATTTTGTAAGCATTATAAGTCCGAAATTCCGGCAAAACGTGATTATGTAAAACATATCCAGTTCCCGTAATAATGCTTACACAGTTGTGTTTTCTCGTAATTACGACTTTGAGAATTGCAGAATTGCAGAAGCTAAACAGATTTATGTTTTTTAAATTAAATCTGGTAAATAGAGAAGTTCAAGAAACGTTGCCCTGAATTTAAAGATTTTCTCAGAGATAACTAATTAGTGCTGGCGTGGCGGCAACATCTCAAGAAGAAACAATCAGAGTAAAAAAAATATAATATAACGAAAGGCAGTCGAAATGCATTGTGTTTGTGTTTCTTTTAGCGTAAAGTAACATTCAAATTCTTTTCGTTATTTTTATTCTTATTCTTTTTTCTTGAGATGCTGCTGGTACAAAACCCAACAACAATTAATTATGTGTGATAAAATATTCAATTTCAGAGCAAGGGATCTTAAAGATTTCAAAAACCATTAACTCTGCTGCATAATTTTCGTTTAAGTTAGTTTCGCAAAATTCCCCGTATGTACAAGAAACTCGTGTATTGGACACAACCTCAATTTTTTACTTAGTAACTTTTAATTTCGGGATCCCTGAGTCCAAAAAAATCGGTTTCGAAGTGCTGTCTGTTGGTCTATCTGTCTATCTATCTATGTGCTAACTACAGCACAGATTGTTTAACCTTCAACCAATTGAACTGAAAATTCTTATTTAAGCTTTTTTCTTAAATTTGGAGGTCCTAGCGAATTTTAATGAAAATCAACCAACCGGAACTGGTAGCTTCCGCGGGCCACGGAATTTGCAGAAAAACTTTAAGAACAACATGTTAAATAAAATTTTAAAAAATTTGCTTCTCAAAATTCTCCTTCTCAATTAAGCTTTTCAAAATTTTCCGTTTGTATATCAGAAAGTCATGTGTGTCATGTGTTGGCTCACCTCAATAGTTTTACCTGACGTTAATTTTTTTCCTGTGGCCGGTCGGATTATTTTAGAAAGTGGGCAATTTATCGAGCCTATAAATTGCACGTCAGTAACTGATCAATAAATTCTGCTTATAATGATCGACCATCTAGGTTTCACAACGCATATTGGATTTCGGTCATTTCGCGAATTAGCCACTGATGTTCCATTTGCAGATGATATCAAATATTGAGAGAAGATGACTGATAATCGCTGTGTTCTTAGGAATAACTGGGGTTTCTAATGGTATTATGTCTTCCTGTTACTTAATCGAAAATTTTGTTGCTTGAGCTGGAGGCTCTACGGATTTATTTGCCAATTTACTAGTTTGTGATCTAGTCATTACTGGTTCAACGTTCTAAGATGGAATACTTTTATTAATAAATGGAACTAGTGATGATTTCAACTTATTAGTTTTATTTATAAGAGCTTCCGTTTGTTTAAATAAAGTTCTTATATTCGGCTTGCATGTGGTCCGGTTGAAACATGGCTATTATTTTTAAGGACGCTATTGTAAACTAACTTTTATTTGAGAGTTTTTTTTATTCATGTTAATAATCTTAATTTATTTAGAAGTGTTAATACTTATTGCTCAGCTGAAATTGATCCAAATGAGTAAAACGCCTGACTTCACTTTTGTATTTATATGTTTATTCAAATAACTAAAATAAGATGATTGCAGCAGAAAGGTCTATTATTATAAGATAATTGCTATAAAAGTTTTGCTGTTTCAGGTGTCGTGTCAACAAAATTCAAATTGGGTCAAACAGTTGTACATTCTTGTTGTTATGTTTTAGCACAAACTTCACATTTGCCAAAAGGTTTGTATATTAATAAAAATATGTAAAAACCAATTTTTGTATCTCAACTGTACGAATATTAAATACAAAACCTATTATTTAAAACACAATATTCATGAATACAGAGGACAGCAATTTGATCAAAAAGCATCGAACCAAAACCAAACCGTTTAAAATTATGTTTATTTATAATATGAATATACAACGACAGTGTGTATTCCTCTATTTTGAATACTATAACAATGTATTAAACACAATTTACTATGTACTTACTGTCTCGCTTAAATAACATTAAACATTTTAAATGGAGTTTTTAACGCGATCAAATAATTAAACAAAATATTATTTTTGTTTTGTTTTCATTCTCTACATACAATGGTAATTATTTTTAATTCTTTTATTTATTGTAATTGTTTATTTTTATTTGATACACTTTTCGTTTTTTTTTTTACTAAGATGTTACCCGATATATATCATATACAAAAGATCTAGATTAAAAGAACCGCACGTATTATATTTTGAATGACCGCGCACTTTAATGGGATACATATAAAATGAAATAGTAACGTCTATCCACACCACTGGGTTGTTCAACATGATTTAAAGAAAAATTAAAGGGAAGAGAGAATTGTACGTACATATGTATAATCATACTGACAAATAAATGGAAAAGAAATTTCTAAGAATAATAAAAACATTCATGTAATGGTTTATTTAATTAAAAAGTAATTTTAATTAAAAGAGAAGTTCAATTTATGTTTTATATTTATATGAATTTTATTGTTTATTATTGGTATGATTAAAAATTGATTTATGATTTATCAAATGAAAATAATGTAACACGTTTCTTGCTATTAATCATATATAAATTCTAATTAATACTCATCAATAGTTGTTTTTTTATTGCAACCTAGTTCCATTTATATATTAATTAGGATTATTAAGGCCAGATATAAATATCTGCTTGTTGAAGGTTTTGAAATGAGTAGAAAATAATTAAAATTAAATCAAAAAGTAGATTGATTATATATTTTCAATTAAAGACAACTTTCCAATGTTACATTTATTAAATAAAAAAAAAAATTTACACTTTATAGCCGTAGAAAGTATTTATTTTTCTTTTGAAAATATGTAGAGTATAAGCATTTTTTACAGGTTCTGATGAATATACGTTAACAAACTCCTAGCTGTAAAATTGTGCAAAATTATACATACTTTTTCACCTACAAAATCATCAATGGAACTGTAAACTTCTCTTAGCGGCAAATGAAATTTTGAGGCTTAAACCATAATCACAATTCAGATGAATAGTTTCCAGAAAAAATGATTTTGTGACATTATGTTAATCGATCGACAATGGTTTGATAATGACTGAGTTACAAATTTTCAGCAGTATTTAACAATTTATACCAAAATGCCAGGTCCGAAAATATTAGGTGTGCAAGTAGAAATCCGACTTTTTTGGCCAAATTCAACTTTAATGAATAGATTCTTGTTACCAAGAATTTTAATCGAAATATTTGCAATCATAATAGAGCCATTTTCACACATCTTAAACATTTCTGAACCGCGTGATGTTGATATAGATCTGAATAAGTGGTAATCAGGTTGATATTGCTGTATGTAAACGAGCGTTGCCATGCAGCAATTTATAACCTTCCGCCTTCCTTGGCCCGTAAATGGTCTTTTTTCCTTCGGAGCATCACTTAATTTGATTTGGGCTGGTAAAGTTCAGCTGTAACAGTTTCACCAGGTTCCAGTAGCTCGTAGTAAATGACTTCTTTTCGTTCCCACCAGATACGCAGTAACACTTTGTTGGCATGAATATTAAATTTGCAACTATGATGTTGACGGCTGGCCTTGATCAACACACGCTTTTCTCTGTTTAGGATTGTCGTACAAAATGCTATTTTCATCACCAGTAGTAATAAACACCAGTAAGAAAACAAAAACCGAAGAGTTGATATTTTTATGAACTTAGTTTTTCGGTACAAAAGAAAGAATTTAACAAATTCTTTCTTTTGTACCGAAAAACCAAATTCCACTTTATGAGGAACCCATTTTCCTTCCTGCTGTATCATTTCCATTGCGCATTCATTCGAAGTGATATTGCTTTGAAAGTAACTCCTAACTGTTCTGCTAGCTCTTTTTGAGTTTGACACCGATTTTATTCCAGTAAAACTTTAAGTTCTTCATCTTAAAATTTGTTTATTGCACCTGGTCTGCATCGTCCTCAAGACTAAAATTCGCATCACAAAATCTTGCAAACAACTTTTTCACTATATTGAATGACTCACAAAATGTTCACCCAAAGTCGAATTATTTCCAAAATGGCGGGCGATTTGGATGCGTTCATGTATGATTTTAATGCAACTTCAGAGCCGAGTTTCTTCTTGTCCACCTATTATGTATAATATACCTAGGGGTTCATAAATTATATTTGCCAAGCCAGGAATCTGTATAACACCTGCATGTTGCGAGCGAGGAGGAATTGATTTGTAATTCAGAGGATATTTGGATTTTTTTTAAATCTCTATCTATTATTGAGAGGCCGAAATCGAGCATTTTCGCATTTCTATATTGAGACCTTTTGAACCGTACTTATTCCATATTAATGTACATTGTAGGTAATGCCCGCGAATAATTTTATATGCAAAATTGTTTTCATGTGTCTCGAATCAGATCGAACGTGCCGTGCATGAAGCCATTCTCGTGACCCGCTAAACTATGAGTAATGTCATTTTAATTAAAAAGAAAATATAGTTGCGGAATTAATCCTAATTCCTCGGCAAATTATTGAATTTTATTAAACTGTTAGATTACAGTTCAATTGCAGAAATATTAAAATTAAATTATTTCTAAAATATATTTTTTCAAACTTTCATTTTGAAAAATATATCAAAGTTGGCTCTGACAAATCAAAATAATACTTGCTAAATTTATCATTAGTTTTACTAGTGTACGTAAGATGTCTAAAATGGTAAAAGAAAAATACGAAAAAATAGTTATTTGTGTATCAAGAGCCCAAAGTGCCAGTTTGTCACGCGAGAAAGGAAATTGCTGGCCGACGGGACGGAGGCCAGCAACCTTTCGAGCGTGACAAACAACTTTGCGGACGTGTTTCACACTTTATTTTTCCTACAATCATTTTAAAAAAATATAATAAAAAGATAATTTTGTAGTAAAATTTACTATACTGACAATACGATTTTATTTTAGGACCGACATTCTGTTCAATCGAGTAGTCAAAGATTTTTTTTATTTTTCATAAAGAAAAACAAAAATTTGGTTTGATGTTTTATACAAACATTGATGTTTTATACAAACATTAGTGCGGTTTCAAGTTTTGTCACACGTTTCTAAGAGAAACGTGTGACAAAGTAATTTGTTAATTAACTGTCAAAAAAACAGACACTTTGGGCTTTGAAAACAGAGAAAAAAGCATGCTTTTCACGGCGATTGTAGGAAAAATTATTTAATCACAAAATTATCACACGTTCCTATATTTTGTGAATTTGTTTTGCGTTTCCTACAATTTTTGAACTACAAATTTCCCCAGGTGGTAATTTTTGGTACGATTTTTCCAAATTTTTACGGCCATCACTGCCATCTATGTATGTAATGTATATTGACTTAATGACCAAACGAATCGTAGTAAGCTTTTATTTCAATTTGACCAGAATGCTGTTGTTATGATTTTTTTTTAATATTTTGGTTTAAATAAATCAATTATTACAAGAAAATCAAAATGATTTACTTAAACGATATTCATATATGTTGAAATTCAAACATTTATGGAAGTATTTCAGAAATCATAATTAAGAATTTGTAATGTTTTCATTTAAAAATTTGTCTTAGGAAAAAAAATGATTTTCCATATGTTTTGTGTGTTTTACTATGAAAAGTTTGGTTTTTTCCTCGATTCTAATTCCTTTATAAAAGCTCAGATTTTTTGATTGTAGCTCTGTAACATACAGGGTGCTCTGGTAGTATTTAGGTCATAAAATATTTTTAAAGTGAACTTCTCATTCTAAAATCGTTTAGGTTAATTGTGATATCTTTTTGATGACTCCATGCAAAGTTTATTTTCAGTTATTTGTGGCTTTGGATATTATAGATCAATCGAATATTGTAGATCGTTAATCGAAAAAAGATTATGAAACAAAGTTATCACTGGTTCGTGAATCTTGAAATCCGAAACGCCTTTCATCAAATTCGGTTTAAGGTTGGCAAGTTAGGATGCATATTTGAAACAATCTTGTTAAATGACAATTAATTTAATTAATTTAATGTCTGGATCTGGAATCCAGAGGTAAACAACCATTTACACAAGATAAATTTCACCATATAATTCGACAATTTATACAATATGATAACAAACGAAGTCAATACGTTTACACTTTTTACGCTTATTAACAGCACTAGTAAGAAATGTCGCTTATTTATCGCTATTAAATTATCAATTCATGCATCACGTTGTTTATGCTTCATCGAGATTGCATTCAAATTAATACTTATCATTCATTTATACTTTATAACTATCTATCACACACCAATCAAATTCGACTAAGTCTATTCGAGTACAATAATATTAAAAAAAGCTTATTCGTGCCGAACGAATGCGCTAAAAATCAGCAACGTACTAATTGTCTTTCCGCACCATCTTTACCGTTTCCTTGCTTGCCTTAACAAACCATCATAAGTTCGTCTGACACTCGCTTTCTTTCTAACATACACTGGCGCATCCACCCTGTTAAAGTTAGTGGAAAGTATCAAGCGGAAAGTAAACTGTAGATAATGCAGATTACGTTATTAACATACCAGCCGAAAATTAGAAAGGTAGTTATCCGAAAATGGTCATAATCCGAAATTTAACAGCATGCATTGATTTCATTAAAAACTTTTGTCAATATAGCCTTAGATGAAAAACATTGTTCCAAATACTCGTGGAAAATATCGGAAAATCAGTTGAATTCAAAAAATATTTAAAATTAGAATAAATGCATCCTCTAGAGTGTATATCTTGATATGAATTGTCTTTGTGTGATTTATCTTATCTTGTCTTTATGTTAATAAGCATAGCGTTATGTTAATAAGATATATCTAAACAAATAGATATAGCTCTGGAGCTATAGCTTAAAAAATTTCATTTCAATTATCCCGGAGGAAATTTGGCAAAATTCGATTTTCCAATAATCATTAGAAACAAATTAGAGGCTAATTTTAAATAAAGTTTCTAAAGATTTTTGGAAAAGATTTTGCCTAGATTTCAAACGGAAAACTTGAACTGATGTTTTTCTTACTATAGCTATTGACAAATTACCTATACATTGACGCAATCCCTTTCCAGACACAACACTCTATCTAGAAGTAGATTTTATACCAATTTTAGTATAACCATTGACGAAAGCCTTTAATGCTATGCGTATCAACTTCTAGATGAATACTACTGACTGATAACGACTGTATTTTCGACATGGAATCTGCATTACCGATGTAATTGTACTTTCATACAACATTAATATAGTTCTGCATTATCGAGCTTTTACTTTCTGCTAAATGTAACAGAGTAGTAAATTTCATTAAAGTTCTCATATTTTTGCTTACATTTAAATGCGCAACAAATATTTCTTGATGGTTGAGACTAAGCTCATCTAGAACTCCGACACCCTTGTACTATAAGCCTACCAACATAAAAAAGTTGAAATTTCATAAATTCTTAACAATTTATAAGGGACATTTCTATAATTTTCTATAGTAAACTATCGGTCAAAGGTATAGGCAGTTGTATCGATAATGCAGTTTTATTTGTTACGTTAAAACTTTTTACTTTGTAAGCTACTAATTCTCTTGTGGCACATGGGAATGAAAGTTACTGTGGATGCTACGTATGTTATGAGGTAGTGATAAAAGATATCGTTAATGGAGCGTGGTTTAAGATAAAAAAATTTGAATTATTTGCATTAAATTACCATTAAATAAACTCCTACGAAAAATTTAAAATATTCAACTACAAATTTACCAAATCTTCATTATGACATATTTTAACTGCCTTATTTTGCTGCCCTTTTGCGCACCACAAGAAGTTCCAAGAATCTGCATAGTACATTAACGATTATTTTTACGTTTTGCTTTCATAATGTTAAGCTGTACACACAAAATACTGGTAGTCAGCTAGTTGATTCTTGTATTGTTGTTGGAACTCCCATTGTCACTAATATTGTTTGACTTCACAGACTTAAAGGTACAATATTCAATATCGCCAGATAAAATGTATCGCCAGATAAATGATGTATGAAAATCCAATTTTGCACGTTTTTTTGGTTTTTTAATGTTTGATAATTCTTGTTTTATTGTTTTAAAATTCTAAAAAATTTTGCGAAATTTAGTGCTTGCATCTTTTCTCCAGATCTCATAAATAGCTTTGCTAAACTTGTGGGTACAAATCAGAAAGATTACATCTTTCTCATCGCTTTTTCTGATAGTTTCACTACAAATGTTAAAATTACCTCACAATTTGCACCAGATCTTATAAATAGCTTCGTCAATCTTGTCTGTCAAGTCTGTCAGTATAGTCATATTTGTCCACAATTTTCCTCCATATTCGTTAATAATAAAGTTGTCTTATCACTGGACGGGAATAAATGTAAAACGGTTTTATTCTGTCGTGCCCGACTCCCGGTTAAACAGCAGTATGTTCTTTTTAATTGTACCGTTGTGTGTGTTTTTTCTTCCGACCTAACATTTGGTAAACACGTTGATTCGGCTGCCGCGAATCCGTTTTTATGTTAGGCATTTTCAAACGCAACTGCAAGCACCAATTATAGATTCCCTTATTTTGGTTAATCCCTGTGCGTCGCTATTATGGATCGGTGCTGAAATATGTGCCTCAGGTTTAGTCCCTGTTTTTTAAATGCCATTCTGATAGGAAAGAAAATGTTCAGAAGCAATTTGTGATCTTTGCACCTTGGTTTCTGCCTTCTTAGCAGATGAACAATTTTGTTCTTTTCCCATATCAAGATCACTGCAGTCTGTGAAATTTACAGCGCTTACCTAATTGATCGACGAGATGCAGTTTCAGCAATATTTTTTCGTAATATTATATCCAGTGTTGTATTGATTGTGGGGAAATACTTACCCCAACATCTATTCCCTTGAGCGTAGGCTGCGCCTGTCTTTAAAAATTAATTTCGGTGTCACAAATCGCCAGCTTTCTAAACTTGCTTTGATTGCTTTACGACTCTTTAATTTTAACTATCGTTCTTATTCAGGAATGTAATATTTTAGTATTTGCAGTCTTAATTAAATTTTCCAATGATTCTAGGCTCTATCATTATTCTCATTTACGCACTAGCTGTACCTATAATAATGTTACATTGTTAACTAAATAAAAAAATAAAAATAAATGTCGCGAATCGTTCTAATAGTACATCGGACAGTATGTCAGATCATCAGCGAATAGTGCGATTTTGCGTTTTGTGTGTTTTGGAATATCGTTGATGAAATATGTTAAATTGTAAAAGACTAAGAACTACTCCAGTTCCATAGACGCCATAGTGTTTTAATAAGAAATTCCAATTCGCTTAGTACTCGTGTTAGTTTAGCAATTTTTCATTGGATGGAAAAATAGCCGACTAATAGACATTAATTATAAATTTTCAATAAAAATTCATTACCCTCTCCAATGGAAGTTGTGATGGCTTGAGAGGATATAATGTGGAGAGTATATCACTAATTCCTTAGGCAGTGACACAAGGGATGTCGCCAAGTTGAGGAGCTGATGGTGAATCAATAATAGAACATATATTTTGTACATCGCTTCCTGTCGAAGTTACAGTATAGGTGACTATAAGTGATGATCAACGAAGAAATTTCCGAATGCATTGTTTTTTCTTTATTGTTGAATAACCTAGAAATATTGGTAGCATTAAAAAGTAGTGGTAAAAAGATTAGGTATATTTTAAAAGTTTTTTGAAATTTTCCAATAACATTTAACCCTTTCCTAAATCTTGTAAATTGCTTTTCCATTCATTAAGTATTAGGATTCAAATCATTCCTTTAATTATTTTAGTTATGTAATTGACAATAGTTTTCAAATATTGTAATCTGCATCAGATAAATTGTCTTCTATCGAATGTTTCTCAACTTAATTAATTTCATTAGTTAGTTGTATTCTTTCAGGATGCAAAATGATGTGAATTGTTCGATAGTATTGTCTATACCGGTTAAAATGTTGTTTATATTATCAAGTATAAGTTTTGGCAAATATGTGACTACTAGCCACCCAAAGTCTAATTTACAAATAACCGGAAAATGATCTAAATTGAGCCCTCGAATAAGGAAAACGGTCTGAATATACATAATTGGTTTGATTGTTTCCTTGGGATTTTGAATTGCACAATTATCAGAATTAATTGGTTAATCATTAAGTTCACGATCTCCTTTGTAATTTTTTAGACAATTACAGCTGGTATAGTTCTTCATCTATTTCTCTAATAGCAGTTTTTTATTTTTAACACTTTGTGCGTTCCAAGTGGAATCTTTTTAACTTTTATAGAGAACTGCAATTTGTCCACTTTTACTTTTTTGAGGGTGTTGCTTTAATAACTGCTTAATAAAAAATGGTTTATTAAGAATGAAAAGAATTATTAACGAAATTAATTTGTACTTAAAAACTCCATTTATTGGTTCAAAATGAAATAAAAACCCAATTTAATAATTTTATTATACACAATTGAAAATTTATGAATATTAATAATTTAAATGAAGTCCCAGTGAATTTTACTCGAAATCGGCTATGGAAAGTGGCCACTTCCTTGGTCCAGAAAATTTTTATTTGAAAATATCTTAAAAAGTATAAGGTTAACAAAAAACTTCTTCATACTAAATGTTTCCAAAAAAAAAAAAAAAAAAATTTAAAAATTATAAAAAAAAAAATTAAATTCCCCAATATTCTCTGTTCGTTAAAGAAAGTCGTGTGTTGGCCACAATTCCATTTTTTATTTATGATCTGTTTAAATTTTGTAACAATAACAAGAAATTCCAAATTTTAAGCTTAATACATTCATAATTAATTAATGATTATTACGTTTAGTCCTCATGAATTTTTTTTTATTTCATGGATTTAAAAAAAAAATGTTTAACTAAAGTAACTACCATGATAACAACGAGTTCATTGAATTAATAAAATATTAATAAGGCTGCTACTATTCGTATGAATGGCTTGATATGACCAAACAAGTTATCATATTTTATTTTTAATTAATCAGCCTTTGCTTTTAATTAATTCCCAAATTGTGTCAACATTTCACATCTGCATCGCCTGTACCTTCAGAGCTATGATAATTAAAAAATTATTTGTCACAATTTAGTTCTAGCAAATTCAAAATTAAAATTTGTACTAAAGTATGTCTTGTATATTTAACATGGTTCCCTAGAAATATAGTTCAAAAGAAATATACTTATCATAGTTTACTGCAACTTTACAAAAACATGCAAAATGTTTAATATGATATCGACGGCTACAAAGAATTACGGTGTATCTATTATTATCTATTATTTTCAAAGTTTCTCAAAATCGTTTTATTGGGTTATCGATAAAAAATTAGTTCTTGCTGCCTTTTTAACTTAAATTTGTGACCACAAAACGTTCAAACGTGAACAATTATTCAATTTTGTTAGTTCACTCTAGAGTATCTTCATTGAAAATTCGATCGATTTTCTCATCTTCTGTAAAAAGATATTTGTGATACTGATCAAAAGTGGTGGTGTTTCTCTGTAATCAAATTATCCAACAGAGCGCAGTTGATGGTTGAAATGGCGGGAAAAAAAATATTGCAACAAGGTATAGCTAGCAGTACTAGTAACGGGTCGGACTAAACAACTATGGAATCTTAGCCTTCTTTTCCCCAACATTTTTTTGAGAAAAGTTATATGTTTTGGATAGGAAGGAACCAGTTTAATGTGAAAACGTCTATTCTAGCCATACACAAAAAAAATAATTATTTTCTGTTAAAATTTGCCAAATCTTGCCCCAAAATAAGATACAATTTTTTGATAAAAATCATATTTTCTTATATCAAATCAATTATTTTTTAGATTCAGAAATCAGCCATATTTGAAAGGAAATCTGTAAATTTTGAAATTTAAATTAATTAGCGTATTATGTTTTAAGCCAACTTTGTTTAAATTTAAACTTTTTGATTTGAGTCAAAAATATTAATTTTAGTATAAAGCAATATTTTTGAGGTTTACTAACACAAACAAGAATTATTCTTAATAAAAAATTATTTATTTTATTTTATTTACAAAAAATTCTAAAGTTTCAACTATTTGATTTAACATGTTGTTTCCTTGCAAGACTTTTGTTTGGTTCGAGCACTATCCTTTAAAAATTGACCATTTGTTCGAGTTTTCTCAAACCTTATGTACAAATTAAATGAGTTATTTGTTCTAAAACATGGTAAATAAAAATTCACTAGATGTGGGCATACTTGATAATCTTGTTGAATCAAGTAAAATTAAAAATACTAGATTTCTGGTTGTAATAAAATCTGGTAATTTTACTTGAAGTACAACTGTATAATTAATAATTTTCGTATCGTCCAAAATATAAAAACGCTTGCTAAACAAAATATCATTTATAACAATTCGTGGCAAGCCATTTCCACATTTATAGAAGAAGACGCTTTAGCTGCCTTCATTTCTGGCTTGAGAAAGCCTTACTTCGGGTTCGCACAAGCAGCGACACCCAAAACACTACAGGAAGCATACGCATTCTTGTGCAAATTTAGCACAAATGAGTTAATTTCAAATAACTCAAAAAAGCCTATCATGACTAATCAGTACACTCCAAAAACAAACCAAATGGCATCAAATCAGCCAAAATTCAACCAATTTATACCGAAACCAAAGGATGTCAAAAAGTTCAATTATAGGAAACTCAATGGGCCAATTCAAGACACGGAAACGCCGATGTCCATCGACATCTCATCAAGATCAAAAAATACACTCAATAGAAGAATCATTAATAATCACAAAACAACCCAGAGTCATGAATCATCAAATGAAATACTAAATTCCGAGATTTTGGAAGATATCGAAGACCTATATCCAGAAAATTTTCAATCAGACCCAAGTTCAGATACGGAGGACTAAATTTCTTACCGTATCTAATCTGTCGAAATCATGACAAAACAAAAAGTTTAAAACTATTAATAGACACCGGTGCTAATAAAAATATTATTAGTCCTAATATAATCCCAGAACATCTATTAGAATCTCAATTAAAAATTATTTTCGACTCAGAAATCGAACAGAAAAGGCAAATTAAATCTCATTAGTAATAAATTACCTACGCAAACGTATTATGAATTAGAATTCCATAATTTCTTTGATGGAATTCTCGAGTCAGAAATAATGGCAGAAATTCATGCGAAAATCGACTATAAGTCCAGCACTATATCATTAAATATCTATAAATTTAAATTCTACCGATATTATCCGGCAGAAAATTTTTACCATCATGCGGTAACACTTAATGCCTCACTAAATGGAGACTGGGTAATACCAGGTACGAAAAGATAAACGACGAGGTAACAATGCAACCTGGGGGTCAATTCTCGTTCTATGAAAAAACCTAATGAAAAAAAAGTTTTCATTTTGATTCCATCAAGTCTTTTTCATTTATAACATTTCACACAACGACAATAAGCGATTCTCGATGTCCAAATGAAAAAGAATCGTGAGAAAAACGCTGAATAAGTTATTTCCATAGTAAGCTACACTGTAAACACATATTTTTTCGAGTTTCATGTACATTTCCGCTAGCTGATACAACAATTGGTTTAAATATTAGCTAAATAAATGATAAAGTAGATTTAGTTAATCAGTTTTTGTCATTGGCTGTCAAAAATAAAGTAAATTATAAAATTGACCAAATTATTTTTAAAACTTAACTAAATTAATTATTTGGAGGCTTTTCTTAAATAAACGGAATAGTTTTTAATAGATTTACTTATTAGTTAAGTTTAAAGTGAATCATATTATAGTTTCAATGTACATTTAATGGTAAAAATACAAATTTAGTTTTTATAGAATTTTATTTGCATATTTATGATGTTCTCACCGCCAAAATGGTCGGTGAGAAAGTTTTATTCATATGAAAAGATTTTGACGTCATTTTTCTCCTTCTCATGGAACATGAATCGGAAATGTGTATTTCTCACTGAAAAAACTTTTCATTGTACTTTTCATAGAACGAGAATTGACCCCCTGGCCTTTATAGAGCCAATAATTTTAGAACATTTGTTAACGTACTAACCTAAAACCCAACCCCACCTACAAAACTGCCTAAACTTAAAATTGAAGTTATAATGGTGTATATATCCATTTTGCTTGTGTATATTTTGTCACTTACAGACACTTCAGAAAAGTTGTTAAAAAAGAACCGAAGAAGGAGTCAATCCGAAATCGATCTTCTAAAATAAAAAAAATAAAAAAAAAAAAAAAAAAAAAAATTTTAAATTATAATATTGTTACTATAAGGAAAAATTGTTTTCAATTAAAATTATTTTAAAAATAACTTTAGTTGTTTTATTATAAAATTAAAATTGAAGTTCATAATTTTAGTACATTAGAACCCGTACCAGTCTATTGTAAAACCTTAATTGACAAACAAGGAATTCAAGATCTAATTAGAACAGAACACTTGAATGAAAACGAAAAGAGCGCTCTAATTAACACAATCCATAGAAATCAAAATGTTTTATTAAAACAGAATGAAAAGCTATCGGCAACTACAATGATAAAGCATAAAATAGTCACAAAGAATGAAACCCCAGTACACACTAAAACGTACAGGTACCCACACTGCTTCAAAAGCGATGTGGAAGACCAAGTGCCGGAAATGCTGGATAGTGGTATCATTCGAAATTCGAGTAGCTCTTACTCATCTCCAGTCTGGGTAGTCCTAAAAAGGCTGACGCCTCGGGAACAAAGAAGATAAGGGTCGTCATTGACTACCGAAAATTTAGCGAAAAAACGGTAGATGACAAATTCCCCATACCCCAGATCGAAGAAATTCTGGATAACCTTGGCAAATCAGTGTATTTTACTACACTGGACTTAAAGTCAGGATTCCATCAAATACCTTAAAACGCAAAATCACAAAAGAAAACCGTCTTCTCAACAGACAAGGGGCACTTTGAGTTGTCTTGGATGCCTTACGGGTTGAAGAACGCTCCTGCCACGTTCCTACGGACTATGAATAGTGTATTATGCGGTTTAACAGGTAATATTTGCCATGTTTAGCTAGACGATATCATCATTGTAGGGCAAAATTTGGAGAATCATATAAAAAATCTAGAGGCGGTACTCAAGAGACTATCGCAATTTATTTTGAAAATTCAATTAGACAAATGCGAGTTTCTAAAGCGAGAAACCGAATTTTTAGGACATGTGATTACCCAAGAAGGAGTAAGACCCAACACGGATAAAATCAAAAAAATACTTGAATGTCCACTACCAAAGAATGCTAAACAAATTAAACAATTCCTTGGACTGTCGGCTTACTACCGCCGGTTCATCAGAGACTATTCAAAAATTACTAAGCCGATGACAAAATATCTAAAAAAAGACGAGGTCATCAATATCAATTATGCAGACTATGTAAAAGCCTTCGAAACCCTAAAAGAAATCCTGTCCACGGACCAAATCCTAGCCTATACGGATTTCATGAAGCCATTCATCCTCACAACAGACGCTTCAGATTTCGCGCTAGGAGTAGTTCTGTCACAAATACACGACCGTGTCGAAAGACCAATCGCTTTCGGCTCCAGAACACTGAGTCGAACAGAGTTTAATTACGCCACAAATAAAAAGGAAGCCTTGGCCATTATATGGGCGGTAAAGAAATACCAGCCATACCTATACGGTATTAGATTTACATTGGTCACAGACCACAAACCCTTAACATTAAGTCCTCAGAAAATAATTTGTGTTTTCCTTCCCAAGAGGTTTCTGTTTCATTCCCAATGAAGAAAACTTACGTTCAAATAATCCAATTTTATTTATAAACAATATGCTAAATTAAATGATTATTATCAAAGTTTTATTGCTTGAATCAACATTCATATGTTACAAAATAAAACCAAGCTACTTTCAATATAAACATGACACCGTATATTTAACCAAACATTTATTATTTAACCCAAAATTTGTAAACTTTGATATTAGAATAAGCGAGTTTCGCAACCAACTTGATGAGTTTTTAATTTAAATGCTTTATTGTTTGTCGTAAGTTTGAAACCAATAAAAATATTAGAATTTTGTATTAAGACTTCAGGATTTTAGAACAATACAAACCAAGTTTTAAAGCTATGTACATATATCGAAATCGTGTTTGCTTTGTGTGTAACCAATATTGTTTGCTAATAATAAACTTTTCTATTTGTATAGTAACTTCTTAAAAATATTGAAATAAAATTGATGAAAATTTTGTTTTTTTTGTCTAACTTTTCATTATTATATAGTCGTAAGACGCTTTTCCTAAACTTTTCCTAAAATGTTGTTTTTGTTTTAGGACAAAGTTAAGACAAACTCCCTGCAAATAACCAAAGGGCAACATATAGATATTTTTAATAATCAGATCAACATAACATTTTTTGCGGCGAAAAAATTAGACGGATTCCACCTCATTTGCCATAATCAAAATATAATCGAAGACAAAGATATTTTTTTAAGGGTCACAATCTGAGGTTATGAAAGACAAAACATACATACTGCTACGTCTGGCATGAATGTATTGCTAAATAAGGTGGTAAGCTCTCTACAAAAATTCATTTAAGTCCAAGTTAATATAGAAATAGCTAAGTTGAAGAAATTAAAATTTTGGTTAGATAATACAGCTACCATCAAAATAAAAATAAAATTTTTATATGTAGACTGCAAACAAGTTTAATATTAAAATCAGCCAGAAGTATTTAATTAAAGGGCACCCAGAATGAGGGTGATCCCGAGGGGAAAAAAACTTTGAGAGGTTGTGGTAACCCTATAAAGGTAAGAGATAATCAAATTTGCCAAAATAAGCGAACCTTCCTAAAGAGTTATTGAAGTGACGCAACTGAATTTCTGCAATTTTGAAATTAAATGAAATTCAGTTTTCCAATATACACCTGTTTATAACTAGCTTCAAAATTGACAGAGGGGCTCATACACGCGGTTTTAAAGGGTTTATTCCAAATTTAATTTATGAGAAACCGATTCCAATATCCTTAGCAAATTGGAAGGACTGAGGTTCATTATGTGAGCTAAAACTTCATTTTTAGAAAAAGGCACGATTTTTACGCAAGCTGATGAAGCATAAATTAATTTAAAACCCAATTTTACAAAATGAATCACTTCTGTGCAATTTTATTTTTATTACTCAATTTTTAAAATTGTATTGGTTGTTGAATCAATTATACGATGAAACGTTTTTTTTTTAGATTATTTCCTATTGCAATTTTTAATTTCATTTTGCAGTATGATTTAATGATATAATATACGACGTTCTTCCTAACCCTAAAAACTAAATCAATTGGAATAAGTGTAGTTTATAAATTTTTTGTAAGCTATGATTTTATCGATTTTCATAGTAAACAATTCGATTTTATTACGTTTTGCAACACATTTAACTTCCAACCGTTAAATGAACGTTTATACCAAATAAAAATATCGAAATCTAACTGATTTCCAATGAAAATTAAAAAACTGTCTATCCTGTAAATTTGATGTTTTCGACTTATCAGAGTATTACTTTGGAGATGCGATATGCATAATCCATTTTTAAAAAAATTATATTTACATCTCTTTCAAGTTCAGCATAGGAGAAGGCCATACAATTTTCCCAGTTTTCGCTGAATACCGTTTGAAGGAATGCCTGATTAATGTCATAGTTAGTAGAACTGTTTTGCAGTAAGCATTTATCAGAAACCGAGGTAAGCATCACAATTTTTTTTATTCTAATGTCACATCGGTGTAGAAGCGTACCGAGATTATCTAAAAACTTTACGATGTTCCGGAAAGAGAGGTTAACACTATTTATTTAACCTAACATATTTTTTAAATAGTTTGTTGGCTGCTCATAAATTCTTCATCATTTTTTCATAGAAATAAAGACTTTCAATTTATTAAAAACAGACTATTGAAATGGATAAGAAGCTTGCTTTTAATCTGTGCGCTTATCATTTCTTTATAATTTACTATATTCATAAAAACATTTATTACGCACGGTTGATTAATCTCACGATAATGAATAATATTTATTTAAAAATGTTGTAACATTTAATTAATACTCGCACAATAAATGTTAATATATATGCCTGTCTAAAATACAATAAATAGAATTTCTAACACACAATATATTCAGGCGTATACATATTTATTAGACACTTAACATTTGTATTTTTTTTTTTATTTATACGTAATACATAAATTTTTGTAATAAATTATATTTTAGATATTGTATTGAATTGAATGGGTCAACAGAATATAAAACCAATCATCACACCACATCTAAATAAAAACATAAATATAAAAACTAATAATAATAATAATTTTATTGCTTTATTTATTTTACTGTTTAATTTTTTTTTAATACAAAACGGGAAAAGGGATGGGAAAACGCATAAAAATTTAAATTTCGTGCGGTCATAAATTAAATTACTGGCAATATTATTTTATGTACCAGCCTTTTTGTTATATAATATGTGACTTATTGATAAAAAAGAAACCAAAAAGTTAAATTAGAAACGTATAGTTGAGTTGTACATGTATAATTATATTGTTACAGAAATTTTCTATTCAATTTCACCGGTTAAAAGTATTTTATGGTTTTACTATACTAAAAACATAAATTTTATTTTGGTTACTAAACATCCGCATGCACATTACCAAATTATAATTCTTACAATTTGAATACATACTCGTATACATCTATGTAAATATAATAACATAATCAAATCATATTTTTATGTTTTATAGTTTTATTCTACACACTCGTTTATGTACAGGCATTCTCATTTGGTCATAAAATGAGGCATGTATACAGCCAGACACATTTAGAAGGATACCAAAAAAAAAAATTTGTTTTGTTCCAAATGTGCATAACAATCATAAAAATTACGCCTTTTTTATGATTCTGGGTAATTTTTCATGATACGTCGTTTTTAGTTAATCGAAGGGGTTTCCAGTTAACCACCTTCTTTTCGGTTCCCATTGTACAATTTGAAAGGTTTATGTTTTGTTTTTTTTTACACCGATAAACATCCTGAATATTTTTTTTAAATTTTATTATTTATCATTAACTCCGCATCTACATAACCTAAAGAACCCTTTTTGAACATTATATAGGAATAGTTACAAGGTCAAACAATGTAGTTTGACCTTTATTTTGTTTTATTTGTTTGGGAAATTACAGAATCGTTTAAAAAAAATGTTTATGGCTTGTGTAAAAAACATAAAAAAAATTTGTTAAAGTTTTGTTGCACTATTAAAGCATAGAAACACTTGTTCGTCACGTTACTTTGTTGCCATCAAAATTATAGTATGTTAAAAAATGCATAAAAAGGATTAGGCTTGTTTGCGGAAATTCAATTTTTATTTTTGTCGTCATCTGGCGTCCTACATACAAGTAGCTAAAAATGTGGACGAAGTATGTAAATATTATGGAAACATAAGCGTGTTCATATTATATTTATAGGTTTTAGAAATTTTAAAACAGCTACTGAAAATGGGATTTGACTCAACATTGTTGAACGCACATTTGTTTCAAAATTTTTGTTGTTCAAGTGACAACAATGCAACAATGTATTTTTATAGTTTTCTTATTACAATAAGTGAAAAATGTTAAGTTTCTGGTTTAAAGGTTATTACAAGTTATTAAGCAATATGACAAATGAGTGATAGAAATTACACTAAACGTCAGCGGAGGCAGCATAGTTCTAGCAAACGTAGGTTTACACAAAAGAGCCGGGAAATAACTAGGGGAAGGGAGAGCAGAGAAATAACTAATATTGAAACTAAAGGCCAGTAATATATGCCTGATATGTTTATGATACCCAAGTCAAGTCTTTTATTTACATCAGTCGAAACTCGATTTTCCGGGATCCGATTAGCCGTAAACCTGTATTATCCGTGATTTTTTTTTACACAGATTTTCAAATGATTAACCGGGATTTTTCATTTTTTTTTTCCGTTAAATTTTTGGCAACAGTGTTGTTTCTGTGTTAAGCAGCATGTACACATGTACCTTGTGTATTTTTTTATAAAACTGAAAAATTCAATCAATCGGGATCTTTGATTATCCAGGAAATGTTTGGTCCCTAGCATCCCGGATAATCGTGTTTCGACTGTAATTAACTTCTAAATTTTACGACATCCTATTTTCAGCATGAGCACACTCACTATGTGGGTGTCAATACAAAATAACGTTAGCATTATAATAATAAAATTCGTGCTCATAATTGAGCTCAGCTTACATCACAGCTGCACACATTGGTCCATTTCATGAAGATTATTTGAGGCATATCTAGCATAATTCACATATACATATATTTTTAATAATGTACAATATTTACTCGATTTGAGGAAAAATTTTATCAAACGTCCACGTGTCACGAAAGTCAGTCCTACTACACAAAGTCAAACTAAAAGTATTTGTTGAACGGCCCGATATTTTGGTTAAAATCATTTCGTTTTACCTTTCTTCCAAAGGCTCGATGTTTAGGGAGATGGGTACATTTACTATGAGTTTTTTTTCTGAATTACCTTATATTGACGGTGTGACGCTTGGTCTCCGTAATGCCGAAAATGAAAATGCCCTGCTGTTTACATTTTAGATATAACGCAGCAATGTTATAATTTTATGCAGTTTACATGCAAATTTATATGATTTTGATACCTAAATTGTACATGTAATTAAAGCGAAAATGGCAGCGAAAACGAAAACCAGTGTTGTGCTGTAATTAATTAATTGTGTTCTCGTGTATAGACAATGTATGATAGAACAATATCTCGAAAATTTAAAACAGCAGGAAGTTTTAAGATCGATGCTTGTTTTGTTCGGAAGAAATTGAGAAGATTGGCACGAAGAAAATTAGTTAGTATTGTTAACGTCAGGCAAAAGCAATTAGTGTTGTTAACGTAGTTGTAAGCGTGATGGTACTTGGGGCAGTATACGAATCAGTGGTTCAATCGATTTTCCGTCACAAAATACAAGGTATCATCCGTAATGCTATTACAAATTTATATAGATTTCGGGGAACTCAGAACGAGTTTTTCTTAAGGAACGAATATTATCCAGGGGCAAAAGCAATAAGAGACACAAAATCTGAATTAAGTCAATTTTAACCGCCATCCGGACGTTTTGAACATATTTATTTGGATATCGTTGAACCTTTTCCTAAATCAAATGGTTATAGTTGGTTATTTATCTACTTATGCTGAAATTCAATTAGTTTATGGAGAACCACTTAAGCTACCGCATGAAAACTTCATGGACTATAATCAGGTAATTGAGCATCTACGTCATGACGTGTGCTATCAAATTCCGGCCGCATTTCAATGCTATAGTATAGATATAACGCTTGATGAGATTTTTTACATTTGCACTAGATTTAGTTCAATGTTATTACTGTTGGCGTTTATACTTGTACATGTATATAGTTTTACGTAACAAAGTTAATATTTTTTGATATGTTGTATTTAATAATAAATTATTTCTTATATTTTTTTAAAGTCTGGTAAGTCTTACCGAGTTTTATGTAAGAATATTGTAGCAAATTGGTGTTATCACGCGTGACGATGAGTTAAAAGCAAAGGCAAGAGAAATATGCAGGAAAGAAAATTACACGACATTTATTAAATCAAATATGACGTATATTCTATTTAGCAAACGAAGCTTAATAGGCCAATATAAATTAGTCAACGAGGATAGTTGAGTTTTCGGATTTGCCGCTTTAAAATTTCATATTATAGATTCAGATCTCAACGGGTTAGATATGTTAAACAGCAAGTGGAGTGTGGTTTTTGAAGCATGTTTTTGCTCTTAACCTCTTTAGTTGACAATTGTAGTCCTATGCCAGTTGAGTTCACTTTACTAAAGACCTATTAGTATTTTATTAGTTCCGAGTGATCGCTGATTGTTTTGTTACTTACTCATCCTTGTCAACATTTCATGATATTTCTTTAATTACAAGTACAGGATGAGAATAGGAATTTGAAAGCGACAGCAATACATGCTTGCTGCTTGTTTATGTTACCTTCTCCTTAGGAGGAGGCACAGGTATACAATTTACATTTTCCAAGGCTGGACGAATTAAATTTCTTTGAAAAATTAAAATACTTTTACTAAATACTGGAAACTCTGTAATTAAAAAGCAAATTACTATTACATTAAAGTGGATTAAGTAAAATACAAGTTACAAATACTTTGCGTTTGTAAATTGATAAATTTGACTTGAAAAAATTCGTTTAATAAAAATCATTTCATTAAAACAAAGATAGTTAATATTAGGTTTTATAGTAATATAGATGGCTGTGAAACCAGATTTTAATTAGTCTTCTATTAATGTAAAGGCAAAATTATAAAAACTGAGGTAATAACAAGCTACAAATTGTTATTTGTATTTTAATTACGTAATTCAAATACATGTAATTTGTTACTGTCCAGCTTTCACATTTCCCGGTTATTTTAATAAAGAGATTCAAGAAATTCTCTATTAAATAAGCAGTAAAATTTGTTTACAATCGTATTAAACGATTGAACGATTATAGATAATATAACTGTGTCTTCTAAATAGATAGCAAGCAACTTTTGGTCTCGATAATTCTTGTCCCTATATGTCTACTTAGAAATAATCTCCGTCCGTACACGTACTATTAAGTTAGCCGAAAGTATAAAGACGATAGTGCAAATCACTGCAGTCGGTAACGTAGATTGTGTTATTCAACCGAAAATAACCGACAAGTCTGTAGTGTTTACGTAAAAATTACTATTAGTCGAGGCAATGAACTAATAACAAGGGCAAAAGTTCGGAATTTTTCAGTACAGGACGGATTGGAATGCGGTTTTTTGAATTCTCTTCCATAAATTTTTTGTAAAAAATGGGGCTACATTGTTCTTTATACAAACCGGAAATTGCATTGCTGCAGCCAAAAAACCATTCAAAAAATGCATTTTTTGAGACGACTTTTGGAAGATTTAATAACTTTGTAAATAAGAGTAAGAACTGGCCCAAATCGGGTACCCGGAGGTTTTTGAGATCGCTGATCACGATTATGATGTTCAAATTGACGCACAGCCGACCTGGAGCTCAGGAACGGCGATGAACGTCATCTCCGTGGGGCTCTCTCAAAATTCACGCGGTGAAGGAGAGAAACTCGGCGCCTGGGGTTTTTTTAGGTCGCCGAATTCCAATATGGCATCGGTGAATACCCCACATGATAGACATTGCCGTAATATTGACCGCACTCTGCCCGGCAGTTAATGAAATATTACTACATAAACCTCCAAGACTCAATAAACCCTAAGAAGTATACTCTTCACTTAGCTTGTCTCATATGCCAGTAATTGCGAATAATATTTTGTTGCTCCATGCAATAACGGGGTGCGATACCGTTTCAGCAACGTACTACCAGGGGAAAACAAAATTTTTCAAGACCTTCCAGAAATTCACAGACCCTGAAGCTCATGCTGCGAAGTTCAAGGAAGCTGGTTTGTCAAGCGAAGAAATTTTTGAGAATGGAACGCAGCTAATCCTGACAATGTACGGTGCTCAACTGTCATGCAGGAAGCCGAATGTTCCTGATTAGTACAAGCTAAAATGGGACCAGTTACTACAGAAGTACAGGTTCCAAATGTACACAAAAACCGCTGTAAAGGGAAGAATTAATTTAGGGAAAATTCTCCCCACACTAGACGCCATTCAACAAAATCTAAAAAGGGTCTATTTTTAAGTGCAAGATTGGCTGCACGGAGACCAGGTGACCATGGACCCAACAGAATGGGGGTGGAGAAAGGAAGGCGGCACAGTGGTCCCTGTAGAAAAAAAAAGCTGCGCTCAAGATTTTTATGGAACTAATATTCTGTGTAAGCGCAGGAGATTGTAATCTGATGTCTTGTAGTTGCAGGAAGCACGGCCTCCCTTGTAATCTTGCCTGTAAAATTTATGGAGGCTCAAATTGCAACAATACTGACAAATATTCAATTGAAAACGTTATTACAGCACAGACAAAGGCCTTACATAAGGAAGATGATCTACTTATGAATACGTCAATTGACGACGAATAAAATGAACAGACTAGCGATGTGTCACTTGATGGAGAATTTGACATTTAGTTACGTATTTAAAAATTGAAGTTATTAAATAATGAGGTAAGGTTAAGTTACAGTTGGATTGTATTTGATTTGAGTTCAATAAACATTTTTTAAAACCAATTACATAAATATTGACTTTCTATTCATTCTATTTCTTTCCTCCTCACATAATTTAACTAGAATCAACAATTCCACACAGCTATTGCAGTATCGACGTCGGTCTCTAAGACATCAGGTTTGGTTGACATTCATGGGAATGACATCGATGTCAAGATAAAGATGTCAAGATTTCCGGTGCACCAGGTGTTGGAAGGGTAGTTTTCGACGGGCGCCGAGTTTCTCTCCTTCTCTCCGAGATGACGTTTATCGGCGTTCCTGAGCTCCAGGTCGGCTGTGGGTCAATTTGAACATCATAATCGTGGTCAGCGACCTCAAAAACCACCGAGTACCCGATTTGAGCCAGTTCTGTCTCTTATTTACAAAGTTATTAAATCTTCCAAAAGGCGTCTCAAAAAATGCATTTTTTTAATGCATTTTGGCTGCAGCAATGCAATTTCCGGTTTGTATAAGGTACAAAGTAGCCACATTTTTTACAAACAATTTTTGGAAGAGAATGCAAAAAACCGCATTCCGATCCGTCCAGTACTAAAAAATCCCGAACTTTTTTAGTTCATTGCCTCGACTATATGGATGCCTACGGATATTCTTTAAGTGGCAAAATCTGCCTCCAGTTTCTCCTGAAAAATTGTGAAAAATTCACGAAACCCAATAAAATATTTAAGATTGGTATAAAATAATCCTCTACGTTTCAAATGATTTTTGGAAATCGAATTTTTCCAGTTTTCCGACGGGGAACTTGCATTGATATTTTTTCCAGCGATAGCTATTGAAAATCACATAAAAACGAATTATCTTCAGATATCAGTCCAAATTTTTAGAATATTCCTATTTTCCGATATTTTGCACTATTTGGAGGAACAAAATTTGCCATGTAAGACTATTTACAAAAGCTTTTATTACAATCCATGCATCCTGTTTACTTTCGGCTGAAAACCACTAAATTTTTTATTTTCAGCTGGAATATTAATAACAGAATCTGTATTATCGACTTTTTACTTTCGGCTATTAAGTTTTGGCTAACATGAATAGGGCAACGTAAACTAAATGTTTAATTTTTTTAATCACAGATCTTGGTCTGAGTGATTATCATTAAGCATTGTCAATGACGGAATTTTCGACATACATTCAAGGTGTTAAATCGGTTCTATGCAATTGACACAAATTGCGTATTGAGTTCAGCTGGAATTTTATAAGGTCAATAGAAGAATAAAATTAAGTTTCTCTTTTGTTTGCTTGTGTTACATTACAAATTACATTTCAAAGATATAAAATAATTTATATTTAAAAGACTGAGCTACAAACCATTCGGTACAGATCAAATTAATAATTTGTTTGTACATATTTGTAGTATTAGTGTAGAAATTTATATAAATATATTTCCTGAATTTTCGGCAAAATTCTCGAGACGAGATACAATTCAACATTTTTTGGAAATTCTCGAGATAGTAACTATGTGAATAACAACTAGATTGATTTAATTTCTAAATTTTCAAATTTTTGAAAAATTAAATTTAAATAGCAAAAATTCTCAACTTATGCATAGCCTCGTTTTCCAAATTGCAATTAATAAATTGAAACAATTTGACTTCTTAAACCAAATCAACACCAGTATCAATCGCAGAAAATATAAATTTGATAATAAAAATAAAATGTAAAGATTTGAAGGGTTAGGTACGAATCTTGGTTTTTAAAACATAAATAAATGCTGGAAAAAGGGAAAATTAAACTTAAAAAAACAAAAACCCGGTAAACAATTGAGTTAAGATTCAAAAATTGAAAATCGGGAATGCAATTGAGAATATTTAAATATCTTAATTGTTTAGTGTAAGCATTGCCACGTAAATTGCGAGAAAATGACAAACAAAATTTCTTTCAGGATTTAATACTAAACCAAACGACACTCTCCATATATGGTATACCTATTCTTACGGTGACATAGGTAAGATAGACCACACATTTTTCATAGAAAATAAATAATAAAAATAGAAATGGATATTGAAAAACTTATTGTAGGTTTATTATAGAAAAAGTTGTAAAGTTTAAAGGCGGTGCAATTACGTTGAATATAAGAAATTCTAATCGAAATTTTAAAAGCAGTCATTTGACCGGTAGTAGTATAGGTTTAGTGGTTAATTTTAAAATAATGATACAAACTAATATAAAAAACTATTCAAGGAGCTTGAACCTAAGTGGAAATGTATGCCACTTGGAGCCTTTAAAATCAGTGTGAAAAGCAGCATATTCACTAAATTCGTTCATGAAAATGTAATAAACCACAAATTTTTTGTGGTCTGTAAAAGTCATTACTCAAGAATCGAATTGAACTTATTGATCGGGATAAACTGGCTAGTGATTTAGTGATTCAAAGCGTACCATTTATAAAAAATACGGAAACATGATATTGTTGGATTGATAAGTTGGATAAGTTGGATTTTATATGGTTTTCACCAATTTCTTTTACATGTTCTGTAACCTTGCTTTCAAATTTCTGCCAGTTTGGCCAATATATTATTTATCACAATCATTACATTTTATTTTGTATACTCCTGTTTGACATTTGATGTTTGTGTTGAGTGTGTTTATTCGTTTTTCAATTTTATTAGACGTTCAAAATGATAATGTGTATTTGTGTTTGTCTGATATATTTTACGGTTTTCGAAGAAATTAGCTTGAAATTTTCAACCCGAAAAAACTTTATTTCATAATGGGCAATTATTTATAATTGTAAAATTGTTGAGAACGTGATTTCAGGAGGACATCTCTTGGCCTTATTTCATTGTAAGTATTATTTTTGGACATTTACGATGCGGTTCATTTTCATCCTTACTTATACAGGTTTTGTTTAATTGCTTGAGTGTTGAGAAGTCGGATACCTTATGCCATTTCAGGGGGACATTCCTGAAATCGGCGCAAGATATTCACAAATTGAAATTTGACCGCTTAGTGTTTATTCACTATAGAAATGTATATTGTGTCCAAAGGAAATATGAATAAATATTTAGTTTACCATACTGCTGTCAAACCTTAATCAATTTCTTTACAATTATTTTGCTGTATGAATACGGTTTGATTAAAAGTTTTGAATATTTTTTTCTCGATGAAATAAAAATTTCCTTAAATTTTAGCCGATACACACATTATGAAAAAAATTCCTTTCGGGATGAAAATTTCGTACTAACTTCTCTTAGGTCAAGATCACAATGAAAACCGAAAAAAAAAAAAAAAATCGTCAAATTTATAGTAATAGAGTACGACAGATCGACAAATAATAACATCAGCAATATATTCAGACAACTCAAATACATATTAGCATTTAGAACATCTAAAAAAATTGAATAACGAATAAACACAACACAAACATCGAATATCAATGTGATAAATTTTATATTGGCTAGACTGGTAGACATTTCAAATAAAGGTTTACAAAACATGTAAAAGAAATTGGTAAAAACAATATAAAATTCAACTACAGTTACAGTGACAACCTACAAATATTGCATAATATTAAAAAAGGACAAATGCTCAACAGGTTAGAAGAGCTAGAAATATATCAACATAGAAATACTGCATGATAAAATGCCCCATAATGGCATCTATGAAATTTATTTCCATATCAAAAGACTTTTAAAAATGGACAAAGAGCTAGTTGGCTCGAAACCAGTTTTTTAAATAAATAAAAAATAATTATCATATAAAATTTGACAATCTCAACTTGTCACGTATTAGTTTAAACTCATATCAACAAGAATCTACTGTAGTGACGAATTAACAAAGCGAAATTCCATTGCTTTCAATCATGCTAAGATATTACTAGAAACAACCGAATCTTCGTAAGTCGACTTAATCAAACTTCGATCATTGGAATAAAATTGATAGAAACCTTAAATAAATTAATTACTAACCCACCAATTGAATCATCATCATCATTAAATCAAACGGATAATTCGCAAATTTCAACAGTGATAATTATTTCAAAACGCGTACGTTAAATCAACTTCCATATAAATTCACAGCAGCTGCTCCACACCGTATACGAGTACAACAATACCTAAGTCTCAAATATCATCAGTAATAGATTTGATGAAGTTTTTTCAAAAACGTAATGAATCGGAATCACAAGTAACGTTTTCAATTTTTGTTTAAATTCATTGTGACAATATTCCTTAATTACATTTTGGTCGCGCTTAACAATATATTATTGTTACGATATCGATATTATTATTTTACTACTCTAGCCCTCCAGTTGTAAATGCTTTTTGTTACCTTTATTTATGAAGTGTTTTGTGGTTAGTTTATATTATCTGTGGTTGCTGCATTTTTTCGGAAGTTGATCATAATTACTTGGTTAAATGGGTTCAGTATAAAGTAACAGAATTCCAATTCTTATATCAAGTCAATAGATTAAAACATGATGTCAAACTCTCCGTTTTGTGCTTTGCTGAATTACATATTTACAATCATACTCCTGATGGCAGTATAACATTAAAAGGATTTAATATCTACCATCATTCGGTGATTCGCAAGAAAATAAGCAGATGAGGTATTTATATTTACATAAGAACCTACATTAGATCGTTGTTGATGTATTCGTATTCTAGCGATCACAAACAAGTTTTATTTATTGAGCTTTACTAAACAGCTCTAATATTTTGATTGGCTTATTTTATAAACCAGCTAACTATTTAAACCAATCTTCCGAGACTCGCAAGTTCATTGAGAATTTATCATTTACTTTTAATATAAACAGAGCTGAACCCACCCATTTTCCTAGCTTTTAGATATGATGATTACTAACACTTACAAAATATTGTTCTTTAACCAAATATAAATGTCTATTGGACTTGCTATGATTGGACGGGTAAGTGTGAATTATGTAGTTAATTGTTTTTTTTTTTATTTCAGCTATGCAGCAGTATACTATGATGGGTAAAGCAGCAATAATAATATGGGAACGTTTGAAGCTGTTGTGTTTTGTTTTGTTGTTTTTGCCAAACTTACTCCCACGCCTTAAGGGATTTTATTCCTTAACTGGTATTTTGACGAGTTTATTTACAGGACGTTTAACCTCCCCCTTTGACGTTTTCAATGTTATGACCCTGATGACACCATCACTTCCAGGATGAACAAAGTTTATTCTGCCCATTGTCCATTGACTGGGATATTGGTTATCCTCTCGTATAAGGACGACGTCATCGACCTCAAATTTGTTGATTGTAGCCTTCCATTTGTACCTCTGCTGCAGCGACGTAAGATAATTGCGATGCCATCGTCTCCAGAAACCTTGAAGACGCTGCTGTATATTTTGCCATCTCGACAACTTGTTTACTGGTATTTCATCTAAACTGGGTTCTGGAATAGCTGTTAATGCTACACCGACTTTAAAGTGCGCAGGCGTTAGTACCCCCAAATCACTGGGATCGTCGTTCATCTTGCATAGCGGTCTTGAATTGAGTAAACTCTCAATTTGCACGATTAAAGTGGTCATTTCTTCAAACGTGAGGTTGATGTTTGTCACCCATTTTAACTGGTATTTAAATGATTTAACCGCTGCCTCCCATAAGCCGCCAAAGTGTGGAGCGTGAGGTGAATTGAAATGAAAAATTAATTTTTCTGCAATAAAAAATCAGAGATTAGTGGGTTGTTTCTTTGACGAATAATTTGTGCTTTCAGCCGCTGAAGCTCTATATTGGCACTAACAAAGTTTGACCCGTTGTCACACCAAATTTGTTTGTCTTGATATGTACCATTTAAGCGCCGCTAAAAATGACTCAGTATCGAGGCTGCTTACAACTTCCAGATGGACTGCTTTTACGGCTAAACACACAAAAACTGCTACATATGCTTTCTCAACTGGCGAGTTTTTACGCTTGCTGTTTTTAATGTATATTGGACCTGCAGAGTTAATGTATATTGAAGCTGCATAGTCCAGTTTTTGAGAATGGTCTGCTCTGGATGCATCTTACTGCAGGTAAATTTGCCATTTTTTGCGCAGGCTTGTTGGATCGGTAACGAATACAAACTGTACAGGATCTCACAAAGTTTTTGCACCGTGTATCTTGCGCCTACCATCCAATATTGATTACGGATAATGCTCAGAATTAGAGAATTTCCAGCATGCATATGGTTCAAATGAATATCCCGAACTATCAATTCACATAATTTATGGTTTTTTGGTAAGATCACTGGATGCTTTGCCGAATATTTCAAATTTGATTTGCTTAGTCGCCCCCTACTCGTAGTAATCCATTTGAATCGATAAACGGATTTAAAGACGACAATTGAATCTTTGCTGGAAGTGAACACGACTTGTTGAGAATAGAGATTTCAATAAATAATTCTATTTTTTGAATACTGCGAAGGATTATGGCTTCAGCTGTTTGCATCTCGAATGGAGTATTTGATGAATAGCTTACCCCTTGCTTCGCTCTTCCGAATCTTAGAACGTAGACCATGATTTTTCGAAGTTTGAACCACGAAGAATGTTTGATTATGAGGTTGGTTACAATGTCATCTTCATGACTAATTTCAGTCAATAAGTTGATATATTCTGGCCTTTCCTCTAAGTCCATGTCTTGAGAAGATATTGGTATTGATGTCGTTGTTGGCCAGATCTTTCTGGTTCTCGTAACCAACTTGGCCCATTCCACCAAAGTTGCGAGTTGACTAGATCTTATGGTTTTACGCCTCTCGAAATCGCATCAGCTGGATTCTGCTTGGATGGAACATGTTGCCACTAGCTTCGCGGTATAGATTCCAAGATGAACGAGGTTCGATTGCCTATGAAATTCTTCCATCTTCTTGGGACATCAGATATCCAATAAAGAACTATCATAGAATCAGTCCATGCCAATACATTTATGGTTTCATATTGTAAGGATTTAATGCAAGAACTGATTGATTTGCATAGCAGAACTGCACCATATTGGGGCTAATTTATTTTTAGCGCATACAATATTGAGAGACAATTCGCCAATTTCGTTAACTGTTCTTAAATATAAAACATAGCCATATGCAGCTTCCGATGCGTCACAGAAAGCGTGTAACTGAACCGTTGTTGGATTTTGAATTGACGTCAAACATCCAGGAATTTGTATTTTTTCTAGAGTTGGAAGCGATTGGTAGACACTTTGCCAGGAATTTATCATATGATTGGGTAAGCTAGCGTCCCACTCGAATTTTAGCAGCCATAGATTCTGAAGCAGTATTTTAAACAATATTATTGTTGGAGCAAGCCAACCCAATGGATCATATACTTTCGATGCCGTGGACAGGATCTTACCTTTGGTCCAACTAACTTTTGCTTTCATCTTGCTGCACTTTGAACGAAAATGTGTCTGTTTCTGAATTCCAAACAATTCCCAATGTTTTGATTGTTGCGCAATCATCAATTAATTTTGGAGTATTCTTAATTTGGTTTTCCGAAAAGGTATCCAAAAATTCATGCGAGTTCGATTTCCATTTGCGAAGGTTAAATCCGCTGTTGCTTAAAATCTCACATATTTGGTTCTTAAGTTCAACTGCTTAGGGAATAGTTTCACAACCAGTGAGCAAAGCGTTAATATAAAAATCATTTCGGATAACGTATGTGTTAACTTTTTAATAAGGCGCGCATGCCGTGCCATACGCGACTGTGTTTAATTTGTACACCTTTACCTGATCCGTTGGATTTTCATGCTACAAAATCAATTGAAAATTTGCATCATCAGAATTCAAGTAAATTTGGCGATAAATTTTTTTCACGTCCGCTACTAGGGCAATTGCATGTCGACGAAATTTTAAGAGGATCGTGGTTAAATCTGTCTGGATGTTTGGGCCAATTTGTAAAATGTTATTCAGTGACACCTGCAAGCTCGTTTTGCATGAAGCGTCAAAAACGACTCTCAGTTTGGTGGTGGTGCTACTGACCTTGACGACAGCATGATGCGGTAGGTAATACTTCTCATCGTCTTGTGTTGGAATCTTCTCTGATGGTATGTAAGTCACGTGGCCCAATGCAATAGACTCGTTCATGAATAAATTATAAGCTTCAAAGAATTCCGGCATTCGTGAAGATTTCCTCTCCATCGCTAACAATCTCTGGTGTGCTGCCTTGAACGAACTGCCTAGTGTTGATTTCGGCTCTTTGAACGGTAACCGTACAACAAATCGACCGTCAGGATTCCTTACTGTTGTCTGCTCGTAATGGGTTTCACATGGGTGGCTCGGCTCACGCTGTTTCACAGGTTGTGCTACTTCTTCAACTTCTCAAAATTTGTGCAGCAAATGGTGAATCTCTTGCATTGTGTAAGTTGCAAGTAATTGGTGCTGGAGCGTTCCACGTTCCTGCAATCAGCCAGCCTAGTTTCGTTGATTGTAATGACGGTAACCCTTCAATTGTGCGGCTTTTTAGATTCAAAACTTTGAAGAATACATCTACTCCTAAAACTATATCGATTTTATTTGGAGTGGCAAATTGCGGATCTGCCAGTTTAAATCCGGCAATTTGGTTTTTGTTATAGACGATGTGGATAGTTGGTAACAAACTTGTGATGTTTTTGATCACATGACATGATACGTTGAAAATGTAGCGCTTGTCTACATGCGAGTGGATGGTAATATCTGTCCTTTCGGTGGTTGTTCCAGCTGAAGTGGATGCTAGACCGTACATTGTTGTGGAAGCTTGACTTCGCTTAAGGTCTAGGCATTTTGCGCAGTATTCGGTCATAACCGATGATTGTGCGCCAGAATCTAGGAGCGCTTGATATGGCTGGAGTTCTCCGGTACGTGATTCCACGTATACAATGGCTGTTGGTGGCACCGTGGTTGGCGATGCAATGTGCGAATGCTAAGCTTGTGTGCTAGTCGTCTAGTTAATGGTGTTATTCGGTGAAGGTTCAGTGTCTGCCGGTGCTTTACACAATGATTCATTCAGAGACAGGTAAGTTTATGCTTTACTGGAACCTGGTTGTATTCCACTATGACCCTTGTGTAGCAGTGTGTGATGTCTTCCATTGCACAACCGACACGAGAAATTCGAAAAGCATTTCAAGGTGTTGTGGCCTCTTCCTAGACAGTTGCAACACAACTCCTTCTCGTTTACGAAGTTAGTCCTAACCTCCACATTTTGGTTGTTGAACACTGGACATCTGTAGGTGTTGTTGTCTACAGGCTATGCACTCAACTGTGTTGTTGGAACTGGTAGATACGAACGACGTGAGAGAAGATTTTGTGGAACTTCTTTTTACGGCGGCATTGCAAATTTCTAAAGCATCACATCTTTTGTTTAAAAAACGCAGCATGCTCTCGAATGTTGGGAAATCTTTTTCGACGACTCGGTGGCCCACATTTGCTTTGTTTCCGTGTCAACCTTGCTCAAAAGAATATGTATCAGCCATGGATCGGGCGTTTCTGCGTTAGGTCCTAATGCAAGCAGCCCGCGAATTATTTCGTCCGCAGTTTCCGTAATACGGCGCAATTCTTTTCCCGACGGGTGTGCACAGTGCTTCTGATCAAAAAAGCTTTGAATCAATGACAAAACGATTGGAGTCAGTTTGTTGTATCGTTTGCATAATTTGTCCCATGCTTCCTCGTAGTTATTTTTCGTGACCGGAATGTGCCTGATAAAAGCAGCAGCTTCGCCCGTAAGAACCCCTTTTAACATTTGTAGCTTGTGTACATTAGTGATTTTTTGGTTGCTATGTACTGTGCTTACAATTGACGGCCACCGCCCACTGTTTGTAATCGCCAGCAAACTTTTCAATGTCTAATTAAGAAAGACGCGCGTGTTGCGAAGTGTTGACGCCTTCATAAAACGTCCTTTGCTGGTCAATAAACTGTCCCAGTGTGGCATTGAGATCTTGGGTGGCATTAGTTTGCTCTTGATTGTTACCACATGCTTTATTTAGCAACGCTCGTGCTTTGTAATAAACTTCATCAACAACGTCAGTTATCGGCTCGTTAGTTGGCTCTTTAAATAACTGCAGTTCGAGTTCATTGAAAGTTTGATATCTACTTTCCAGAATTTCGCATCGAATTTTAATATCCTCGGCTGTTGTAGTTTCAGATATTTTTTCTGCGAACTGCAATATTAAAAGGATTTGATTGCGAGCTCGATCGCGTAGTCGCACTACTCTGTCGGACATTTTTAATTACTGTATTTAATATCGGCACTAAAACCTGGAATAATTACACTTGCACTTTTATTGTTCAATTGTTTATAATTTGATATTAGAAAACCGCTAATATCACATTAATTGTTTCATGGAGGCTTATCACATAATATAAATTTGCGAAACGATTTGATTTTTATTTTTTGGAAAAGTTAAAATTCTACTTATCTGATTTGTGTGGAAGATTCCCGGGTTTCGGCACTAAAAAATGTGTATGATTAATTGCGTTGGCTGTGTTATGGTACAGCTAAATACGCCAAAGTAGAATTTATTCCTCCGAAATAGCAAAATCAGCACTGGACGGATGATGTAGCAGATAAATAAAAAATCCCCAACCCAAGTTTAACAATTTTATTTTATTTATAATTTTACGACTAGTAATTTTGTAGTTTTTGCAATTCTGATGTTTCTCGATCGATCGCCAAAAATAAAAAGAGAGTGATATTAGCCTTTTTCATACTAAGCTCGACTTAAATTTTGCTAAATATTATGGCAAATGAAATTTGTAAAGCAACATTTAAAATTTGCGCAAGTATGGCATGAGTAAGTATAAATATAAATTAGCATTGATCGCACTCTTTTTTGTTGATTGGTAATCTATTACAATTTTAGAAAGCGATTTTGTTTTGCTAGACATTTGACAATTAGTGTTTACAATTTTTCATTCGTAATTCAAAAGGATAAGTATTAATTATAAATTAATAATAATATAAACAAATTTAACCATTAATTTATTTTTTTGGCAAACTAGCTTGGTTCACCGAAATGTTGCCGTAATTAGAATTAGATTCGATGGACTGGTAAGTGTGAATTATGGGATTAATTTTTTTTTTTTTTGTTTATTTCAGCTATGCAGCAGTATACTATGAAGGGTATAGCAGCAATAATAATATGGGAACGTTTGAAGCTGTTGTATTTTATTTGGTGGATTTTGCCAAACAATGATCACGGTATGATTAGTTGTTGAATATTAAATTGGATACAATTTTTTCTAATATCAACTTTTGAAATTTTAAGGCAATAAATAATGCTTCTTAGATTGGGCTAAATTATTTGTAAAATTATTATTTTAAATCAAATGTGCTCTTGAAGAAAAATCGATACTGCTATTACACTTAGATACTATGCTTTGCTTGTTTAGCAGCATTCAAAAGATTACAGTGAGCGCTGAGAATTCAAAAGACTTAGAAACATTGTAACTAAACATATTTGCAATGTCAAATTACAATTTTTCAATAAAAATATTATAACTTCATCTGAAAAATCTTTTTCTTTTTGGAATAAGGTCAAGAAGCTATAGGTTTAAGCAAACGTGGCAAAGTTGGTAGGTAATTGAAAAATTGATCCGAATGTTTTTTGTAATTTTATCGCATCATCATCTGTGGCAAAAAATAGCATACACAATATTATAATTAATTTAATAATATCGAGTGCGTCAACTTTAAGTTCGTTTCAAAAATGTATATTAAATAAAAGTGCAACAAATATTTTCATAGAATTAGTACAGTATTTTCGAAAGTACACATTCCGATTAAGAATGGAACAATATTTCATTCAAATGACTACTTCGGGTGGATTTTTAGTAGCTCATTGTATAAACCGAATTTTTCAGTGCATTTTAAATCGGTTCAGCTTCTACTGCCTCCATTGTCTCTCGATCATTAGCACAACATTTGTCCTTGATGGGTCCCTACAAATAATATTCCAACTTTGTCAAATCGCAGCTAATAGGCGACCAGTTGACTTCGCCATTTCGGCTGATATTGCGATTTTAAAAGATAGGGCGCAAGACCTCAATTGTATCGTTGGCTGTGTGGCCAGTGGTAGGAAATACAACGTCAGTTAACATGGTACGATAACGGTCGCCATTGACTCTTTCTTAGTGACTCTTTCTTGCTCATTTTCTCGATTGTCACGTGTAAATTTTCTGTGCCCCAAATACTAATACTACTAATATTGTTCATCAAATGAGTCACTACTTTGGAAATAAGTTTTAAATATTTCCCAGCTTTGATCAAGCTATCAAGATAAGAGCTTTAAGCGACGAAGTAACTGCTAGTTTAAAAATGAACCAAAAGATGATGTACCTTATGCTTTTACAGTTACTCGCGCTGTATTTTCAGTGAACTCTAATTCTATCGGCCTTGATGGCGTACCATTGAAATCTATAAAATTAATTTATCCATTATTTTGGTTTATATTTTTAACAGTATTCTAACATAGACAACGTTTTCCTGTAGTATTTTAAAACTACCAAAATTATGCGGTTTCCCAAATGTCACAAACCTGTTAAACCAAGCGATTTTCGGCCCATATTTTTACCAGTTTTAAGTAAAGTTTTCGAAAAAATTCAATAAAATCAGATTTGTGCTCATTTAGAAGGAAATAGTTTTCTGTGTGGCCATGAATTTCGAGTATGTGAGTGGCGAATTGTAGATTTTGTGATTGATTGTGCATCGTAGCCAAAATGACGACTTATTTCATCGTATATGAAAAATAAAAGAATTTTTAAAAAATTCTTATATCAGGAACTGAACTTGGCTGTCTTTTAAAAACATCTATAAATCGCATTTCAGCATCACAAATATCCGATAAAGTCATAGACGTGTACCCTTTTTCGCAACAGAAAGCGAAACAAATGTTCCGTCTAAAGCGACAATCAAGTTTTTATAGGCTCTATTACTGCTGAAGTTCATTTTTGCAATCAACAACCATCTTTGATGAATTTCTCATTTAATGAACAATCATTTGAACAAATTGTGAACCCGGTCTCAAAAGCTGGTGAGTATATACGCTGGCTGGCTTATTTGTAGTCGGATTAAAACTATTTTGTTTAAAGTCCTCGGATGGATTTAGTCAGGAATGTGTCTTGAACGGGAGGTCTGCTGTATACATGTGTGATGTGTATGTTGGTAAAATGTTATAGGAGTGGCTAAAATGTATTTGATTTGTCCCAGTGGGGGGTAGCTGTGTGTAAATGTTAGATAAATTTTATAAATATTAGTACATCGCTGGCAAATCCCAAATATTTTTGTTTCCGAAAGTTTTGGTATTTTTCGGACATTTTGCAGATTTCATCACGGCCTTTTTATCAGGATTAGTGTCCGATTTATTATAGGATTTACTAAGAAGGTTGTCGCAAAGCGATCGGGAACTGATGGCAAAAAGTTAGGTTGTGATTTCGACAAAATTATGGGCGTGGCTTATAATATGGATTTTGGGGCAGGGTTTCACTTTTGAATTTGAATATTTAAATAAAATTTTTTTTTTAATTTTTCTAAATTGTATTAGCAGCTTTTTTATTGCACATTATAATTATATACAGTATGTTCGAAAAATACGAGTCTAAACAAAAACCAATGCAAACGCCTTAGATAACGAAGATCAAAATATTTTATAAAGGTACTCTAATCAACAGTTTTCGCAATTAAATTAATAAGGTGTCCAGTTACCGTTTGTTACCTATTATCGCCTGGCATCTTCGTGTTCAAATTTCGCTCAATTTTTGTGCTTATTTCAAGTTAAGATCACTCCAAATCCATTACAGCGCAAAAGTAAACTACAGAGATGACTTTGGTGTTTCGGTTTTATTTTAGAATCCAACCGTGATGGTTAGGCCCATATTATTTTTTCAGCAGATTTCCATAAACTATTTTGATACAACTGGACGATAAATTTGGCGTCCAGGTTTCTCATAAATATGATAGACGGTCCAAGAGAATCATTCACAAAGGATGATTCATCAGTGAAGATTATATTACTCCAGTTCCGAAGCAAAATTTCATATGCATAACTAAGCCTTTTCCAATATGCTTTCAGTCAATAATGATTTGGTAATTGTACTTCTGCTTTTCAAGCCGATTTAATGGAGCCTGTTTCTGATTGTATCGAGGAATAATCGAACTCCTTTTTTAATAAGTTGTTGTGATCTCTCTCAAAGGGTTATTGTTGGATTTTTAGTAAACAACTCACAAAGAGTTTTATCGTTCCGTTTAGATGTGGCCCTTTAGCGCGCTCTACCAAGCTAATAACAAATATAACAGACGTTTTAGTAAGTTTTGTTGCGCTCCTTACGCTCATTTTGGGTCTTCTGGAATGATCCACTATTAAAATTACTTTAAAGAGCTTTTTATAAGCTACACTCGTTTTAAATTATTATTATTTCTGCGAAATTTCCAAATGAACTGAAACCATTTTTATAACGCGTAATTGGCAATAGAATGAAAATAGTAATTTACTCTTACACATGCGCTTTTGTTGAAAATAAAAGGAATACAATTTTGTACATAACTGAAAATATAGCATAATATTTATTAATGAATTAGTCTTCATATAAACGTTATAAATAAATTAATAATCTTATAACATAATATATACGATCTTGTAATGCGAATTTACATTGGTACGGAATTTTCCATTGTTTTAAGAATATCAGAAGAACCTTAATCAGATTTCCAGAAAATGTATGCACCCAGCGGACAAGTGGTTTGGAAATTGTGTTGTCTTTATTTTTAATTCACAGGAATTCAAGGTACCTTGTTCTTTATAAACTAATTAGAGTCTTACCATTAAGATTTCGGTTACTGGTAGCGTTAATTATAAATCATTACCGGATAGCATCCAGCACAGACCAAGCGTCTATTATCTTAGTGGCAGGTCCGCGGAAATGCTTCATTTATAATTGCAGTTGTGCTAAACCATAGTTTAAGTTGCTATAGTGACGAGTATGGAGGAAGTCGTTTCAATAAGTAGCTGATACTAATTACAACTATTATGTTCGATCGTCTCCGAACTACTGTTGTCAAATTTTAAGGGAAATATAAATTAATAACGATTACAATTGAAGAAGTGTTCAGAAATCTAACCCAGCAAAATAGTAAACGTTATTGCAGAATGCAGTTGTCAGTCTAATAAACTACAAAATTAAATTTAGATAGTTAATAAGTAGATTTAGACAGCTTTTAAACATACTGCAACAACAAATTTTCGGAGGTAGGTTCTGGAATCTGAAGCAGCCAAGCGAAACAAACACTAATATTAACATTAAGCTTTTGTAGTACTTAAAACGGCTGGAGGAAGTAAGGTGGTGGAAAACATATATGGGGTAATTAATAACTAATTAATATTTACTTTAGGATACCAAGTGCTAGAAAAAATGTAATAAAGTCATTTTTAAGAAAAATGTAACTACTAACAATTGACCGTCACTAAAAGTTTGATTGTCACTTAAATGAAGGCAATTTATAAAAAGTTTTAAGTTTAATATCTGCAACCTGTTCGATATTTTAGTGGGAAGTCCTAAAATATGTAGAACATATTGCAATGATAAAATATGTAATGTTGCCTTTACACTATGCGATTTGCATGCAATAATTGTTGTATAATATTTTGCTGCGTGAGAATCGTTTAGTGTAAACATTACAAAATCAAATTTCACGTAAATTGCATTGAAATTGCAGCAAACTCACATTTTCATAAAATGTGTGTACAATATTTTTGACAGCTACATAAACTGCCATACAGTATCCTTTTTGCTAGAATAAATTACCTCAAAATTATATCTTGACGTTGTATTTGTGATTTTATGCTTTTTAATAATTTTTAGAAGGACTAGGAAACTTCTTGCAAAATTTTCAAACGTTTTAGGATCTTCTACTTCTAATTCATTAAAAACAAGACTTTGAATATCCTTTTCTCGAAAAACTCGTCTTTGTAGCCAGTTTCTTGCTAACAACGTCCTACATTTAATTTTAAGCCGCTATAACTATATTTTCTTTTAATAATTGCAATCGTTGTCGCTCTTTAATCGATAACTCGATTTTAATAAATTAAAAAATTAAACCACTATTTTAATTTTTTTTAGGCAGCTCAACCAATTTTTAGTTGTTTGGTGTTAACATCAAAAAATTCAAATTTCATCAAAATTGCGGGAAATTCCCCTATTGTACAATAAATATTGCATGCAAATCGCATAGTGTAAAGGCACCATAAAATATATAGAACATATTAATAATGCCCATAATTTAGGATTATTTTAAACAACTACTTGTTATGGTCTAGTCATATAAATCATAAAAGCAAAAAAATTAATTTTATACTTCTTCATGTATGGCAAATAAATTCTAATAACTATAAGCGACATCGCTGTCAAAAAGCGGCGATAGACGGATTATTTCTAAAGATGACTGGTAGTAGTTGCTTTTTTTAAACATTTTTTTTTTGTGTATCGAAACAAAAATATAAACAAAAGCAAAAAGCTCGAATAAAATTGACAACTAGACATGGATTAAAAAAAATAAATTATTTAATTTTTTATGTATTTACCAAAAATTAAAACCTTTTAAAGCTGAAAGTTTTAGAAATAATACCACACTCAGTGTTCACGTAACAAATAATTTTGCATTATCGATAAATCTGCCAATATCATTGACCCCAAGTTTACTATGGAAAAATACACTGATACTCCATAGATTATTATAATTTATTTGGTTTATGGTCAATAACGAAATGGAAAATGCGCATTTAGCGGACACATTTAAAAATCAACTTGAGTGTAGTTTTAATGTCCATTTTTAATAAATCGGGTTTGATGTCAAAAAAGTTTTAATTATCCAGATTTACCGATTTATTAATTTAATTTAATCTAAAAGGTATTTAAAAATATATGAATTTAAATTCGAATTTCGAAAGTAGCTAACCTAACTTTATGTAATGTGGTAGCATTATTTTTGGTATTAAGTCAGATGGAATTTGAAAACCAAATTTACATAATTTTGAACACTATTTTTTGGCAAGTTTAATATTAAAATTGAACCAAATCAATTAAATATTAGAAAATTACACTTCACATTATGTATTGGTAGTATTTGTTGTAAGACCCATAACAATTTTACTTAATTAAATTTAAAATTATTTGGGTGGCATTTTAATACCATAGTTTGTTTATATTACTTTCAAACTTTAAAAGCCTTTACATTGGATGTCCTTTTCACTAAACCACTAGTCCAAAACGTACCTAGTGTACTTATGCTTTACTTCTACGTAAATTTCATAAATTTAAATTTCAAAGTAGACACAAAACGGAAAAAAACATTTCAGCTTTTCGCTTCAGCTCAAGTCACTGCACAAAAATCTGTACTATTCGTAAAAAAAGGATGGATGCTGACTAATATAATATCGGTGTCCTCTAATTTAAATGTGTGATACTGAAAATATTTTAAAAGTTGAATTGGTAAGATCTTAAAACTAACGTACACTTACTTCTTGCCGCAGTAATGCATTTATTGAATTGATTGATGTGTATTTTTTTAAATACTCCTAGATCTTTCTAAGAAGAGGTGTGAGCGGGCGATCAAGCAGCCATATGTATCATTTCCATTCACGTATATAATCAGTTGAGTGAGATGAACTGCGTCATTCAAAAGGCTGAACTTGCATAAATTATTTATGAGCATAAAATGTAGATGAATCAAAGAAAATGTAGATGAATCGTATGTTTGAATATGAGCGCCAAAAATTAGCCTAAATATTTTAAATTTATTTTATTTTCTTAAATATATAAAAAATAATAAATTAATTGTCAATTAGTAGTTTGTTTTAATCGAATTAAAGATACAATAAATATCTATTGTGAAAGAATATCTACTATGCATATATTTATTTAAAATTCAAACTTTTAAAATAAAAAAATATTTTAATTTATACTAAATAAATTTAAATAAATTTATTAACATTTCTTTGAAATATTTTGTATTTGTTGGTTTTACATTTTTTGTTTATTTTTTTTTTTTAATCAAAGAAACTCGAAGAAATACCAAATTTTTAATCAACCATACATCACACTTATACAATATGGTGTAAAGACAGCCAATAATTTACGGGATTTAAGATATTTAATAAGCGGACATTTTTTATAAAGTCTGTGATTTAGATACGGGTGTCTTGTTTAATATATATGTATTATTAAAAACCTTTACTATCTATTAGGATTACCAAACATAATTTATTTTTACAATATATAATGAAGCAATCAATATTCGTTTTAATTTATTATATTTTATGAACACGTCGGAAACAATAAAACAAACCCTCTGTAATATGTACGACCATATATTAAAAAGCTCTTTGTTTCTTTTTTTTGTTATAATCACATTAATAAATTAGTAATTTTATATTCTTCTTACATCCTATTTGATCCTCGGTTAAAAACCATTTTACCATTTGCCAAATGCATTTACAATCCTCGTACATTAATTCTTTGATTATAGATTTTTTTTTTTAATTCTCATTTTATCAGAATGTGAAAATTATTATAAAATGTTTTATCCAAAAAAAAAAAAAATTTTACGATCATTCAAGATTTTTTTATTACTTTGTTACATTATTGTATTCCGTTTTAATATTTGTACGTATATAATATTGTAATAATTTTTGATTGTTGGCCAGATGGTTATTTAAGATGCTAGAGAACAAATAAAAATTAAATCAAAAAATAATTAATAGCTTAAAATAAGAATTTAATGATCTTAAAATTGAATTTATGTTATACTCAAAAATCTAAAACACTTTGAACAATAAAACAATAACAACATTTTCGATTTATTGATTACGGTTTATACAAATTTTATTTTGCTATCTTGATTTATATGTTCTGGTGTAATGGCCTAATCTTAACAACAAAAAAACATTTGAGATCATAAAAATTAGTCTATAATACATTTATTGATTTATGAACTCACTTTTTATGTATATATACTACATTCATATTCGATCACTTTAAATTTTCGTTTTTATTTTTATTTCTTCGGTCATAATTTTTTATGATTTATTCATTAAATTAAGAAGAAGAAATATGCATAAAACTTTTATGTGTTTCACAAAAAATAAAAATTAATGATAAGTCTAAATTTTGTTGTGTTATACATTTTGACAGATTAATTGTTTTCATTAAACCATTTTTTTGTTTTGTTTTGGTTAGCGCTTGGTTTGACGGAAACTTTGAATTAAGCATACGATAAAGTATTAAAAATATTTGAATTATAGGTTCACCAAACAATCTTTTGGAGCTCGCGCCCGTCAACAGAAACAAAACCACTTCCTATGTACCGTTTCTAGCTTATTGTAACATAATCAAATTTGACAATTATGCAGTAGCGATTGATCTCATAATTATTTCTTAAATGTAATTGTTTGGCTAGGCCAATTACTGAGGATTGTTGATAGTAATTGAATTAATATATTAAATAAAAGCAAAATGCATTCAGCACATTTCAGGAAGCTATATACATAGTAATATAATTAAGTCACAAGCCATAACAAATAACAATTTTAGATTTCTTATTTTGTAGCTTTCATTACTGAAACCTTGTCGTAATCGAAGCTTTTGTAATAAATCCATCTTTCATTTCAATTAAAATCCAGAAGAGTATGAAGTCTGACTATTTTCTTCAAAACTGCATTTAAGAAACAATTTTCGAATATTAAGTTACGGTATAAACCGATTTAAACAAGGGACATAGAAAGTGTGGGGGGAGGGGGGGGGGAGGAGGGGGAGGGGTACATTAACTGTGATTAAAAATTTAAAGAATATTTGATTGAAGTAGTTACGAACTCAAGTATAAGAAAAAAGAAATTTAAAACGTTAAGAATTTCAGCAATTAAGAAAAAATTAAGATTAAATAAATATAAACCGTAGAAATTAAATTTAAGAAATAAAACAATTGTAAGTTTATAAATTAGAAAATTAAGATTTAAAAATTTCGATTTAAAAAATAAGAAATTTACAAAGAATAAAATAAGGAAGACAAAATATTATAAAATTTCAATGAATATTCCTAAATAAAATCTAAGAAATTCGGATTTGCATTATGTTAAGAAGTAATTTAGAAGTTACAATGAAATATCGGTTTCAAGAAACTTAAACATTAACAGTACTAGATTTGCTCCAATTTCATGAATTAGTCTATTTTCATTCCTTCTGTGCAGAATCAAATTTAGAAAATAGAAAATTTTAAAATTAAGTAATATTAGAAGAAACTAATTAAGAAAAGAACTAAAAAAATTATAAAATACAAATTAAAATATTAAGAAATTGTTAAATAAAAACGTTAAAAATTTTACAAATTCAGAAGTTATAAAAAATGTATTTGTTACAAAATATCGAATTAACCAATCATTTAAAAATACCGGTACAATATTATGAAATTTGAAAGATACTAAATAAGAAAATAAGGAAATTTAAATATGGAGTTAAATATTTAAAAAAATGGAAAAACAAGAAAAATTTAAATATTAAAAAATTAAGGTTTGCCCTAATTTACTCAATCAATATATTTGTATTCTTTAAAACAAAACAAATTTGGAAATTTCTAAATTTTGAAATTAAGAGCTTAATAAATTAAAAGGAAAGGAAGTTGAGAAAATAAGAATTTCAGTAATTCAATTCAGATTATTTAGGTTTAGAAGAGAAACTAATCAGGAAATTTCTAAATTAAAAAATCAAAAAATTAGGAAAATTAAAATTTTACAAATTCCAAAATTAAGGCAAGCAAATATTAAGAATTTAAGAAATTAATAAATAATATTTAATTTACTAATGAATAAAATAATAAATTAAAAAGTTGGGAAACTAAAATTATTATAAATTTATAAATTGAAAAATAAAGAAATTAAAATATTTCGAAATTTAAAAGCTTATGAATAAGAATAGTTTTCTAATTGAATTCATCTAAAAAAGGTTATAAAATTAAGGAAATGAGAAATTTATAGTTTAGAAATTAAGAAAGATTCTAAGAAACTAGGAAACGTACAAATTAAAATAATATAAAATTAAGAATTTTATTTTATATTTTATTTTTATAAACGCGAAACCAAATTTAGAAATTAAGGAATTTTATAATTTTTTAACTAACAAATTAAGAATCTGACAAATTAAGAGAAAATAAAAAAGGTAGTTAATGAATAAATTAATAGATAATTAAATAATTTAATATAAATTGTGGCGAATAACTTAAGAAAAGAAACTTTATAGCAAATTTCTAAATTATTAAAATTAAAAATTAAATAGTTTATAAATTAAAAAAATTGAAGCATGAAATTTACAAAATAAAAAATTTAAAAATTGCCTAAGACAAATTAAGAAATTTGACAGGCTAATAAACAAATTAAATAAACTAAATAATTGGATGAATTAATAAAATTGTAAGTAAAAAAATTCGAAAACCAAAAAAAATAAAAAATTTATAAATTACAAAATTAAGGACGGGAATTTAGAAATTTTAAAATTAAGAAATTGAAAAAAAAATTAAATTTAGGAAACTCAGAAATTAAAAAAATAATGAAAAATTAATTAATTATTAGATTGATAAAATAAAACAAATTAGAAAATTGTTTTACTAAAAGAATAAAGAAGTTAAAATATTATGAAATTTAAAAGGTTCTAAATTAAAAAAGTTAGAAATTAATATAAGGAGAGATTTAGAAGTTAAAACGAAACAAAAATTTTAAGAAACCAACACATTAAGATTAAATATCATAAATATCTCTATAATATAGTCAAACTATTTCAAATCTTTCTGCGCAAAATCAAATTTAGAAAATAGTAAAATAGTAAATAAATATAAAACTAAGCATTAATAATCAAATTAAGAAATTTTAAAATTAAAACATTTAAAAAAATTAATTTAAAAGAGACATTAGAAAAAATAGAAAATAGGAAGTAGTATAAATTAAAAAATTAAAATATGCATTAAGAATTCTAAAAAAATGAAGGTCATAAATTTACCATCTGGAATTATGAAATTAAGAAGTTGACAAATAAAAATATTAAAAAATTAATTAGTTAATAAATGAATGTAATAGGAAATTAATCAATTAAACATTTGGAAACTAAGAACTTAGAAAATATGAAATTTAATAACAAAATGATGAAGGTAACATTTTATGAAAGTAAAAGATCATAAATTAGAAAATTAAAAAATTAAGATATATTTTTTAGAAATTAAAAAATTAAATAATTACTTCTTTAGAAAGAAGTTTGGAAGTTAAAAAGAAATTAATATTTTAAGAAACAAAGACACTTAAGATATCTAGACTTTAGAATACAGTTATTGCTCCAACTTCACCTGTCAATCTATGTTTAATTTTTCTACGCAGAATTAAATTTACAAATTAGGAAATTTTGAAATAAATTAAATAAGAAATCTAGAATAAATGATTTTAAAAGAAAACTTAAAAAAAAAAATTATAAACTTAAAAAATAATTAAAATAGTAAAACATTAAGAAAATTAAAAGTTTATAAACTAGAAAATTAAGAAATTATAAACTTAAGAAATACGGAATTTTAGGAAACACGAAATTAAATATCAAAAAATTGCTAAATAAAACTATTAGGAATAATTACAAATTCTGAATTTAAGCAATTATGACATATTAATTAATTATTAAAATTTCAAATTAATTAAACATATAAAAAATTTATAAATAAAAATAAAGAAGATTAAATATTACAAGTTAGAAAATTAAGAAATGATGATATGGAATCAGGATATTAAAAAAATTAAGAGAGTAAAAAATTGAAAATTGAAAAAGATATAAACAAATTAAGAAACGTAGGAATTAACAAATTTAAATATGAAGATCTCTATTTGTACACTTTGCGCAAAATCAAATTTAGTAATAAGCAAATTTTGAAATTTTGGGAACCCTTTCGCAGGTCTGACCCATTCAAAAATTTCAACAATAATAAAACTTGTCTAACAGCCCAAATCGAAATAAACAATTCATTTATAATAAACTAAAAAAAAATCAAAACAATTTTAATAATAAATAACGACAGTAATATTGAGTGCATAACCTGAAATTTTAGTAATATATTTTGTTTACTTGTTTGATCGGGTAATAGAACAATTAATAGCCAAGAATTATAAAAAAAATTACAAAATAAAATTTAGTTGGAGTTATATTTCAAACTCAACGTTTCATTTGATGAAAGTGTATGAGGCCTGACTATTTTCTTCTGTATTGCATTTAAGGAACAATTTTGGATTATAAAGTTGCTGTGTAAACCGATTTAAATAAGAGGCATAGAAAGGATTTAACTGTGATTAAAAATTTTAAGAATTTTTGATTTTTGTAATTACGAACATAAGAAACAAGGAAAAATAATTTAAAACGTTAAGAATTTCAGCAATTTAGAAATAATTCAGATTAAATAAATTAAAAGGAGAAACTAAAATTTAAGAAATAAAACAATTGTAAGTTTATAAATTAGAAAATTAGACATAGAATTTAGAAACTTTTATTTATTTTTTATTTTTTTTAATATTAGGTAATTAAAAAAATACGAAGTTTATAAATACAAAAATAAGGAAGGTAAAATATTATAAAATTTAAAAGAATATTCTTAAATAAAAAAGCTAAAAAATTAAGATATGTATTATGTTAAAATGTAATTTAGAAGTTAAAAAGAAATATCGATTTTAGGATACTTAAACATTAAGATATTAATTAATAGCACTAGATTTGCTCTAATTTTACTAATCAGTCTATTTTTATTATTTATGTGCATGTAAATTTTAAAATTAAGTAATTTAGAAGAAAAGCTACAAAATTAGAAAATGCCTGAGAAAGCTTAATAAGTTAAGAGGAAAGAAAATAAGAAGTAAAGAATTTTAGTAATTAAATACGTTTAGAGGAGAAACTAATCAGGAAATTTTTAAATTAAAAATCAAAAAATTAAGATAATAAGAAAATTAGAAGTTTATAAATAAATTAGAAAATTAAGGCAAGCAAATATTAAGAATTTAAAAAATTAATGAATAAAAATAAATTAAAAGAAAATCTATAAATTGAAAAAGAAAGAAGTTAAAATATTATGAAATTTAAAACCTTATAAATAAGAAAACTTGGGAATTGATTTTAAAAATTATAAAATTAGGGAAATAAGAAATTTAGAAGTTAGAAATTAAGAAAGATTTTAAGAAATTAGGAAACGTACAAATTAAAATAATAAAAAATTATGGATTTTCCCCAATTATATCAATTATTCTATTTGTATTCTATAAACGCGAAACTAAATTTAGAAATAAATGAATTTTTAAATTTTTAAATATAAAAATTAAGAATCTGATTAATTAAGAGAAAAGAAATTTATTTATAAATTAATAGATAATTTAATAATTTAATATAAATTATAGCGAATAAATTAAGAGGAGAAACTACATAGCAAATTTATTAATTATTAAATTAAAAAATTAAGGCATGAAATTTACAAAATAAAAAATTTAAAAATTGCCTAATGAATATATGTAATTGAAATTTATTAAATTCACAAATTAAGAAATTTGACAGACTAATAAACAAATTAAATGAACTAATTCAATAGTAATTAATAAAATTATGAATTAATAAATTCGAAAACCAAAAAAAAAGAAATTTATAAATTTGTAGAAATTTTTAAAATTAAGAAATTGAAAAAAAAATAAATAAATTTAGGAAATTCAGAAAATAAAAAATTAGGAAAAATGAATTAATTATTAAATTGATAAAATATAACAAATTAGAAAATTGTTTAACTAAGAGAATAAAGAAGTTAAAATATTACGAAGCTTAAATGGTTCTAAATTAGAAATATAAGAAATTTAGATAAGGAATGAAAGAGAGATTTAGTGGATAAAACGAGTCAAAAATAAGATACTAAGAAATTAAGATATTTAAAATATCTATTGAATATTAATTTAATCAAACTATTTTTATTCTTTCTGAAATTTTTAAATTAAGACATTTAAAGCAAATAAATTAAGAAGAGACACTAGTAAAAATAGAAAGTAGGAAATAGAATAAATTAAAAAATTAAAATGTGCATTAAATATTTTAAAAAAATTTGAAGTTTATAAATTTACCATCTGGAATTATGAAATTAAGAAGTTGACAAAAAAAATAATAAAAAATTAATTAGTTAATAAATAAGCAATTAATCAATTAAAAATTTGGAATTTAAAAACTTAGAAAATACTAAATTTAATAATGAAATGATGAAGGTAAAATTTGATGAAATTTAGATGATCTAAAATTATAAAATTAAAAAATTAAGACGAAGTTTAGAAGTTAAAGAGAAATTTAAGATATTAAGACGTTAGAATACAGGAATTGTTCCAACTTCACCAGCCAATCTACTTTTAATTTTTCTGCCCAGTATTAAATTTACAAATTACGAAATTTTTAAATAAATTAACTAAGAAATCTAAAATAAATGAATTAAAAAGAAAACTTAAAAAAATAAAAAAATTACAAACTTAAGAAATAATTAAAATAGTAAAACATTAAGAAAATTAAAAGTTTATAAACTAGAAAATTAAGAAATTGTTAAACTAAAAAATGCCGAACTTTAGAAAACACATTAAAATATCATAAAATTGCTAGATAAAAATATTAGGAATTTAACAAATTTAGAAATTAAGCAATTATGACATTATAATTAATAAATAAAATGTTAAATTAAATAATTAAGTATGTAATGAATAAATTATAAAATTAAAAAATTAAGGTATGGAATAAGGAAATTAAAAATTAAAAAGGAATAAAAATTTTAAGAAATTAAGAAACGTAGGAATTAACAAACTTAAATATTAAGAAATTAAAGTTAACCCCAATTTCATCTCTATTTGTATTCTTTCTGTATACAAAATCAAATTTAAAATTAGCAAATTTTGAAATATTGCGAACCTTTTCGCAGGTCTGCCACACTCAAATATATCAATAGTAATTAAAAACTGATCTACCAGTCAAAATCGAAATAAACAATTCATTTATAATAAATTTAAAAAAATAAAAACAATTTATTTAATAAATTACAACGCTAAATCGAGTTCATATAACCTGAAATTTTAGTGATATATTTTGTTTACGTGTTTGATCGGGTAATAGAACCAATAATAGCTAAGAATTATAACAAATATTGCTAAGTATAATTTAGTTGGAGTTGTTATTCCAAATCAACGTTTCAATTGATAAAATTTTAATTAAAATAAATAAAAATTAAGTAATATAAATGAACAAATATTGGAAATTGTGTTAAAATTTTAAAGTTGTTTTAAATTGAAATAGTAATAAAATAAATTTGTAATGAATGACATTAATATACTATCGAGATTTATTAGGAAAAAAGTGAGCTGGCGATAGTTAATAAATAACGTTAGAAATTTTTAAATTTCTTTATTCTTAATTAATTTTTAAATTAATTATTAATTAATTTATGTATTAATTTTAAAATATAATTATCTTAATTTCTTAATATTTTTATTTCTAAATTTATATTTAATTTAATTTTTTTTATTTTTTGGTTTCTCAATTTTTATTTTTGTAATTTAACAATAATTAAATTATTAATTGATTAGTTTAGTAAATTATTACCTTACAAATTTAAGTATTCGTTAATTTCTTAACTTCCTAATTTTATGGTTTCTTAATACTCTCATTTCATATCGCCAATTTCGAAGTTTCACCATTTTTTCCTCAATATCTAAAATTGTTAATTTTTCGTATTTCTTAATTCCATAATGTCCTAATTTCTCGATTTTTTTAATTTAAAAACTTAATTTTTTTAGTGTCGAAGACATACATGATCTTAATTTTTTTAATGTTTATTCTGAAATTTAATAATTTTTAAGTTTTCCATTTTTTGAATTTTTTAATTTATTAATTTCCTATTTTATTTATTTATTAATTTACCATAATTTCTGAATTATTTAATTTCTCAAATTCTAAATGTTCTCCTAATTGTTTTACTATTTTATGTTTCGTAATATTTTAATTTTTGTTTTCTAAATGTCCACATTTTTAAAATTTTTAATATCCTTATTCCATATCTTAATTTTCTAATTAATAAATTTTTTATTTTTTTAATTTTTCAATATTTTAGTTACTAAATTTATAAATGCATAAATTTTCTAATTTTATTGTTCGTTTTAGTTCAATTATTCTAAATATTTATTTTTTCCACTTCTTAACTTCTTTCGATTGTTTTTGCTCAATTTCGCATGTCCTTAACTACTCAATATCAAAATTTCCTAATTTATTAATTTTTCAATTTACAGATTGGTTGGTGAAATTAAGGCAAATATGCGGTTCTCTTAATTTCTTAGTATCATAATCTCCTAATTTCCAAATTTTGTAAACTCAAATCTTTGAAATTTCATAACGTTTTAACTTCTGTACTTTTAAATTTATATATTCCCCAGTGTTTGTAATTTACTTAATATAAATTTCTTAATTATTTGAATTTTTAAGTAGTTGTAACACCTTTCGCAGGTCTGCCGTACTTTCTAACGCCTCTTTTATTTATCTGCTTCTGAAAAATGTAGAATCCAATTAAAACAATTTATTTAATAAACTGCAGCGCTAATATCGACTGAGGCAAACTGCAAAAACATGGCCAATATTTTATTTAAAAATTATCAATTAAATTAAACCAAACATTTAATCATGTTTTGCTAACTTCCATATTTTTGATATTCTATTTTAGTGTCGGTAAAAATATAAAGTTTTACTTTTTCTATTTAAATAATTTGACTTCGAAAGCTTTTTGACAACGATGTCGTCATGCTCTGTCAAAATCATTTTAGGGCTGATGTAAACCACATCGTCGTCGAAAAGCTTGCGAAATAAAAACATTTAAATAGAAAATGTAAAAGTTTCATTTATTTTCGGCATTAAAATAGAAGTGAAACCTTTTTCGGGTTGAGCACATTTTGTTATATTATATTGAAATATTGAGCAAACTTTAGGACAAACTTCATTAATATTGGTCATTTTTCATTTTATAAAACTTAAGTTTTATTTATTATTGGGCAATTAAAAAAGTTTGAGCAAAATTTTTATATTTTATTGAAATATTAAACTAATATGTTTTCATTAAATTTTACTTCAACAGAAACTAAAAATTAAATATTTGAGCACAACAAACTAAAAACTGGAATTATTGGATGATTTTCACCATTTTTAGTAACAAAACTTACATTATATTTACAACAATAGCATCGCTAAAGTGAAAAATTTATAACTTTGCACTAAGTACATACTTACAAAATCGAATTTTTAAACAAATACCCAAACATATTTTGACAACAGGTAAAACAAATAAACTTTTCCACAATATAATGGATTTCGGTTCTTTTCTACACATAGTAACAAAATGTTTAAAACTAGGGATTATGCTTGCTTCTAAATACCGAAAATGTATGAAGCCCAACGGACAATTTTAGGCCAAATGCTTTGTTGTTTGTCGATGCTTGCTAAAACTAGTTAAATTTTTGATCAGCGGTGAGAACAAAGGGTACGATCATGGCGAAGTAGAAAATTGTTTTCACCTTTGTCCCATATTCGACGATATTGTCAAATTTAATTGTTTAATTATTTGTGCTCTCATGCACATTTTAAAATAAACAAATCTTCGGCAACATAAATTTGAATCTATAATACACGTTTTGTATTTTTAGAAGAATTCATGTTTTGATTTGGAATTGGTACGATTTGTGTTATTATTTGAATTGAACTGACAAAAACTTGTGAAAAATTGAAAATACGCCTTTAATCCTTAAATTACATATAGTTTTGTACATAGATGTTAAATTTTCGGTTCTAAATAGAAATACCTGGAGTTTCAACTTTACTCTATACTCATGATTGCTTAACATGTTCAATAATCTTTAGAAAGCCTATTACTTTTTTAGAACTGGACAGAGCTAATTCAAATAATTTGAGTCTGAATATGGAAAAATAACCGACCATATTTGTGATAAGGGCAATGAAACGGCAAACATGAGATAACCAGTTTGGTTGCGTGTGGCATTTTGAATTGGTGTTGTTGTTTTTATATATTAAATTAAACTAATTCATATCGGAATGAACAAATGGATTGGAAAAAATTAATTCGGGAGATTCAAGGTATAATGCAATTTGTAAAATATATAATTACGTAATTAATTATTTATAAAGAAAATTAAACAAAAATTTATTTTGACAACAAATAAGGAATGAAGTTTTGTTTGAGAAATATCTAAATTCATCTAAAGTGGCTTTAAATAATTTTTAAAACTGCGAATCGCCAACAACAAACAGCAATTTAAAACCATATTGCAATATTTAATATAATTAATGTGCATCAATGATTTTATTGTATACACGCAGCAATCATACTCAACCTGTTTTTCTTATCTGTAATTTTTTATCTAAAAAACATACGAAAAAAAAATTAAAATTATAAAAAGTAATTAAGAATTTGAATTTATTGAACTTTCCTTTAATTTTTATTTTTCTGTCTCGTTGTTTCAATTTAATTAATTTAAAAAAAAAATGCCACCACCACCAACAACAACAAAAATAATTTACGCAATAATATCGAAAAATGAATTCGTTTTTTACAACTTCATTAATTTACTTGAAATAAAATACAAAATTCTTATCAATATTAAGCATTTTATATGCTTTATATAAAAAAGAATACCATTATAATATTTTGATTATTTAATTTAACGTTGTTCTTTGAAACATTTGCGCCTTTCCCGATAAATTTTATAGTTTACAAATAAATATATTTTTAAAAAAATTAATAAATAAAAATTTGCATTTCAAATCGCCAAATGCAATTTCTGAAATCAATTAAATAATTTTTTATTTTTTTTTTTGTGTGGCATGGTATTAATGATAGTTGATTGCTTTAGAAAATAATTAAGCGCAGTTATTAATTATCTTTTATAGCGACTTAATAAAAATGTCTCTAATAAATTGATTTTTTTAAATTTATGTTTTGCCACAAAAGGGATTGTTAACCTTTGTGTTTTTAATTTGCTTTTTTGAACTTCGAACTCAAAATAGCAAAATTTGCAATGATAAACATTTTTGCTATTGGCAGCCTTAAAAGATAAAATATTACTATGAAATCTCCAATGCACCGCATGATATCTTCAATACGATTCACTAATTGGATCTTTGAAAATATTTAGTAGATGCATGTTGCCATGTATGCGGACCGGATGTATGAAGCGGTCGGTGTATAGGAATATTCGAAAATGTTTAAATAAATGCAAACAAACATTGATTTCTGTCTTTAATTAATTACATACAGTAAAATTTCGGTATAACAAACAGTCAAGGGACCGTCGTACCACTTCGCTAAAAGCATAAGTTTGTTACAAAGATAACTGTGTGTATAACAAACTAGTTTTTATATAGGCGGATATTTTTAATTTCCTTATTGAAATTGGTTTTCTAAACAAAATGACAAACAAAATGTTTTGGTACTAAAATTCGATGAACTGCCAAACAAGTTTGTGAAAATGCAATGTTCTTTATAAACAGTGTTTGTCACGGTAAGTATATCAAATTCTCAAAAGTAATAGCTATTGTCCTTTTTTAATATATTCTTCCCAAATATTCCGGAGATAACAGCAACCCTTCTTCGGCTCAAGGGAAACTTGAATAAATCACAGCCTGACATCTTTCACATAAATTCATAGAAGCATAGAATTAACAATTGATTTTTATGTAGTTCCTATCTATGTATGGGTCTTGCAAAACTGACGCGAATCAATTTACTGCCCCTAAAGATGTCCTGAACTAATAAAATCCGCTATTTCCTTCGGAGCGCGAGGATTTGAAATATTACCGTTGTTTTATGGTCTACAGAATTTTCAACTTGTTTTCACACATTTGCGTTAAAATTCCAATAATTTGATTGAGAATATATTCTTTAAGTGGTGCAGTCGTGTTAAGCTTGTTAGCGTGAACCTTTTTCTTCCATTGCCCCTCTATACCTCTCTTGACGATGTTTGATCAGGAAATATCTGCTGCAAAATGTCCATCATAGGAGTGTAGGATGGGACGCAGCGCCGATGTATCAAAAAATTTATCAAAAAATCATTTTTTTATTAAGGTGTAAGAAATATCTAACATAGCTCCATTCTAGTTCATCAATAGTTTTATTCTCGAGACAAAGGCCTCTAAAACTCATAATTAATGCTATCTTGGATCAAAACGTTTGTTTTAAAAAATTAACTAGTTGGAGCAAAAATGAACTATTTAGGGAGAAGTGATCTCAATTATACAAGTACTTGCAGACAAGTAGTAACCAACTAAGCGAAGAGCCAGATGATCAGTTGAAGTAAAAAAATTATGTAAAATTCTGTGTTTTCATACTGATCAAACAAAAATCCCGTTTAGACCATCGATGTAACTCTTGCACTTTCTAAGAAAATGCACGAGCCACCTTAAATGAATCGCCCTGGATATCAATTAGGGACTTTCATAAACAAAATCTAGTACAAAGAAGATAAATAAAATTCATTTAGTTGGCCGTAATTCATTCCTAATCTTTCCATCTACATATATAAAAAAAAAATCCATTTACGAAACATTTTTGCTTCAAAATGACAGAATAACCAGTTTGTATTTGTACAAAATTTAAAATCACCAAATTTTCCTTAAGCAAGTTTTGCAATGGTTCCATCCGTTAGGCGGTGACTCCTTCTTTTAAGGTTGAAAAATATTTTTTTAAGGAACAAAAATAAAAAACTAACGTAATACAGCGATTGATTTTGGCGAAATTTGCTGAAAATCATCATGTGAACCCATGAAGATCGACAGAGAATTAAGACAACACTTTCATAAGTGGGATAAAATGTCATAAAACTTGATATTTATTAAAAAAAAATTACAGTTGGTTAGGGCACGCAGGTGAATCAGAATAATGCTATAGTAATGAATTACGTGGGAAATATTGAAATCAGACTAGCGAACACCGAAAAAATATATATACGATTTATTAGCGAAGGCAGTTTATTGATTATCCAGTCAGAAGTCTGTCGGGCCGATCATACTCGACTTACGAAAGTATCCTTGGTGGTAACCCAAAAGACTAATACACCGCAATTATATTGGCTTTATGAGTGTATTTGGTGACATAAGCAATCAAGAATTATGTGAAGAAGGAATTATGCGTGAAACTGAGGAAAATTTCGCGATGCCTGATCATGTTGGATGGGTATGCGAATGCAAGAATTCCTGTTTTAAACATGTCCGAATTTATGCTTAATCGATACTTGATTGCATTTCATGTCACACAAATTGGAAAACAAACAAATCAGATGTGGATATAGTGTTGATGGACGAGTTACTAGTTGGTTATAAGCCTTATCGATTAGCTCAAAAGGATATAGTCACGAAATTAGTTAAAGACCTAAAGGAAGCCGAAATTATAGAGGGCAACACATGATCATATGCGCCCCGAATAACACTATTTCGGACAAGTAATGGCGATGTTCGAATGTGTAATAACTACTGGCGGCTGAACAGCAAGATAATCTAGGACTACTTTCCTTTATCACTCAAAGATGACCAGTTAGATCGATTGTCGGATATAGAAACTACAGTCAACGAAGGAATGGAACGCAGGCTTAACCTTGAACAAGAGCAGGCGTATATTTCTTTCTAAAAGGATATACTATTTGGAGTTCGATATTTCATAAATGGCATTGAATCGGATAAAAAACATTGCTGAGTGTAGAAAGTTTTCCTTAACCAACAGGTGCAAGAAAATTTTGTTAGATTCTGCAGTTATTTACAAAAGTTTATCGGGAATTTTGCAACCTCAGCTAAGTATTCAACAGAAACAATACTATACGGCGAGAAAGCAGCTTTCTTTGAAATAAAGAAAAGGTCAGTGAGCAAACCAATCTTAACCACATACGATACAAATTTGAAAGGTGAAGTTCATACGAACGCCAGCGCTCTCACATTAGGTGCCGTATTGTATCAAAAGGCGAAAGTCTGAGGCTTATAATGCATTATAGTCGGAAAATTTCGAGAAAAGAGTCCAAGTATTCAGCAATCGATTTGGAGGCTTTGGCAATTTTGACCGGCATAAAAAAATTCTGATCTATCTATTGGGCAAACTATGAAATAGTAAGGGCCGATTGCAACAGCTTGAAGTTGTTGGCGGACAAGCAGAGGATATCACCGCGCGTCGCACGATGGTTTGTAAAGGTATTCGAATTTGATTTTACAGTAGAGTACATGCCAATAAAATTTGTTACAAGAAGCGAACGATGGTAAATTAAAGCAGGTAATGTTCAGGTATAAATATAAACACTTACTATGTAGCAGCCATACAGCATACTGATTCCAAAATTTTAAAAATTAGGGGAGAAATAAAAACAAGGTGACCAAGGGATTCAAAGCAATTATTCAATGTAGAATGCTCGTGAATACAAATACATGAAATATAGAAGGCGGCTATATATTCCAGTGTAGCTCATTACGGAGTAGATAAAACGCTTGCAAAATTGAAGCAGTCCTGCTATTTTGCAAACATGAGGGATTTCGTTACACAATATAACAGTCGATGTATTAAATATTTATATTGTAAATCGTCAAGTGGCAAATAACTTCCATATTTACATCCATTGGAAAAGCGAATAAAGCCTTTTATAGCTGAACATATTGGGCTGAGCGTAGCTACTAAGAAAAGAAATCGGTACATATCCATTTTGCTTATTGGTTACAGCAAGTACGTAGTTTTTGGTACTCAAAGAAATGTCATTGCCGACGCAACGTTAGTGATTTTCAAGCTCTTCATAACATTTTACGGCCGATCTAAAAATATAATCACATACCCAAATAGGGCGTTTAAATTAAAATTGTTCACAGAGTTTTCCGAAACTCATTTTATTCAGCATGCTATTGTAGCATGTGGTTGCTGGTGAGTGGTGAGTGTGTCGCAAAAATGTGGGAGCGAGAGAAAATAAGTGCGAAAGTGACGGAACAGTCTTACATGAGAAAGACAAAATGTTAGTAAGCATATGGGATAATAGAGAGGGAGGGGGGGGGGAGAAAGAGTATGGGGCAAGAGAATGAGAGTAAAAGAAAATGTTTAAAAAGTTGTAGAATTTTTTGTAAAGTTTCGGAATATTCTAGAATTTTCCAGAATGTTCTATAAATTCTTAGAATTTTCTAAAAAATTTCCGATATTCCTAAATGTTTAAGAATTTTCGAGGATTTTGAATGTTCTAACTAGTTCAGATTTTCTAGAATGTGCTGGATTGTACAAACATTTTTTAGAATATTCAAGAATGTTTCCGTATTTTCTAGAAAATTTTCGTATGTTTTATAATGTACTAAAAGGTTCCAGATTATTTCCCAAAAATTTTCAGAATATTCCAGGATTTTCTAGAAAGTTCTAGGTCATACTGGAATGTTTCAGGATTTTCTAGAATGTTTCTAATGTTTCAGAATTTTCCGAATTTTGGGGAATTTCCAAAATTTTCAAGAATGTTACAGCACGATCCAGAATTTTCTGGGGTTTTCTAGAAATTTTCCGTATGTTCTAAAACGTTCCAGAATTGTTTAGAAAGTTTTAGAATAAGTTTCAGGTGTATGGAAACGTTTCAAGATGTTCCAGAATTTTCAGGAATATTTACAAATTTTCTAAAATGTTGCAGAACTTTTTCTAAAATGATTCAGAATATTCCAAAATTTTCTAAAAATTCCAGGTGTACTGGAATATTTCAGGAATTTTCATAATGTTTCGGAATGTTTAAGAATTTTCTAGTAAGTTTCAGAGTGCTATAAAAATGTTGTCGAATTTTCCGAAACTTTCGTTTTTTTCTAGAATGTACCAGCACGTTCCAGAATTTCTTGAGATTTTCTAATGCATCGAATGCATCTGAATGTACTAAAATGTTCTGGAATCGGTAGTCGTAGATGTGTACGTCAGAAAACATGCTTGACCTGATTTCTTCATGACCTTTAATCACATTCTTCTTGGCCGGAAATCAATCAAGAGTTACAATACGGATGGGCACTATTGACAGACATGGCATAATTGCCCTAGTCTTTCATTAAAAAAACAAATTTAATTTGTCCAAATTGTCGACAATTGAATATTCGGTGCTATTATCTGCTGGATGTATTCGATTGCGTGGCAAAAGCGAGGACTGCCACATTCGCACAACTTTGGTTTAAAGAAAAAAATTCACAAAATCAAATAGACGATCACTGAAAGGGCGGATTCACGGAAAGATTAAAAAATAAAATCACGACGAAATCACGACGATCCGCTCCTATCAAAAATTTTTGAGGCCCACAAAAAACGTCGAATACTGCAGTTCTGTAAAATCGATCAATTGTTTGGCCATCTTGAAGTGACTTTGTAATGACATCTGTGTGAATTGGCAAATTTTAAGTTTTCCGATATATAATACAGATTCAGCGATTGTCCATTTAAACGTCCACCTGGAAAACGGACAATGTGTGAATTTCACTAGGAAAACGGCAGAAAGCGTTATGGCCAAGCCACCAGCACGAACAACTTTGACTCCCTTTGTGTTGAGGAAAAAATTCAATTGACGAAAATGCCAATTGGCAGTGCAAGGACAAGGCTTTAACTTAAACTGAAGGTTGGCTGTAATAGCTTACGATATCTTTGTCAGGTAGAGCCTTGATAATTTGACAACTAATCATGTTATACCCTGTGATTTTTTTTTTAACATTCATGTTGCTTTTCACTTCTTCTTTTAATAAAGGATTTGAGACTATTAAATAAATTGTTAAGAATTGTTTTGTTCTCCGGGGTTCAATTAATTTGCCAAGTTTTACGTGTGCATCATTTTTCTCTTACCAACTCTCTATAACTTCCATTGGGTAGGATATGTTAAGCGTCTTCTTATTTTGTATCATGAGGGTGCTTGCCAACGAAGCATAATGAAATATTTCATTGGGTTGTTTCAATTCGTCTTCCAACTAGCGAAAATTTTTTGTCGGTACCTGGAGATTGATTTTTTACTCCATAATTCACGAAAGAGATCCCAGTTTGTTTCTGAATTTGTTAATCTGGGTGGACTTTCCCTATGAATTGATAAACGTTAAGATACATAACTTCTGCGACTGTGAAAAATTTACAAAACCAAATGAATCGTTGAAATGAAAGTTGATCAATGAAAGTATTAATATTATAGATAGAATTTCCAAAAACCAATAGAAAACGAAAAAAAACATTATAAAAGAAGCGTCTACTTTATTCAATTACTGTTGCGCTAATCAACGTATTTTGAATATATTGGCATCTTTTCGGGGTTTCCTCCTAAACTGCAGTTAAATCTTTTTTTTTTTTTTTCAAAAATGCGTTATAAATGAAACAGTAAGCCAATTGCTTTTAAAAGTTTTGTAATTTTAGCAACCAAGACTCTAATTTGTATAAAAAATATGTTTGAACAATTTTTTTTGCACAACACTGTATATAGGTTTGCAAATGCAAATGGTTACTAAATTTTTCATAATCAATCGATGAAGGCCGAGCTCAAAAGACCAACCTGGAATGTCGAGCATATAAGAACGAAGCTCAAACCTCACTACAGATTTTATTTGGTCCATGTATGTTTTTTAACGTAGGTTCACGAAGCTAGGCGTTAGCTGGCTATATAAGTGACTCATTTATATAATTGAAAAATGCATTAATACATTTTTTACATACATAGATATTAGTCTTAACCATTTTTAATCTATATTCGGCATAATTTTAATATTTCTAACTTCCATATTTTATCTATATAAAATTACATAAATTTTGTACATTGTTTAAAGTAATCCACAATATTATAGTAATTACATATTCCAGAAATATGTATCTAGATATAAATTTCGTAAACAACAACCAAAATAAACATTCATATTTTGTATCTTAAAAATTTGTTTCTTATTTTTATTTTGGTACAAATTAAAAGATTTCCTCCGAGACTTTCATATACATGAATGTGAAAAATACAAAATTAAGATAAATTTTCACAACTTTTCCCTATTGAATTTTTGTTGTTAGGTTGTTGTTGCTATTCCTTGATGTGTGTTATATATGTTATGTTTGTTATATATGTATATATACAATTGTGTATTAAATGTTATCCCATTTTATGCTCTTTTGTTCCTCTTGTATATAATAGTCTTATAAAATATTTATTTTACTTCTATAATTGTGTGCATTTTAAAATTAAATTTGTTCTAAACATGGTGTGTGTGTATAGGAATCGGAATTCTCCATGATCTAGCTAAGCAGTTGTTCCATATAGATGTTGGTCGATTATTTATATGACACACAAACAGTACATAAAAATTAAACACAAATTTCAGTTAAATAACAAATTATAAATATTTCTGAAAGGGTTAATATTATTATAACTCTTTGTTATTCTTTGTTGTACTGTACATTATTTGTAAGTATGTATTGTGTGTTGGAAAATTAAATTAAATTTTTCCTCTTACATTTTTACGTGCTCATATTCAACAAAATTATTTTTAAATATTTATCTCTATGTATATATGTTCTAAAAACAAAATATTATTAACACAGCAAAAAAAAAAAAATCTCTAATTATAATTTCTCACGTATTTAGAATTTTCAATTATCGTGTAAGTGATAAAAAAAAAATCTAATTGCTAAACATTTAAGTAAAGGTTATCCATTGCCTTGCATTAATTGATTTTGCTCTTGTAAGAAACTGTTTATGAATAATTTGATACGAATGTTTGTTGTATCCAATCAAAATATTTATATTGGTTTTACATAATAACAACATTCTCAACATTAATCACAACAAATTTTATTCCTCTTTAGTTTACATGTAAAATTAGCTAGCGCTATATCGATATAAAAATGTGTTTTGACGTCTGTTTTATTGTGTGTGGGCGTCTAAGATTCTCAACAAAATATTACAAAATGTTTTTATAGCTTGATGTGTCAGATTTTTTGTCCCCATTTTTTCTTAAACTTCTCGAAAATTTCCATTGTGTTATCGAAGTATAAATGGATGGCCTTTATGTCTTTGTGCATTTTCCTTAATTTCTTTTGAAACGGGGTACTTTTTAAGAACCCTATGGAGGTCATTGTTCCCGACATACTAAGGCGCATGAACGATGTTCCAATAAACCTTATTCTGAATTAGAATACTGAATATCTTGAATTTCGGTTTCGCCGCTATCAGATTCACATTTGGTGGATATGTTAGGCAGTTTTGGAGACAATTGTTGGGCTTGGATTGATGTATAGTTTAGTGGACTTCGATTTCTCGGTGTAAAACAAATTCTTCAAAACAAACTCCGGATCGTTATTTCTGGAGCTTTCTTCTCGTAAAGTTCTGGATTTTTTGTATTTTCGGCGGCTTGTGGCTCCCAAATACGCGCAATGACCTTTCGAATAGTTTTCTGAAAATCGTTAACATTTGGTCATAACCGTGCGCTTTAGGCCGCACCTATAACAGAAATACATGTGGGTGGAACGGGGTAGTTCATAAAGGTAAGACATATGTCGGTGCATTTGGAGCAAATAGGATAAAATCGCAGACTGGTTGAATTAGATTTACAATGCCGCCCCAAAGAGGTTTTAATCAGTGTTGTGCGGCTACGCCTATTTTGAGATTGCCTACAAACAAATGTCATCAATAGACAATATGTAGACAACTCGTAGACAGTAAAAATATTATATCTGTTGTTGTTTTCACTTTGTACCGAGTTCCTAATTTCTTCTGCGAAAAAAAAATTTATGCTCATATTTGAAGTTCCTAAGTCAAACTTAAATCCAGAATATATAACATAAACATAAAGCATAGAAGCCCTAATTCTAAGACATTATAGGCTTGCAGTTAATCAATGGTAGATTGTTCTACAAGTAAAGAAAAGTGATAGTTTTCCGATAGTTTAACGAGCATGGTAAATCACTTTTGTCTCGTGTCTCATGTACTTCACAATAAATCCCCGTAAAAGGAAGATTTAGTTTGGATCAAAGTATGTATGCAATAACGTGTACATAATAACCGCAGTAATTAAATAAATAAAAGTGCAAAATGCTAAAATCATTTGTTTGTGAAATGGATCAACACAATGAGGGTGTTCCTAATATTTCAAAAGCAGTTTCGGAAGCCTACCTTAAACTTACTCCACACAAAGTCTAGAAAGAAATATGAAAAATGCTGAGTTATTTTCTTGGTGGAGAGCGGAAAAGAAATTGAACGGAATTAAAGAAAATATCATAATACCGTATTTTTTTGGAAAGATAAGTCTTATTTATTATTTATATTACTTGCCAATACTATAGTTTTAACGTATTGTTACAGGGCAAGACTCTTAAATCTTCAACATTATGGTCAATTTATTCGAAGCTGGAAATCACATTGCAAATAAATGAAAATATGGACATTTCTCAATATAAAAAGTTACTCATACTTACTTCAAACATCAAAATGTTGAATATATGGCCCAAAAATCAAAAGTTTTGACCATGAGTGTTGTGAACACATTTTTAGCTAATCCTTCTGATAATTCCTTTCTTTTCATGAAAGTAGTATTAGTTTTTGCCCTGCATGGAGGATGTCGCGGTGATGAGCTACGTATGTTGAAAGTTAACGATATTTGTTTTAGTCGGATCATTACACGACACAAAAACAAAGAAAAAATGTGTCTTTACAGTTATTTCCGAAGTGGAAGATTTCAAAGGAATTGCTTTATATCAAAAATATTTTAGTTTAAGACCACAGGGTATGACCATCGTAGATTTTTTGTAAGTTACAAAAAAGACAAATGCACTGTGCAACAAGTTGGTATTAATACTTTCTATAGAATGCCCAGAATAATGGCAGAATATTTAGAACTTCCAAATCCCAGTAGTTATACCGGACACTGTCTCCAAAAAACCTCTGCGACATTTCTTGCGGATAGCGAGGCTGTCATCCAAATTCTGAAAAGACACGGAGGATGGCGTTCAAGTAGAGTCGCCAAAAGCTATGTTGAGGAGAGCATGGAGAGCAAAGTAAAGACTTCAAGAATAATTTTTAACGGTCAGTGTAACGTTGATGAGCAACCTTCGAATTCAAGTGGTAATTTTAACGGCCAACATAATAATGGTGAGCAACCTTCTTCTATCGCAATTTCTTGTGTCCAATCGACTATAGCATCAATCAAAAGAATTTCCAATCTTTATCACTTTCTGATCTAGAGTCAGTAGCATAATTTAAATAATTATTCATTTAATATTTAAACGAATAATTGAATAAATAAAGTATGCTCGTTATTTTGAAGAAAAATGTTGTTATGAAGAAATGTTTTGATAAAGAAAAAAGTAGCAGTTTTCTTTACTGTTTTAAACTACGAAATGACGCTCTTTTCCAATAAGTACACGAAAAAAAAAATACATAAAATCACTTGAACAAAAGCACTTAATATTTCAAATGGAAACGAAATCTTAATGGATTGTAGAACTAGTTGATATTAGCATTTCAAATATCCCATTTCCAAATTTTGATCGAATCCTGCAATCAGGATTGGAAAAGAAACATATTTATGTAATCATTTTATATATGCGAATATCTCAAATGCCGTAGAAATTAATTGTGCATATAAAATTGTATAAAGCATGATTTTAAGTCAGTTACGTTAAGTACCGTAGTAGAGTAGCAGTTCCCCTTCCGTTGAGTACCATCGTTAAATAAAGATGACGGTGTTGAAGCTAAATGACTGCAACTTTTGAGGATAATGAACAACGCAAACAATTCGATGGAGTATCTGTAGCGAATTTATAACAAAAGTTTCGTTAGATATCTTAATTCTGTGAAACTGAGCTGCAATAGGGGTAACGTTATATTTTCTTTGGTATACAACGTCTTAAAAAATTTTCCCCAGCGCTATCATACGTGATTTAAGAATCAGCAACAAGCATCATTCAGCGATGGTTTAATTAAAAAATCCAACTCCTAGTGATATGGCTAATTGAATTTTTCATAGCAGGAATTTATTTTATTTGAATTCCTTGAATTTTGCTGTTATTTTAACTAAGAAAACTGACCGCAAATGAAAAGATCCAAGGCTCTCTTCAGAGCGTGAGTTATTCTATTCTGTACGAGGAACTAATTACAGAATCGTCTTAATAACTTAGATATAAAATTTCACTAAAATCGATTAACAAACGAGCGTGTTCCATTTGATGCTGGAAATGTTGGAATGGTTTGAACTGGTTATTTAAAAAGCAAATTTTCCTTCGACCAATCTAATTTTTTGATTTATGGTTTATATTTATGTAGCAAAGTTTCATTAGCAGTAATTATCCCGGAATATTCGTTGAATTCTGTCTATGTGTTATTTAAGAACCTCGATCCTTCTCCAAAACGGAACTTCTGCGATTATGCACCAATTCCATTGAAATATGATATTGGACTTGAGCAGTATTTTTGATGATAAATAAATTAGTTGCAGCACGTCCAAATGATGAATCAAAGTGGCGGGTTTTGAAACTTTTCTTGAATAGATCTCACTGCAAATCTGTTTTCTAACCATGGTGGTTGTCGCCACCAAACATATTTTATAACGCTATTTTCTTTTTTTATCAAATATATAACAAATTTGAAAACCTAAAAACTGTTCTGCTTTTTTACTTCAGACTTCGTTCAGGTTTAGATGTTTTTAACCTGGTCAGACCCTAGTGACAAATCTCATTAGCTGTCTTTTTTTTAACTAAAACCAACGCAAACGTGCCTCATAATTTGTTGTTAACAAATCCTGAACTTAAACTACATTAGCCGTAATGAATTAAATATCACTTTAATTACAAAATTTGCGATGGCTTTTAATAACTGGTCGGTTTAAAATATTTCGGTATCTAACAAAAATAGTTTCCAATAGGCAGTGGGATATCGAAAAGCTACATGTGGTTTGCTGTGCTCGGCGATTTTTACTTGTGGAAAAAATGGAACAAAGAACTAGTATTGCATTTTGGTTTAAGAATGGAATAGAGTCAGGACTGAATTTGAAATGTTGAATGATTTAGCAAAAATTGCTGAGAGGTTTCTGATTATTGGTATATCATTGCATGAACCAAATACACTTGTTTCACTTCATTTGTTGCCCTTAATTGTTCTTCCTTGCTAAGGTTCATATGACGTAAGTAAATGAAATGCTCCTCGTGGTGTCAATTTACAGAAAATTCAACTAATGTAGAAGTGTGATGTGATCCATTTTATGCCTTCTAGAACATAAAATGTGTCTAATCCGTTCAAGGTATTTACATATATCTGCATTATCAAATATATGAATCAATTTTTTTCAACTTCTACTTCGGTAATCTCTGTTGCACTTAAATGAAATTAGTAGCATTTCTGTGTACGATGAACATGTACCCATAGAATTCAGTAAATCAGTGGAGTGCCTAGAATCTATACTTTACGATAAAGATAAACTGATGATCAAAGTTGCACTGATGATATAAATGGTTTCGGTCTGCAATTGTATGGGATGAAGTAAGTAATAAAGATGTTCGTTTGACTCCGTTTGGTGATGAGGAGGCATTTTGTAGCTTTGTTGGTGCAAGCTCCTCACAGCCAATTTTTATTTTATCAAATGTCTGAAAATTTGGAAGTGGACGCCTTTTTTGATGATTGCAGCAGCTTTCTTTAGTAATTCTTTTGCGTTATTCTTTCATTGAATTGTATTTGTTTAAATGAAATTGGCACTCATTGCTAGATTTTCTTCATATTGCAAATAAATATCCGTACAAGGTTTGAACAACGAACGAGCTTGATCTTGGTAACACGGTGATTTGCAAGTGCGTTCCAATCAATAACGAACATGTATCAGACGAGGGGCAGTTCTATTTCTTGCTTTAATCGGAACTGTTTCGTATGGCAACATTTAATTTCTGCAGGCTTTCTGATACATCTTTCGAATGACTGTAGCAGCACTGGGTTTGGCTGCTATTAACTGGCCATAAAGGCTGCATTGCATTAGCAGGGTCTAAGGAATCTCACATATCTCAAATTCGACCTGAATTTCGTTCAATTTTAAGACTCATATATCTATTTTACGTTTATACTTTTTAGTGAAAATTCAAACAGATGGGAAGGGTACGAAATTGAATTCATACAAAGAAATTGGGCGAATTTAAATTGAGAGAAAAAACTAAAGTTAAATAATAATTGAGAAGAAGACAAAAAATAATAAAGCAAATTATTATTATTACATAATTTGATCCTACTAATAATTAGAAACCAAACGAAATCAAATTTTTGGCAATCCAAATAAATGTGTAAAAAATTATTCAAATCGAAGAAACAAAAAAAAATTGAACGAACTCAATGTCTATAGTGAACAATTCACTAATAAATAGAAATTAAAAATTGCGAATGATTTACATTGATGATGAGGATGAGGTAAAAACAGCCTTCAGTAAAGGGCATTCATTGCATGTAAGGAAAGGAATTAGGAAAACAAGACAAACTCATTTACAATTGAAGTCTACGGGATCGGCAAGCCCGGAATCAATTGAAAATGGTTGCTTGATATTGTCGACAACCAATTTGGGAAATTAATGCGGATGTTCAAGTTATCATAATTTTACCGCCTCATAAGCCGTTGGATGCCTCAATAATGACACATCAGTATTTAAATGAAAAAAATTGGCACATTCAAACACTTAACTCAAAGGGCTGTGACTTAGTAGCGCTCACTATGTTCTGCATAGGCAGGTACGATGAAAATGGGATTCTTAAATGATTATTAGATGAAGTTTTTAAATATGGAAAATTAGCCTTAACTTGGGTGTTTTTAACCGGTTATGATGAAATTGGACAGATACGCCGGAAATAGGATTTTTAAATGCTTTTTGCATACATTTTTGGAATATGGCCAATAAGCCCTTAATTTTGCAATTTCTTAACCGATAATGGTGAAATTCGACAGGCATCATAGAAATGGGACTTTTATATATTAATTAGCCTGTAACTTGGTTGATTCTTAAAAAATTTTGGTGAAATTCGATAATGCTGATAACGGTGAAGGTGATGCTGAATTAATTAAAGTATTTATTCGGGAAATAAAAATTTATTTTTTGAAAAATGGAGTTTTAATTTTAAAATTATAATGGAAATCACTATTTTCCAGAATAATTGAACATAAAATATTTCTTTCCCAAAAATTCTGGGAAAGGAAGATGTAATTCTGAAATCGTCTAGAAAATGTAAATTTCAATTATGTTTTTAAAATTAAATCCCAATTTTCCAGAATTTAAATTTTTGTTTCCAAGCAAAATATTTTTTTATAATTCCTGCGCGAAACGATTAAACAATTTAGGTAAACATTTGTTCGGTAGACATAAGCATTTTGGTAGCGGTCGTATTAAACGAAGAAATCAAATCGTTTGCCTAAAGCCTGAATTCCATTGCGAATAAAAGTTTGTCAGTCAAAATAAAGGGAGATAAAAATATAAAATCGGTGGTTGTGTGAAAGAAACACAAAACGAAGTCAGTCAAGATTTTACTTACATCAAATGTGTGTTTGTATTAGTGGATCGCCATAATTATGGTCAAAAATTATCAAAATCGAAGTCATTTTATGGTTATCCAACTAATATATGCACACAAATTTTGTGTACGAACGCAAATTTTTTTCCGCATACTAAGTTAATTGAAAGTTTGTTATTTTTACGGTAATTGTCATAATTTTTTTGGTGGTTGCTTCTAAAATAGCTGTGATAATACAAAAATATAAAGTTTGTATACAGTTAAATTGTGATAAATTTGGATCAATTGTGATAATATCGCTAAATACTATTATTGGCAATTTAGTAAAGTAATCGTTTTTTTTTAAATAATTTATTGGTGGTGAAAAAGCCAAATTAAAACTCCAAGTGATAACCAAAAATTTAATTTTTTTATATTTTTTTTTGCTGTCGCTGTCAAAATTTATCAAGATATTTGTGCTATAAAAAAAATAAAAAAAACATGCTTTTTCTTTGTTACTCCAATGCATTTCTTTTTTTTTTGTCTTCTTTCGACTTGAAGTCAGTTCAGTCAATTATTCACAGTGGAATTCAAGCTTAATGAACATGCACTTTTATTGTTTATTAATTATTTTGTTGACAAGTTGGCATTTGATTATAAATCAATATTTACACGCAAATGTCAATAAATAGTTTATTTTTATAAAAACAGATGGTTCTTATCTAGCTAAGAAACACTTCACCTGGTAATATTTCATATTTTTTTTTTAGTGGAGACACGAACCAAAATAAGTGTACGTTACCCCCACTACTATGGCGAGCGGGCATAATAACGGTGTGATTTTTTTTTGTTCGGAAGTGGAATAAACATATTTTTTACCGTAGGTTCCATCCAAACTATGTAAAGCATCACTCCAAAGGCTTTGACTGGAAGGCGTGTAAAAATTTAAATCGCTTTGCTCTTATTTGTTTGGCTTCTTTTGAATAGTATAGACTTTGACATTTCCCTCGTATAGTCGCCTTCGTACAGTCAACGGACAGATTTAGGCTTTTCAAGTGTAATTTATTTCATTCTGTACTTGCTTGATTTTTTCTGAGGATTGCATTTAACGAGTTTTACTAATCTGTTATATCTTCTTTTGCGGTTGTAGCTCGAATTCGTCCTCTTCCTTGTACATTTTTCAAGCTACTCTTAGTTTCTGATTTTTGGATTTGGTAAGCAATCGAATTTCGATGGCAGTTGTACATCCGTGCTAACTCATTTATAGACATCCCGGCAGAATAGCCCGCTACAATCGCGGCACTAACCTCCAAATATAATTTCTTTGTTTACTAATTTTGAACAATATTGACTAAACCATTTGTAATAGAAAATAATAACTAAAAGGACTGCCTGTAACATTTTTGATAAAACATTAAAAAAATCGGGATTCCCGTGAGAGAATCACGATGCACAAATAATTTTGTGATTTTCTTTTGCGTTCGCTTTGAATAACAACTGAATTTTTTTTTTATATTTAAGTAAATTTTTGGGTCATAATTTTCTATTTAATCGAGTGATTTGTTAAATTTTTTGCGTCGCACAAATAATTTTGGTAAGGTCTGTAATACGCATACTAAGATTTCCAAATTTATTTTAGTAAATATAAAAACCAAAATAAGAGTTTTTAACCCAAGACTCGAACCATAATAAGGCATTTGCTGTCAAATGGTAGGGTTTCTGAGCCTAAACTCAATCGAAAATTTAGTGTACACTTAATTCCGTTTTTTCGAAGAGATGGCGTTTTCAAATGGTGTGATTTTCAAATTGTGTTCCAAATTAACTGATATTCTTAATTGAATCAAATGAATAATAATAATAATACCAAATAATTTAATAGTATAGTCCGGACTTTTAACCTTGTATTAATTATTTAAATGTGTTTTTTTTTTTTGTTTCAACAGTTTATTATCTACTATATATACTCCCGAGGAACTACATAAATCGACTCAAACCTTTAGCGCTAACAGAAAGGCGAATTTTTTTAAAACAACTTAACCGACTTTCATAAGACATTGTTCTTAGCCTGATAATTTTACTTTAAAATGACACTATTTTCCTGATAATTGGTTCAGTATCTTTTTTTATAATAAATTTTGAATGAAAACCCAACCAAAATGGATGATTATGGAAAAAATGTTGGAGATATTTAAATTTAAATTAGAACAAAAAACTCAAGCCAAATAAAAACAATTTTATTGGTTTATACTAAGTATGGCCACCCCATGGGTCTACAATGGTTCGCATGCGGTTCTTCATTGCCCTTATTAATATTTTGTCAAAGACTTGGGAGGGCGCACTGGTAATAGATGGTACCGGGTTTCTGGCTCGGACGCGCCATTTTAGTTCGTCCCATAGACGCTCAATTGGATTCATGACTGAACTGAGGACTGACCACCTCATCGTTTCTAGTCTAAACTCATTTGCCGGGTAGTTCGAGTTGTATGACACCGGGCATTGTCATGCATCAATATGAAATATTCCTCTATAAATCCTGCGTAGAGCACTACATGATCCAAGAGAAAGTCCTCGATACATCGTTAAGCGGTCGGACCTCCTCTACAGCCTCCACCAGGTATAAAAACAAGACCTGTTGTACCCTCAATAAATACGCCAACCCACACCATGCATGAACCGCAGCCGTACGAGACTGTTTCAGTAAAACAGCACTGCGAAAATCGCTCTCCTGAATGCCGGTATACGCGGTCTCTCCTATCACTACCACGGAGACATATTCTGCACTCGTCAAAAAATAGAACGGATCTCCATTGCTCGTTGCTTCAATTGACATAGTCGCTGGTCGCGGCAGCGTGCTGTTAATTTTGGGCCTCTAGTGGGTCGTCTTGGAGTGAGGTTGGTTTCCTTCAAGCATCTTCTTAGTATCCATGGACTAATAGCTACATCTCGAACTTGTCAAACTCCTACTGCATATCGAAGCCCTTGAGATGGCGATTTCGCAGTGGAGTTAGGACGATAAAATCGATCATCCCTTTCAAATGTACAACGGTACCGGCTTGTATATGGTCTCCGATTAAAGGTACCAGTTTCCTCAAACCGTTTAGTTCGTCCCATAGACGCTCAATTCGATTCATGTCTGGACTGAGGACTGACCACCTCATCGTTTCTAGTTTAAACTCATTTTCCGGGTAGTTCGAGCTGTATGACACCGGGCATTGTCATGTATCAATATAAAATATTCCTCTATAAACCCTGCGTAGAGCACTACATGATCCAAGAGAAAGTCCTCGATATATTGTTAAGCGGTCTGACTCCTCTACAGCCTCCACCAGGTAATAAAAACAAGACCTGTTGTACCCTCAATAAATACGCCAACCCACACCATGCATGAACCGCAGCCATACGAGAATGTTTCAGCAAAACAGCAATGCGAAAATCGCACTCCTAAACGCCGGTATACGCGGTTTCTCCTATCACTACCATAGAGACATATTCTGCACTCGTCAAAGAATAGAACGGATCTCCATTGCTCGATGCTTCAATTGATGTGTTCGCGAGCAAATTCTAGTCCCTCGTCGAAGCAGCGTGCTGTTAATTTTGGGCCTCTAGTGGGCCGTCTTGGAGTAAGGTTGGCTTCCTTCAAGCATCTTCTTAGTATCCATGGACTAATAGCTACATCTCGAACTTGTCAAACTCCTACTGCACATCGAAGCCCTTGAGATGGCGATTTTGCAGTGGAGTTAGGACGATAAAATCGATCATCCCTCTCAAATGTACAACGGTACCGGCTTGTATTAGGTCTCCGATTGAAGGAACCAGTTTCCTCAAACCGTTTAGCTGACGAGCGACTTCTCGTCGATTGCGCCCTTCTTCCAATAAAGCAACAACTTGTGCGGCATTTTCTGGAGTAGTATCTGCAGCGGTTGCAATATTGCAAAATACTTGGTTGCTGCACGATAATAATTCACGCGTACATAATTTTGTATATAATACTTTTTATATATTTATTATATACATGCTTATTACAAACAATACAAAAGAAGCTACCAGAAATTTTGTATATCGAACGAGTTGAGCAATCATTACAAAAAAAAAAAAAAAATTAGTTATTATATAGAATCAGCCGGACCAGCATCCACAGCAAATTAAATACGCTAGGACAAAAAATGTTTTTCTTGGGCCGACGAGTGCAGCCAGTCATTCGCCAAAAATTAAACGAGCACTTGCTAACTCTACTCTGCTACCATGTCCCAATACACGCTACAGCGACTCCGCTGATTCATCTGGTAGCTCCGGGAAACTCTCACCAACAGAGGTAAAATGAGACTACCGCTATTTTCTGGTAGGTAGGCAGTTTACTGTCTATAGACAGATCACAAGCCAGTAGACTCCGTTAAACTAGATCTTAAAAATCTAGCTGAGACACAACAGTCTGATGATGGATTGCTTCAATTATTGAATAATTCATCACGCCCTAAGAATTCCACATTCAAATTGGAACTCACAATCCTTCCTGAGTTTAAAATTTATTGTGAAACATCAACAGGCGCGAACCGTTCATTTGTTCCTGCATCTTAAACACATGTAGTTTTCGATGTTCTACATAATCTATCTCAACCAATTATTCGATTCATCGCGAAAATTAGCGTTGGCCTGAGGCATACCCTATTCAAGATAGCACCGCTGCCACTATTACTAAGACATTTGTCGAGCACTATACGTTCAAGTTTTGGGATACCGCTTGAAATCACGAACGATCAAGGCAGTCCATTTGAGCCTAAGTTTCTTTCCGAACTTATGCTTTTACTAGGCGCTCATAGGATTCGTACCACAACCTATCATCGACAGGCAAATGTTATGGTCGAACGAATCCACCGACAACTCAATGCTTCGCTCAAAGCTCGAGAAAATACAATTAAAATGAGCACTGAGCTTTCTATCGTATTGCTGGAAATACGAGCAACCATAAAGGATGAATTAAAATGCTCTCCAGCTGTACTAGTTTATAGTGAAGCTCTCAGATTACTAGGAGAATTTTTCGAGACCAGCTCCAAGGATAGCTCAGATCCACATGACTCTGTAGAAAGGCTTCGCGCAGCGATGCGTCACATAATTCCTGTTGACACTCGCCAGTCAAATAATCCGCCTATTTTTTCTTCCCAAGTCCCTAAACAATTGCGAGTATATGTTTTCATTCCTATTGACAGAGTAGAAACGGACCTAACAACTCCCTACGAATGACCTTATAAGGTCATTTGTCGTTTTCATAAACATTACATTCTTGATGTAAAGGCAAGACTGTAAATGTTTGTATCGACAGACTAAGGCCGGCTTACTGTATTCTAGCTGAGTCAAAATTAGTTTTCAATCAGGCAACTCCTAAAATGTCAGTTCAATTCAGGAATAGACCAGCTTAACTACCTACACTTTTATTCAGCCTTCCTAACTATATCATTCAACCCTTATTATAATTTATTCGGCGGGTTTTACTTGCAGGGATGTAGCGGTTGCAACTTTGTAAAATATTTGGCGACTGCACGAGTTGACGACAATAATTCGTGCGTACAAAGTTTTGTATATAATTTTGAGGAAACAACGAATGAAATTGGTAGATATTTGTTCAGGTCAACTTCTGATAAGTGCCTGATGGAAAATATCGGTCAACGTGGTATTATACAGGAGATTGCAGTACGCTAATTGTTTTCATATTTTGTTACGTTTGCTTTAATTTTGAAAGTACTGTATAGATTTTAATGATAAAGGTGCCCTTGTAAAGATAAAATACTAAGTTGTCAAATAAAAGTACGAAATAAAAGACGAAAATCGGTTAAGGCATTTTAAAAAAAAATATGTCTTTTTGTACGCGCGGAGCTTTAAGTCGATTTAGTTACTCGGGAGTGTAGTTGTATTTTGTGTAGTGTTTTTATTACAAATATTGTAATTTGAATTTAAATAACGAAACTTAACTAATAATATTTATAATTACTAATGGCAAAAAATAAATAATAGTGAATAAAAATTAAACAAAAAAAACTCATCTATGATGGCGACTTTATAATTTAAGATGCGATCATATAATTTAAGTAGCACTACTTTTGGTTGTACTGTTATATAAACCGTATAGAAGTCACACGGGCAATCAACTTTTTAGTCAGCAAATATTGTTTGTTCTTTATTTGTATTTCTTTAATTATTTTTCTGCTATATTTCAACCACTAATTGTACAACAAATTGCTACATATACGCACAAATTTACACAATTTTTACCATAATTTACCAGATATATTTTAACTCGTTTGTAGGGTTGGAGCGAAGGGGTCAATTCGTACGTAGTTACAACTCACTAACACCGAGCAATGACAATAAGAGGCCGATAATATAGAAAGAAGCATGGAGAATATACCGGTATCACAGCACAATAAAGCTACGATTTTTTGATACGGTGTAAAGTGGAATGTAATGTAACATACTTGTATCACAAAATACCCTTAATTGCATCAAACATTGTCATTAGCAAGCCCTAATTTAATCTTTATAAGTAGAAATATATAAATCTTTAAATTCATTCCCATTACCATCATCATTTTAAATTATGCTTCTTAGAATATTAATGTACAGCAAATTTGTTGGTCAACTAGAAATTCTATGTATTTAAAAATGCCTAATTTAACTGTTAGCCCCAAAAAGTTTCATTCCGTTATACGGTAAATAAGCCAACGTTCGGTAGTTTTATTAGGTAATAATCGGACAACAATTGAATTTATTTGAAACATGGAAGCGAAAATTTATTATTATGGAATTTGATCCGTCGCTTCGGTGATTTATTATGAAATTTAACGTCCCTAACGATTTTCTATTACTTTTTTCTAAGATATCTTCAAGACTCAATTTCTGAATACAGGGAGTTAGCTATAAATAAATTTAAACGAGACTTACGAGTTTTATCCCAAAGATAGGTTGGTGTAGATTAGACTCTGATAATTTCTTTGCTGTATCTTAACAAAGACTGTGTCAGATTTTGTGTCTATACCAAAATTTCGTTATTTTGATAAAAAACATGCCATAGAATACAGCCATATTAGTATATCGTCGTGAAAGTACAAGCTAATATTTGAGGACATTAGTTAATTTAATTTGCCGTTTTCTTTAAAATTCAAAAGGTTTGAGTAACAAACTTCAATTAAATATCTCATGGTAACAATTTGCCACACAAATAATTTGATTTTTATACGGCATTATAATGGTTTAGGCCCAATCCTTTTAGACCGTTCAAACTTTAATATATTGAATATCAAAATTTAAATATTTAAATGAGCAAAATTTTGATTTTTTGTTAATTAAGTTGATGTGATACGAAATTCGATACACGCAAACCTAATTACTAATAAAAATTAATTAGGTAAAATAAAACCGTCTGGTACCTTCACCTCTTGATAGGATAAATATATTAAATCTAGACACGTTCACCTTTTGTGAAATGTAGCATGCAACATTTAAAATAATTTGTTTAACTAAAACGGCCATGTAAATTTTTTAATTACATATTTTTAAATATTTAATATGCGGCTTTGGGCTGAAAGTTAATTTCTGCCTATGTATACATATATAATACCAAATATTTAATGTCTATTTCGTTTCTATCGGAAATCGATGCTGGATAACTCACCATTGTTTTTATCTTATTAATAAGTAAAATCTTATCCTTTATATATAAAAAAAAAAATCACATTATTTGTGCTGGCGTAACATTTCCTCTGCCTTCTATAAAGAATATAATACACACACACAAACATTTTTTTTTTTGTTGTACCAAAATTAATGAAAAAACCAAAAAAAGTTATCAGAAACTACAATAAAAATGAAAATGAAAAACATAAAATTAACAAAATTATTGGAAATGATTTTTATTTTGCGTTATTTATAAAATAAAAATCGTAAGCAAAACAGAAGTTTTGCTATGGTAATAAGAATATCGATTTTAATTTGAATTTGATTTTCACCCTTTCAGAATATAAACTTGAATACATACTTCTTTGTGTGGTTTAGGTGAATACATAATATACAGACATCATTAATATAGAATTCATATACCATATATACATATATGTATGTATAAATATATATATTTTAAATAATTTAATTAATTAAAATAATGATTATGCCAAACAAACCATTTGGTTTGGGTTTATTCATAATAAATTTAATCAAAAATCACTTAATTAATTAATTAAATTTTATGTATACATACATAGGTACGCCTTTGCGGTTCTTAATTAACCAAAAATAATAAATACTACAAATAATCGATTTAATTAATAAATTTGCTACCTATACAAAAAATGTGTCAGGTTTTTTTTTTTAATAATATTAAATTAACTTTTTTGTTATTAATAATACATACTATTAAAATAAATATAAAGGAAGAATAATCAATATTGAGTCTGCGCCATTTTATCGAGTTTGCGATTTTTTTTTGTTTTTTTTTTTTATTATTATTTTCCTCCTTTTAGATTTTTCTTGCGGTTCATTGAAAATTAAAAGTGTATGTTCACTTTGTGTTTGGTGTATATGGCATTATTATATTATGTACACTCCTGTATAGATATTAGATATACAATATATACAGATCCATATACACAAATTTTTTTTTACGGTGTCGGCTTCGAGAAAATGGGAGGGAAAATCTAATAAAAAGAAAATTATGAAAATTAGGAATTTGTGTATATGTTTAGATATGAACAAACAACACCAAACAAAATTTAATAAAATGTCTTCCTGTAAATATATATTTTCCAATGAAAATGCTAATGAGGTACAATTTTCCGCTTCATTGTGTAAAAATAATTATAAATTAACAGAATTTATTTTTATTTGTATTATTTTTAATGTTTGTTTCACTTATTTATAGTAGTAGATTGGAAAAATTTGTGAGTATAGCATAGTAAAATCCCGGACCATATCCTTTTAAATTATCACTCAAATTCAATATTTTCCATTTATATCGAAATTAATGCATCGGAGGGAAAACCGATTTATCAAGGAAAATACGTTTCACTATATAAGTATATGGAAAGGAATTTATGGTTTGAATTAAAGTTTCGTGGTCATCGAACTATTTCGTGTACAAATTTGACTAAAGAAACTTGGAAATATAACGGTTTCCATCTTAAGTTCTATTACAACAAAAAAAATTAACAGTAGGTATTTGATATATTGTTATATCGTAATAAAGCGTTTGAGATTGATGTTTGAGAAATATTAATTTAGATATACTTATATAATTCAGAATTTAATAATTATATTTTTGAAACTGTTTGTAAATCGTGCTCATATATTTAATCTATCCGTTGAACATGTAGTAGTACCCAATATGCTCAAGGCTGCTATTATTATTATATCTTATATATAAGGGCAAGTATACTGAAATGGCTATGTTGGATTTTTTAGATGTTGTTTATGACGGATTTATGTTGGTTTATTCATTGATGCTTGTAATGCAATAGGTATGGTGGACCATAAGCTTTTATTATCTATTATATTTGAGATAGGGCTTAGCGCAGTATTGTACTGCGTAGTCTACATGAAGTAAATAATCAATTGCCTGTATGTCGGCAATTCAAAAAATCACGTCGACAATGCAGTCAATATCGATAATGTAGACAATGTGTCAACAATTCCTAGCAGCAAAATTAGTCACAGTTTTAATTTATTACGTATACGATTTTCATTACGCATTGAGATCTCACAAGAAAATTGATGTCTAGCACAAAACTTAAGAGACTTACTTATTTTTAGTAAGGCCTTCCTACCCTTAAAATTTCGTATAAACATTAGAAATTCTAATTGGTTAACATAGAATAACAACTTAAAAAATATTCTTTCCAACCAACAACCAAGAAGAGAACTTAAAACAGAGATACAGAGCTGTTAAACATTTTCTTACGAAAAGAATTGGCACAAGCATAAAACATAAATAAGAAAAAAAATTTCCTAAGGTGTAGAAAATGACACTATGGTTAGGTTAGGTTAGGTTGGAGTGGCTGCTTACGCACACTTAGACCGGTGACGGTCCATTGTGATACCACAGGATGTATCCCCTTTTACCCCTATTGGAACCATTTCGAGCTACTTATGTAGCGTAAGACGTCCCGCACTTTAATGTTTTCGAGATCCGAGAGGCAGTCCATCCTGAACTTACCTAAATGTTTGTGCCTTCTGAGAGCCAATGCTGGACACGAGCAAAGGAAGTGGACCAACGTCTCTTCCTCCTCTTTGTCCAAGCAGCTTCTGCAGAAGTCATTAGCCTCCAGACCCAGCCTTCTTGCATGTTCTCCAAAAAGGCAGTGTCCCGTGAGAATTCCTACGACCGTTCTTAATTCACGTCTTCGTAAGGATATTAATGCCCTAGTGCGCCCCAAGTCCAGCTTTGGCCAAACTTGTCTTGCAACTCTACAGGTGAGGGCGTTAGACCACCTTTCCCCCGCTGAGGATAGCGATTGCTTCCCAAGTGCTTGTCTCAGCGCTGTGATAGGCCTCCCCAGACTTGCCCTTTCCGGTTGCAGCTGGAGAGTCGTACCATGCCTAGCAAGTTCATCTGTCCTGCAGTTCCCCATGACGCCCGAGTGACCTGGGACCCAGACTACCTGGATGTTGAAATGCTCACCCATCTCATTTAGAGATGAGTGACAACTCAACGCCACCCGTGACGCCAAAGACACCGATTCTAACGACCGGATCGCCGCTTGACTGTCCACATAGATTGTGATATCGTCTGAGGATAACACATTATGCTTCAACCACGTCATGACCTCCTCAATCGCTACGACTTCAGCTTGGTACACGCTGCAGTAATCAGGGAGACGAACAGAAATATTTACATTTAATTTGTCACAGAATACTCCAGCTCCTACTTTGCCGTCTAGCTTGGAGCCATCTGTGAAGAATTGCAACGCTTCGGTTTCCAATAACGGTCTATTTCTCCAGGATTCCCTTGAAGGGAAGGAGGTCCGAAATCGCTTCTCGAAGCGTAGAGTAGGTTTAATGTAGTCAAGATTCGCCAGCTCATCCTTCAACGATCTGACTATAGTAGAGTGTCCTATACTAAGACACCTCCACTGAGAGACGGCTGCAAGTCGTACAGCCGTATTTGCCGCCATCTGTTAGCCAAAAATGTCGACCGGAAGAAAATGCAACATAACCTCTAAGGCACTTGTCGGTGTCGACCTCAATGCCCCGCTAACAAGCATACAGGCCGTTCTTTGCACTCTCTCAATCTTACTTTTGTAAGTTACCTTATCCAGAGCTGGCCACCAAACACCCACCCCGTACATGAGTACAGGTCTCACTACGGCGGTGTAGAGCCAGTGTACCAGCTCCGGCTTCAGACCCCATCTATGACCAATGGCGTTCCTACAGGAGTACAAAGCAATAGTAGCTTTGTTTATTCTCTCCAACATGTTGGGCTTCCAACTAAGCTTACTGTCCAAGATAATGCCCAGATATCTAGCTCTATCAGTAAAAGCAAGTCTCGTGCCATTTAAGGCAGGAGGGACAACTACCGGGATTTTGTATTTCTTAGTAAAGAGTACCAGCTCTGTCTTGGACGGGTTAATACCAAGTCCACATTTGCCAGCCCATTTCGTAACGATGGTAAGCGCATTCTGCATTACGTCTACAATCGTGCCCAGGAATTTCCCGGTAACAGCTAAAGCTACGTCATCTGCGTACGCGATAACTCCAATACCCTCTCTCTCCAATTCAAGTAGTAACCCGTTTACCACTATGTTCCAGAGAAGAGAGGACAGAACCCCCCCCCCCCTGCGGAGTTCCCCTAGTTACTCGCCTCTTGAAGGTGGAGTCCCCCAACTTCGAGCTAACAATCCTGCTTCCCAGCATATAATTGATTAACCCTATCAGAGGAACGTCCACCTCCAAAAATGACAATCCCTCCTTGATTGCCTCCGCTTTCACATTATTAAAGGCGCCTTCTATATCCAGGAAGGCCACCAAACAGAATTCCTTCGAATTAATCGATTTCTCAATCGTAGACACCAAGGCGTGCAGAGCCGTGTCCACAGATCTACCTTATGTGTACGCATGCTGAGACGATGCCCACTTCCTGGCACCTATTTTATCTCTGATGTATACATCCAGCAGCCTTTCCAAGGTTTTCAAAAGAAAGGATGATAGAGTTATTGGTCTTAGGTCCTTAGGATAGACATGTGAGCTTTTCCCCGCTTTCGGTATGAACACCACATTGACCTCCGTCCAGTACCTAGGAATATAGCCCAGCTTCAAACACCCTTTGAATATAGCTTCCAGGTAAGGAAGAATAATTACTGAGTTGTTTTGAAGTTCCGCTGGTATAATTTGATCCGGACCAGCCGATTTAAATGGTTTAAAACCCCTCAGTGCCCATAGGATCCGTTTTCCGGTTACGATATCCTCTGTGGTTACTGACAGTGATTCCTGATGATTACTACGCACCAACAGGTCTTCAAAGCTCCCTGGGAAGTGTGTCTCGAAGAGAAGCTCCAGAGATTCTCCACTAGAAGCTGTCCAAGATCCGTCCGGTTTTATCAAAAAACTAGGACTAGATGTACTTTTGGAAAGAATCTTCCTAAGGCGGGAGGTTTCGGATACCTCTTCCATATTATCACAGAAGATTCTCCAAGACCTCTTTTGTGCCTTTCTTAATTCTTTCTTATAAGTTCCGAGTTTCTCCTTATAGGAGTCCCAATCCTGAGCCTCCCTTGTATTTTTGGCTCTATTAAAGGCTATCCTACAAGCCTTTCGATAGGTTCCCAGTTCCCTGGACCACCATACCGGTTTTTGCCTACCCCTAGGCTTAGCCAGTGGGCAGGCAGCGCGAAAGGATCGGTTGCATGCGCTAGTAACGCTAGCCACCATGTCCTCCAGCTCCCCAACGGTCGTCGGGGGCTCCATAGCCCTCGTCGGTAACATTTCCTCCAATAATTCCCCATATTTGCTCCAGTTGGTCCTTCTAGGGTTCCTGAAGGCTTCCCGGGTAGCAGGGTGAATATCGAGGCTATAGGTTAAATATCGATGATCAGAAAAGGAGTGTTCCTTATCCACCCTCCAATTTTTAACCATATGAAGAATATTATTTGAGGCAAGGGTCACGTCTAGAACCTCCTGCCTGTTTCTAGTAATAAATGTGGGTTCCCGCCCAATATTACACACTGAAAGGTTAGTACTCATCAAATAATCAAAAAGCGACTCACCTCTTTCATTAATGTCTGTGCTTCCCCAGATAGTGTGATGCGCATTAGCATCCACTCCCAGTACCACACCTACCTTTGATTGTTCCGCTTTACGGATCAGCTCCTCCAGGTTATCCGGAGGAACCTCCTTCTCCCGGTCCATGTAGGCTGAAACTAGCCATAATCTACAAGTGCCTACTTCCAGGCTAACTGCAGTAGTGTCACCAAAATGACACTATGGACATATAAAAAACGTATTCACAATTATCGATAAATTCTTGCTTTTGATTATAAATTAAGAAACTACAGGAACTTTTAAAAATATTGTTTGGCTTAAGAAGGAAATATCGAAACTTAGAATGTTTTTATTTTTGAAGTAACGACACAAATCCAAATGATAAAATTTAAAATTTGTAAAATGGATTTGCTCAGTCCAAAGTTTTCTTCACTAATGACACACATCACTGTTGTAGAAAAAACATTCTAGTCCAGGGCTATGGAATACGAATGCAGAACAATGAAGAAAGATATTACTTCGTGTCCTAGAAGTGTAGCCGATTTAGAGAGTGGCATTTCTTAATTATACGAGAGAATACAGATCAGCGTCAGAAGCAGATTTGTAAAAATGTTGAAAAATTTTAATTTATCGATAACTTACAAATAAATTGACTAAGGACGTAATACTACAAATTCGATAAATTCACAAACTTAAACGATTTCTATGTGACAATCCCGATGTGTACGTACAGACAATTGGTTAGGTTAATGTTACGGTACTCAGAAAAAAACCGAGTACCTATAGTGAGAAAATGGACTTGGTCTTATCAGACAACAACACGAACGGAGATAAGAAAAGTTGGTATTTCATCAGCACAAACTCCGAAACTAAATCGAATACTTATAATCTGTTTACAGCTTAAGATAGTAAATAGAATAATCTATTAAATATAAAAAAAATTTGTTATCCAACGTTTATCGTTTTGGCTGCAGCGGCAATAAAAATTATGTTTGTCATTTTTTTCATTATCTATAAAATACTACCGGGACTGGAAATTTTAATTTTTTAGTATTTATTAGATAAAACTATTTACAATCATATGCCGTAAACAGTTTATAAATATTCGGTCTAGTTTCGGAGCTAAGCCGATTCTGCCGAGCGCATATGTCGCAGTACATAGTGTTTCAATATTGTATTTAAATGGAATTATTTCACTGGGAAAGATTAGGCAAAATAAATAAAGCTGTTGCTATAAGAACTTAAAGAAATACAATGGGACTATATCCTTGAGTTATGTATGGTCTTCTTAAAGTAAACAAAGACGGCGATCCTTTGTGGAGGTTTTTTTTTTAGAAACGTGGAGGGTATTATTGCGACTATATCAAACTCTTAAGTTAATATTATTGTTAGTGATAATTTACACCACGAATAAATTTTACATGCGAAATTGAAAAAGGTAATCTGTTAGCTTTTTCGGATGTGATCGTTAGACAAAATGAAAATGGTTTGACCGCTGATTGATATCATAAAACAACATGATCAGGACAGTCAGTCGTTCTGACTTCGTTACCTTAATTGTGATTGTTGGCTTTTATCGCCATATAAAGACAAATCGGTATTTTTATTAGCTGAAAGAAATTTATATTATCAAATGAATGTTTTCATTTGTGAAATTTTTTAACGAACAAGTGTACTGATAAAAACTGTTATCCATGAATTGCAATATCCAGGAACTGGTTTAACATATAATTAAATTCAGTATGTAAAAATCCCTTTCAAAAAAAGTCAAATATGCAGTCCAAAATCATGATATACAAATTATTATACAAATTTTTGTTTGCAAAAAAGTTGAAAAATTCTTGTAACAGAGGATATGTAGGGCAGACGAAATAGTTTGTTAAAAAACGAGTGTACCAACATGTTGACGATTCCATCCTCCCCGCAGAGGGCCATTACAAATCATTGATCTTTAGGGGATGCTACAGTTTTAAGACACAGAAGAATATCTTGATAAACGCTTAATTTTAGAATATATTTATATAAAATAAAAATATATTTAATACACAAATATATTAAATGTTCAAGAAGTTTCCAAATCCAAATTTTTGTTACACTATTACGATAACATTTTTCTACATAAATTAAATTAAGCCTCGTTTTCATTGAACGTTCCTGATTTCAAGTACTTGAATTCAACTAACTTGAATTCAAGTTTGCGCTTATTATTTTCTACGTTCCACATAACTTCATAGGGTCGGTAAATTTTCAAAAAAATTATGATTTCTGCACTACTCCACTTTATTTTTGTAGACGTCAAAAATTTTAACTTCACTATTTGGTAAGGTACTTTCCACACTAATAAATTTTATAATGCGGCCCATCTCAGAACTCTATACTTTAATTTAAACTTGAAGTCAAGTAAAACTTCCTAATCATATTGTTTAAGTAGGTTCAAGTAAATTGAATTCAAGTAACTGACTAATGAGAACCAGACTTTACACTCAATTTTCGGTAGTTAATGTATAAAAAATTTTGTTTTAAATCCAGTGTACGTTTAAAAAAGCAAAAGTGGTGCAGTTTTGAAACCTGACACACATCTTTTTTAACCCATAACAGAACACAAATAAAAGTTTAGCACCCAATCTCTGGCGAGCCACTTCCGGGAGGGTGTTAAATGACGTAAACAAATGTATTACATACAAATCTGAAGAAGCTATCAACAAAGCCCTTAAAAAGCTTTCCGAATTACAAACATGTTGGTGGCATTTTTATTGGTTTAATGTTAAAATTAAGATAACTACTTTTTTAATTTGTTGGGCGCACTCATATACTCGTAAGCTCTCATTTTCTATTTGTACGCTAAAACCTAGTCCAACCACTGTTCAACCACTTGAAGTGAAATGAAATTTTTCTTAAAAAACAGACTGATGATGATGATATAAAGCCATCGAAACGTCGGTGCATAATTTTTTATTTATATCATTAACACTCGGGCTTAGAGGTGTGACAAATAAGTGTTGCTTCGTACCTAGATAATAGAGCAGTGAGAGATAATAATTATCGTTAGTGGCGAGCACAAGTTGAAAATGAAAACAAAAAACAAAATAAATTGGAAAATATTATTGTACAGACTGTAATTAAGATAAGATATTTAAATTGTATAATTGCCAGATTTTAGGATTACCACATTTTAAATTATGTCAATAAAATTATGAAAAAAAAAAAAAAAATTAGGGAAATCGGTAGAAGATGAGGGGGAGTCGAAAATTTGTTTTGGTCAAGTGATGACCTATGGACATAAAAAGAGAAGTGAAAAAAAAAATGGACTCGAGGATTACAATAAATACAAATAAATTGAGATTGGAAAAAAAAAAAATTTGTAATGAATGATAAAACGAAATCTAATTAAAAAAAAAAAAAAAAAAATTATTAAACTTTTAATAATAATAATAATATAATATTAATCTTAATTTAATTAAATATTAAATTAATTGATAATAATAAAATAAAATACTATAGACTATAAAAGTGGAAAGGAAATAAAACGTGCATAAAATGTTAATAGTGATTGTCCAATATTGGATTGAAATGAAAAATAAATAAAACAATACAAGAACAGTGAATTTTTAGGTGATTATTTTGTGAAATATAAATTAAAGATTATTGAAAATTATATTTTACCAGAAAAAAAATAAGGCCACTAAACATTATTCGAGGTCGTAACGGTGGTAATAATAACTTTACATATAGACAATAAGTAGAAATAAAGTTTTAATAATAAGTTTTTGATATTCGATCTAATAATAATATAAATAAGAGACCAACAAAATAACAAGTTGCATACTTGAAAAAAAAAAAATCAATCTTCGTTCTTCGAAGCGCTCTTAAAAAAAAAAAAAAAACACCTATAATCGGATCCGCAACGGTAGATATTATTAAGGAATTTTTTTTATATAATTTAATTAGAGATTAATTAGTTTTCTTAGTTTTGGTGATGGGTTTCTTTTATGTTTTTTATGATAAATTAAAATTTAAGTTAATTTCTTTAATTTAATTTAATTTGATTAATTATATTAATATTAATCCAATTATTATTGTCATCATATATATTTGTTTTCATTTTCTTTTTCTTCTTATTTTTTTTAAATAAATGCTTTTACACAAATTTTTTTTTTAAACAAAATCAGTTTTTAATTATGAGTGAGTAAATTTTTTTTGCAGTTATATTGGTGATGAAATGACGCGATACCGACGCTTCTTATAGTGATGTTTTTTTTTATCATTGTCAACAACAAACAGCATTTTCAAGCTCTCCTGTGGTCCAGGAAAACCCCCCCAGTCCACTGAAACCTAGCCGGTTAACATTATGCTGTCTGGATAACCACTTGAGAGTCTGTGGTGGCTTTCGGCGAAAAAGTCAAATCTTTGATTTTCTTCGAAAGCTGTTACAGTGGCGCCCAAACAAAGGTACTGTTTTTGGATATAACGTTGTGATTTTTTTTTGTTTAAACAGGTACGGTTAAATTAAAAATAGGTTTCATTATTATAAATTAAATTTCCTTAACCGTTTACTTTTTTTATGAATTGTTTAATGAAGAATATCATGCAATAATTCTGTCCTTTTCAGATATTTTTGATTTTATTGCTCTGGATGTTCTTGAATAGGCAATTCGTGTTTCACAATTCATTGTTAATTCTTTTTCATTAATTTTATTATTTTTATTTTTCAACAATTTCAAAGTTGTATGGTTCCATATTGATTCCATTAGGTTTAATGTTAGAATTTTTTTTTCAATATTTTGACTCAATATGGTATGATCGACTATGATTATTTGTTTTGTTGACACTTAGGCGATAGGGACGCACAAGATTATGCGTTATGCATTATTCAAAACAATATAAATTTGATTTTAGAATTGCTTGTGTTAGAACCTTACTGAGTTGTTGTAGATAACGTAAGATTGTTTTCTAAATTTCATCTATTCCAGTTTGTGTCTTGCGAACTGTTTAAATTATGAGGTAGATGTTTGAGGGAAAATAGTGTTATGTTGTTATTCTAATTTGTACTTATTATTATTATTTTTTTTTCATCATTGTCACAACCAACCGTAAATTGTCACTGAGGTTTCGGGATTGCGGTATTCATCACCAATATAACGTTTTTTTAAATATTCATATACATACAAACTTACATATATTTCACGTAAAGACATAATTTTTTTGTACATTATTATCTTTGTTATTATTTCATATTTTCAATATTATTTTAGCTTTTGTTTAAAGCATTTAAATAATAATTATAATATAGTCGCTAGAATTCTTTTTATATATCAGTTTTTACTATTTAAATTTGACTAACGCTCAATTAAAATGGATACATATTGCCTGAGTATTGATGAGCTAGAGATCGAATGTGTAGTTCGCAATATTGTTGGATCTTTGACTGAACAAATGGAATTGATTAAGGACGCATTAGATCAAGAGTCAAAAGGGTCAATTCGCCCACCGGAAAAAACCCATTACGCTGCTCAAAAATCTCCTCTAAGGGAGTTTGAAATTTGTTCTAGAAAACTAAAAGAACTAAAGCCCCAAGTAAGTGAAATTGCAGACATCGATGAACGTCAACGGCAAAAAAAGTTAAATATTCTATTTTCTAGAATTGTGCATATTGCTGGTCGGTTTCAGCGGCTAGCCAATTCCTCTCCAAAATATCGGGCACAATCTGTCCACATGTTAAGCGCATGTGATACCGTATTAGAGGCCATTAAATCATTGATTGAATCAAAATTATCGGTAGACGATTTTGAGAAATCTGCTTCCGAAGCTTTGGATAGGCCTCCTCCACTGTCGGATCAGAAACAAGACGGTAGTTTAGAAACAAGTGAATCAGAATCAGAGACAGATGAGATTACTAATATTGAATTGCTACCTAGTACTTCTAAAGGCGCAATGGAAAACCAGATGAAAAAGAACACCCGCAATAATAATAATGGATCTAGAAACTTCAAAGACGTTACAACAGCAGAAACTGCTTCCAACATAAATGTAAAGTTAGTTTCGACTGAAGAACTAGCACATTTTGTGGAAATGGCTCGAAAAATCTCATTATTGAATACACAGTTACCAGAGTTACCCGTCAGTAGTATTCCAAATGACTATAATCAAGTTAAGGACAGTACACCGAAGAGAAATTTTCTTACCAATCAAAATGCTTCTCGTGCTGATCGAGATATAAACAATCAAGAATCTCGGTATCAAAGGCCGGAGCAATTTAGGTTTCAAAATGACTATCGATCGTCACTTCTTCCAGTTCATAAGTGGAACATAATATTTGACGGGTCTCCTAGTGGTCCACCGATAGAAAGATTTTTATATCGAGTAGAACATTTGGCTTGTTCTAATCAAATTCCCTTTGGAAAAATGGCAAATGATTTACACATTTTATTGAGGAAGAACGCTTTAGAATGGTATTGGTCCTATTTGCAACGTCAAGGTTTTGTACTGTGGGAACAGTTGACCAATGACATGCGCATTAGATTCCAGGACCGGAGAACTGATTTTGAAATCCGACAATCCATAGTAGCTAGGAAACAACGACCGCGAGAAAATTTTATGGATTTCTATTCCGGAATATTAGATTCTACATTATCTCTAAATCAGCCATTACCAGAATCAGAAATATTTTTTATACTGCGTCAAAACATGAGCTCTGAGTTACAACTAAAACTAGCCGGACGGAGAATTTCATCGGTTCCGGAGCTGGTTAATCAGTGTATCGATATTGAAGACACATGGAAACGGGTAAACCAATCCCATGATACACATCGCAAATACGTCCATGAGTTGGCCACTACAACTGTCCCAACGGTGGGTTTCAATGGATTCCATTTTCCTCAAAATTTCGTTCCAATAGTTTCAGAGTCAACAAATAATAATAATCTTTATTGCGGATACGTCGAAGAACAAGTATACCCTTCTCTAGAGGTTAATGCTATGACAGGCGAACGAGGAGTTCGTCAATCAACGTTGAGCAGATACAGTTCACCTCCGCCAAATTTACCGACAAATTCCCAAACACGACAAGGTTATGGACCTCGTTCCACTAGGGTTGATTCACGACTTATGTTGGGAACTTATTGCTATGGATGCGGTGCACCCAATGTGACGAAACCAAACTGTCGCAATTGTAATACGACAAATGCGGAAAACCAACCGAGGGAAGTGAAGAAACCTGCCCAAGTAGCACGAGTGGGTTGGGATAACGTTGTACTGTGGTTGGCTAAATGGCTACTGGTCGGCTAGCCAACGTTGTGACAATGGTATGAAAACTGAGATACAACGTTATTGGGGAATAAATTTTGGGTTGTAACAACGTCGTAATAACTATTATCTGACTTATCAATTGACCATAGAATACAAGTCACGAAATAGATATATTGACCACTATTTTGTTTGTAAAAAAATGATTTTGTCTCACATTGTGGTTATATTTTAGCAAACAGGACAACTATTTTTTATAAAATATATAAATAATCATGTTGTCTTTTTTTATCTTGTAAATATAATAATTATTTGTCTGTTTCCTTTATCATCTATTTCATTATTTACGACTTTATGAAAATTTACTTCATAATAATTGTAAATATAATATTCACATTCCCTGTAATAATGGTAACCCAAAAATCTGGCAAGATACGACATATTTTTATAAACAAAGCAAGTTTTATCGTAAATGTGCACCTATCAGTGAACTAAAAACTCATGCGCCTTATAAATTCGTCTTTTTTAAAAATATATTTCTGTTATTTCAAAAATATTTTTAGTTTAGGTTGACTAAAATTTTCTAAAATCAGTTTAAACCGTATTGAAATAATCCCCACCATTAAAATAGTGATATTACAATAATATTTAGTCATGAGGAGTATGGAAATCAGAATATTATTTTCAAAAAATACAAATTTTTATATGCATGTATAATTAAAAATGGCGAACTTCATATTATGTATTAAAATATATTTAAACCACTAAAAAGTTAGATTAATAACCAATTTATAACAAATTCGACTCAAAAATTACAAATTTGTTATTTTATTTCCAAAAAAGTTACTGTCACGACGGTCTAGTCATTCTCCCGACGATTTATTCAATTTTATTACCAAATTTTCAAGAATTTAACTGTAAAGATATTTGCACACCAAATAAGTTATATCGAAAAGCGTTGTGCATTCACCAAAAATTCCTTAACGACAAAAAAGAAAAACTTAACGAATGAGATAGTTAATTTAAAATTCCCTGAAAAAGACAAAGGAGACTGTATGGATACAAATGTATTTGGTTCGCGAATTATAAACAATATGATTAAAACTTCAAAAACGTAAAACATTAATACAATTCAATTTTAATTAAATAGAACTGTTGATAATTATTCATTAATTAAATCCTTAGTATAACAAAAATGATGATTGACCTATTTTGGAAGATAAACGAAGTTGAAGTCAGAAAAACTTTTTTATATTAAATTATTTATATAATTTATTGACATGACACAAGGTTGTTTGCCGATGATGTAATAATGTCGGTCACAAAATATCTTTTTTGTCAATTATTTCACTAAATTGTATGCATATGTAAAAAATGTTATCTTTTGGTCGTGCAGGTAACAACAAAATATTTAGGTTGGGTATTGGTTTTTATACGACAAAAAAGTTGCTAGGTAGTCATTAAATACCACATATCACGACAACATAACTAAATAATCGGTACACGGTTATAAAATACATATTAGTCGGTCAATAGTTGAAAATAGTCAAAAAAAGTTATCAAGTAGATATAAAATAACGCTCTGGCGGCTGCTAACATATAACGTCGCATTGTGGTCGTGCCGACGAAAAAATAAAAATTGTTAGTTCGATGTCAAACAAGTGAAATTATAGAAATTTGTGACGTTGTACCGACGTCGTAAATGGGTTATAAAACTATAAAGTTATTTGGTGCTACTTGGGTGGGGTTCATTTTTCCCAAGAAACCTACAATACCAGGAAAACAACGGAGGAAGTAGCCTCAAATACGTGCCCGGAGCTTTATCAACGGCAGATGTAATTACTGCAGATATTCATACTACTAACCATGTCCATAACCCACCTATATTCGACATCAGCTTACATGCTCATTCTCAAGTTCCCTTAAATCAATTTGGCATTTCGGCACAAGATAAGTGCACTCAATCAACGCAAACCAGGTCACAAGCAAAAATTAGATCAAACACAGGCCGAACTATTCGATATTGGACATTAAGGAAACAAATTAAAAAAATGATCTCTGAATCTATTTTTAATTTTAGTGAAGACAAGCGACCTTATGCCAGTGTGATAATCAACGGTACTCCTTTTACTGGTCTATTAGACAGTGGGGCGAATGTCAGCATTTTGGGAGCTGGTTCCGAACAATTTTTAGCCCAAAACGACTTAAAAGTTCATAGTCTGCCATCATTTTTGCACACAGCTAGCGGCGAAAAGCAAGCAGTAATTGGTCATGTAGTGTTGCCTGTATCGTATCGAGGCACAGTAAAGCGTCTTCGTTTTCACATAGCTCCAGGTCTTGTACAATCATTATATCTTGGAATGGATTTCTGGGACTTATTTGGGATTATTCCTAAAATAAGCGAGCTGAACGTACCAGAACCTGTTGTTGTGCCAAGTGATCGTCACCAGTTGTCGCCTGAATATGAACATCAATTGGGGAAAATTATTGAAATGTTCCCTTGCTCCACCAAAAATGGTTTAGGGAAAACAAACCTTGTCTGTCATACTATTGATGTTAAAAATGCGGTACCTATTAAACAAAGATACTACCAGGTATCACCGGCAATTCAGGCAGAAATAGACAAGGAGTTGGATAGGATGTTACAGTTAGGGGTTATAGAGGAATGTCAAAGCGCATGGTCCTCACCTGTAACCATTGTTCGAAAGAATACTGGTAAGGTGAGGTTATGTCTTGATGCCCGAAAGGTGAATGCGGTTACAGTTAAAGATGCCTATCCTTTACCTTTGATCGCGGGATTACTTAGCAGGTTGGACCATACTAAGTTTATCTCGTCATTAGACCTAAAGGATGCCTTTTGGCAAATACCGCTGGATTTACAATCGCGAGATAAAACCGCATTCACTGTTTCGGGCCGCCCTTTATACCAGTTCACTGTAATGCCATTCGGGTTGTGCAATGCCCCACAAACTATGTGCAGATTGATGCACCGGGTAATACCATACCATTTGCATGACCGGGTGTTCGTTTACTTGGACGACCTACTGATTGTTTCAGCGGATCTAGATGAGCATTTCTCTCTTTTGATGGAAGTTGCCAGATTGTTAAAGTCCGCCAACTTGACAATAAATGTTGAAAAAAGTCGGTTCGTTTTAAGGGAAACGAAATACCTCGGTCATGTAATTGGAAATGGTGTCATTCGAATGGATCCAGAAAAGGTGACCTCTGTAGCGGACTATCCAACTCCCAAAACCACTCGACAGTTACGACGTTTTCTTGGAATAGCAGGATGGTATCACCGGTTTATAGCCAACTTCGCATCGATATGTTCTCCTCTCACCGACCTTCTTAAGCGAAATCAAAAGTTAACCTGGAATGATAAAGCTCAACAAGCATTTGATAATCTAAAAACGGCATTAACAACTGCACCGGTCCTTCGAAATGCAGATTTTTCCAGGCAGTTTTATATCCAATATGATGCGAGCGCTTGTGGTATTGGAAGTGTGTTGTTTCAGCGTGACGATGATGGTGCGGAATACCCAATTGCATATTATTCGCATAAATTAAACTCTGCCCAACGTAAGTATAGCGTTACCGAGCTGGAATGCTTATCTGCGGTAATGAGCGTAAAGAAGTTTAGACCATATGTAGAGGGGTACTGTTTTACCATAATCACAGACCATTCAAGTCTCCGATGGCTAATGGACCAAAGAGATTTGTCAGGGCGGCTTGCGAGATGGAGCTTGCAGCTCCAAGGCTTCAATTTTAACATAGAGTACCGTAAGGGGAACCTCAACATCGTTCCGGATGCACTTTCTAGGATTCATCTTGAGGTTATTGATCAGCCTGGTATGATTGATGATGGTGGTGCAAGTTTACCTCCTCTACATGTGAACTTGGATGATGAGGCATTCAACGAAGATATTTATGTTGGCAGAGTAAAGGCATTGAGAGACAACCCAAATATAAAAACCAATTACAAAGAGGTTGATGGTAAGTTGTACATCCTGCTTAATGGTTGCCAAGATGAATTATTAGACCTCTCTCTGTGGAGATTGGTGATTCCAGAACCTCTTGTGTTAAATCTAATACGCCAAGCACACAGCGCGCCTACCAGCGCTCATCACGGATTTGAGAAAACTCTTGATGTTTTACAGCGACAATTTTATTGGCCTTCCATGTCACGTGATGTTCGTACTTACATCCGAAGCTGCGATACGTGCAAGAAAATCAAACCAACAAATTATGTCACACAACCTGAAATGGGAAGTTACCGGGAAGTCCACCGGCCATTCCAAAGGGTGTTTATAGATTTCCTTGGACCTTATCCGCGAAGTACCAACGGGAACAGTTATTTTTAATGCTTTTGGACCATTACACTAAATTTGTATTGTTTGAACCGATAAGAAATGCTACCGCCAAGGACGTAGTTATGTTTTTAAAGAAAAGAGTTTTTCCTATATTCGGCGTCCCTGAGTATCTAGTATCTGATAACGGTAAGCAATTTCAATCAAATTTATTATTCGATTTTCTTAAGCAATATGGCGTTACACATCAATTTACTCCAAAATACTCCCCGCAATCCAATGCGTCGGAAAGGGTGAATCGCACCATAATTTCGGCCATCCGCGCATACATTGGAGATAATCATAAGCATTGGGATGTGCATTTAGACGAGATTGGTATGGCATTAAGGAATGTCGTACATTCATCAACCGGATTTGCACCATATTTTTTAACGTTTGGGCAACATATGGTATGCCACGGATCCTCCTATCGGATAATGAAAGATTTCCAGCTGTTGAGTGATCGTCATTTTAAAGCAGAAGATAATATTGCTCGTTTATCAAATGCGCAGGAACTGGTTTTATCCCATCTGAAAACCGCTTATGAACGCAACGTTACCAATTACAACCTCCGTAGTAGACATCGAACATTTTTGCCCGGACAGCAAGTGTTCGTGAAAAACTTTAGCCAAAGTAATGCTGGAAGCAATTTTTGTTCAAAATTAGCCCCAAAATTTGTCAAGGCAATCGTCAGTAGGAAAATTGGCAATGTATCATATGAACTTAGTGGAATGAATGGTAAAAATCTAGGTATCTATCATGCTAAAGATATTAGGTAGTTTGATTCTTATGCGTAATTCATTTTGTCAAATAAATCAGGCAAGTCGGGTTCTTACATAGGGTGTAACTTGTATGTATATGTATATATGAAACAATTCTACTTTGTTTTAAAATTTGTTCAAATTTTTGTTGATTATTGATTATAAGTAATTAGATTCATATGGCCGGCTTTGAGACCATCTCAAGGGTGCTGGGTCTGCCCCACGATTTGTGGCGAGCACAAGTTGAAAATGAAAACAAAAAACAAAATAAATTGGAAAATATTATTGTACAGACTGTAATTAAGATAAGATATTTAAATTGTATAATTGCCAGATTTTAGGATTACCACATTTTAAATTATGTCAATAAAATTATGAAAAAAAAAAAAAAATTAGGGAAATCGGTAGAAGATGAGGGGGAGTCGAAAATTTGTTTTGGTCAAGTGATGACCTATGGACATAAAAAGAGAAGTGAAAAAAAAAATGGACTCGAGGATTACAATAAATACAAATAAATTGAGATTGGAAAAAAAAAAAATTTGTAATGAATGATAAAACGAAATCTAATTAAAAAAAAAAAAAAAAAAAATTATTAAACTTTTAATAATAATAATAATATAATATTAATCTTAATTTAATTAAATATTAAATTAATTGATAATAATAAAATAAAATACTATAGACTATAAAAGTGGAAAGGAAATAAAACGTGCATAAAATGTTAATAGTGATTGTCCAATATTGGATTGAAATGAAAAATAAATAAAACAATACAAGAACAGTGAATTTTTAGGTGATTATTTTGTGAAATATAAATTAAAGATTATTGAAAATTATATTTTACCAGAAAAAAAATAAGGCCAATAAACATTATTCGAGGTCGTAACGGTGGTAATAATAACTTTACATATAGACAATAAGTAGAAATAAAGTTTTAATAATAAGTTTTTGATATTCGATCTAATAATAATATAAATAAGAGACCAACAAAATAACAAGTTGCATACTTGAAAAAAAAAAAATCAATCTTCGTTCTTCGAAGCGCTCTTAAAAAAAAAAAAAAAACACCTATAATCGGATCCGCAACGGTAGATATTATTAAGGAATTTTTTTTATATAATTTAATTAGAGATTAATTAGTTTTCTTAGTTTTGGTGATGGGTTTCTTTTATGTTTTTTATGATAAATTAAAATTTAAGTTAATTTCTTTAATTTAATTTAATTTGATTAATTATATTAATATTAATCCAATTATTATTGTCATCATATATATTTGTTTTCATTTTCTTTTTCTTCTTATTTTTTTTAAATAAATGCTTTTACACAAATTTTTTTTTTAAACAAAATCAGTTTTTAATTATGAGTGAGTAAATTTTTTTTGCAGTTATATTGGTGATGAAATGACGCGATACCGACGCTTCTTATAGTGATGTTTTTTTTTATCATTGTCAACAACAAACAGCATTTTCAAGCTCTCCTGTGGTCCAGGAAAACCCCCCCAGTCCACTGAAACCTAGCCGGTTAACATTATGCTGTCTGGATAACCACTTGAGAGTCTGTGGTGGCTTTCGGCGAAAAAGTCAAATCTTTGATTTTCTTCGAAAGCTGTTACACGTTCGATGTTGAAAGGCCGAATATCGGAAGGCCGAATGTCGAAAATCCGAACGCCGAAAGTCCGAATGGGTCGGAAGGCCGAATGCCGAAAGGCCGAGTGTCGTTTGGCCGAATATGTCAAAAGGCCGAATGTCTAACGGCCGATTGGGTCGAAAGGCCGAAGGTGTTGAAATGCCTAATGTCTAAAGGCCGAATGGATCGAAAGGCCAAATGTTAAAAAGCCGAATGCGTCGAATGGCCGAACGTGTGGGAAGGCCGATTTGGTCGGCATGCCAAATTTTGATTTAATTTGCCTTCACTTAATTGATTGCAATCAATATTTAAAACCATTCAATTTATTTCTTAATCTTAAATAATTTATTTAAATGAAAAATATAAATTCGGCCTTTCGAAATATAGCTATTCGATATACGGCCTTCCGACCCTTTCGGCCTTTCGAAATTCGGCCTTTCGACCCATTCGGAATTTCAACAGATTCGGCCCCTCGACGTTCGGCCTTTCGACATTCGGCCTTTCGACATTCGGCCTTTCGACACGCTGAAGTGCTAAAAAATATTTTTAAACTTATATTGAATAATGAATTTACTGATGATTTAGTTTTAGTTTTAAGTCTTCAATTGATCTAATTTTCTTGGTTAATTCTGACTTAAGGGTCTTGCATTGGATGGATAAGCGTTGTTTTATATAAGTAAAAAAATTTAGTTTATGTGGTTTAAAATCTTTCGCATCTCAGCTGCCCATAATCACCACCCCAAGAAACATGTCACAGTCTGCCTAAAAGTACTTTAGTTAGTTGTCATACTGATTGTTTGAATCTTTAGTTAGTCAATCCTGTAAGTGTCTTTAGAATCATTTGGACAATAACCCAAGCTATCGATAATTGAAACTTGTTCTTTAAATTCTACAAATGAATATTTATTAAAATAAATTTACGTATTATCGAACAAAACGTTCAGTAAAATTATAATAAACAATTATTGAGTAATAAATTAATTTATTGTAAAAGGGACACAATGAAAACTTATGATAATTACTTGATTTTGCGATCGACGATCAGGTTTCTTGTGCTAATTTCAATTAAATTTTTCGAACTGGAGAGCTTGTGAATTACATTATTTAACGAAAGTAGCAAAATCTCCTCAGAAATGATCTGATCGGACTCTACGGGTCGAGATTATAGAATTCAAAGAGTTTTAATTTTTTATTTCAGCAGAAACAAAAAGTATTAGCTATTGAAATACAAATAGGTATACTAGACCAGACCTCATTGAACTCCCCAAAGCCGCTTAGCATTGGACCTTTTGCGCAAGGATAATGGGAAAACGTCAGGAAAATTTCAAAAATATTAACTCGAGAAATGAAATATATGTGGACTGAATTATTAACCCTCATACGATCTTTGGCTGAAATTTCACCCATTTTAGATTTTAATGCTCTATAATTTTTTTTACTATTAAGACTGCCTCGACTAAGTTCGAAACTAAAAAAAGTACGCCAGCGACCTTTGGGTGAAATTTCACCCATATCAGTATGTATCTACATATATTCGGTATTGCACGTACAAGATTCAGGTACATGTTTGAATTTAATCAGAAAAAAAAAATTATAATTTGTGTGAAATCCAGTGCAAACTTGTCATAATAGTATTATAAAACCAAAACTAACAACAATAAAAAGCCGCGAACAAACATTCGCACACAACCACACTACTTTTGTATTCTTGCATCAGTTTTCCTCGTTTCTTACATCTGTACCCAAAACCAAGTTTTTAGTTTATTGGTAAAGAGGTAAGGAACTAGGAAAAAAACTGATGCAGGAATTCGAGTGTAAACAGAATTATTAGTATAGTGCTTATAACACAATACTACATAAATTCGTGTATTTCATTTCTTCGATTTCAAAGGAATTTTTATTTTTGTCTCGATATGTAATTCGCTAAATGTAGTCGCTAGTATTGACATAGACCTTTATGATTCACTATGGTATTCTATTATTTTTTGATTTGTCTAAAACTATAAAAAAAAAAATAGTGTACATTATGGTAGAGAACTATTGTTGAAGATTGGAATGACCTTGACAATATCACGATTCAGGCATATATAGGAACCCTAATTTTGGCCGGGGTTAACAAGTTTAACGGGGAATCTATTGATAATCTGTGGGATGATCAAAAGGGCAGAACAACGTCTCGATGTACCATGGCGAAAAATGACCACTCAAAATGATTACTCGCGTCATACGGTTTGATGATAGGAGCTTGCGATGAATTGGCGCCTATTCGTAACATGTGGGATAAATAAGTTGGCAATAAGCCACTACTTTATGCTCCCTATTATGAAAACGTGACTATTGACGAGAAATTGTTGGCTATTCGTGGGCGTTGTCCTTTCAAGCATTATATACCATCTAATCCAGCAAAATATGGTTTTAAAATATGGTTTTTATGTAATAGAACCTCGAAATTTGCTTTGAACATGCAGGTATACACTAGAAAAGAACCAAATTCAGCACCTGTAACAAATCAAGGTTAGAAGACCTAGTAAAAGACTTAAAGGGTCTTAATATCACGTGCGATGAATTTTTACAACTCTCAACTTGGCTAAAAATCTATTCAAACATAAAAATACAATTATTGGAACGGTACGCTCAAATAAAAGATTTTTACCAGCCATCACGAAATAGGAATTACGTCGGCGTCCCGTATTTTCCGGCAACTTTTATTTTTTCGAAAATATATCGTTGGTATTCCAAAAAAATATATATTAATGCCACAGTTTTGAGCACATTTCATCACACAACTACTTCCACGGATGCAAATTGATTACCTGAAATGATCAACTATTACAATAAAACCAAGTCTGGTGTCGATACCTTAGATCAAATGGTTGGGACCTACACAACAGTACGAAAAACCAATCGCTGACGTTTCGCCTTATTTTGTAAGATGATACACGTTTCAAGTGTCAATGCATATATTTTGTGGCTGGAAGTTGACCCCGACTGGAATAAATACCAACTATTCAAACGACGTTTGTTTCTAGAATAACTTGGAGCTGACCTTGTCTATCAAAAAATAATAAGAGGACCCAGATTACCAAGAAGAGGAAGGTTTTCAATGGACCTTGTCAAACATTTATGGCACAATGCTACCGCATTGGATATAACAGAAACATCTAGTATAATGGAAGCGTCTGGCTGACATTGTCTATAAACAAGTAATAAGAAAGCCCAGATTACCAAGAGGAAACTCTTCAATGGACCTTGTCAAACATTTACGGCACAATGCTACCGCATCTGATATAACAGAAACATCTAGTATAATAGATGCGTCTTTTGCCACCAGACCGGCCAATGTTACAGAAGAAGCCGATGTTAAAAAAAGGAAAATCTCGGGGTCTCGTTGTGAGTTTTGCTCCAAAAAAGATAGAAAAACTTATTCAGTTTGCCATACCTGCCAAAGATCTGTCGGTGAACACAAGACCGTTGTTTACTATTGTCCGAATTGAAATAAAACCACTTAAAAAATAAATAAAATTAACTGTAACCAAAATGAAAAAAATAATTATTTTTCTTTATTTCAATATGTGGGTGAAATTTCACCCAAGGGTCACATGTGTAACTTTTTCTAAGGGTCGTAAGAGGGTTAATCAAATTTTGCGAAAAAATAAATTTCTCGAAAGAACTTGAAGAGATTTTCAGCATAGTTAGTTCTAAATATAGTTATTGTAATTCATCCACATTACAATTTCACCTGTTAGGGGCTACTGCTGCGCTATTTCCAACGACAAATTTCGAGATTGTGTTTTGTTGGAATTTTGAAAAACGGATTCTTGTAATTCACAATAAACTCTCAGGCATCTCGGTGTTCGGATTTGGTAGGTTATTCGTATTTATATTCGAATGAAATGAATTACATGTAGCATTCATTGGTCATTTAGATTAATTTAGATTTTCAGGCTTTGATTAGCGTTAAGTTGCTTGGCTTAGTAATTGTGAACAATCCAATATTTTCAAGATTATTGGAGATTTACCAGTTAATTTTCTCCTTTTTTGTTACCTTAAAGGTTTTCATGATTTTCCAGAATTCGGGAATTGAGAATATGTTTTCGAATTTTTCCAGATATCAAATTTCTCGATATTACTCGAAATGTACCAAAAAATAGAGTTAATACTTAATGTTTCGGAATCAGAGACTTTTGACATATACATATTTTATTAAATTTTTAAGCATTTAGGCCTTGGTCGAGATTTAATTAGCATATTGGCGGTATAGCGGGTTGTTGGGTTGGTTGGTATCGAGATTATCCAACACTTTCGATATTATAACTGAAGATTATTGGAGATTTTTGAGATTTTCAAAATTGTTGAAGAATTTTTTTGATTTTATTGAAAATTATTCCAATTATTCTTAATTGTTTAAAGTCTTGAGTTGCTGATTAAGTTGAATTACAAAATGATCTTTAGGATGATCATTTACGATATTTATGGTTTTAGTAGGTAAAGTGAAAATATATAATACGCCGATAGATAAATAAGATGTCCGCGTTGGTTGCTGTCCTCTGGCCAACGTAACATTTAAATCTGTTGATTATGATTGTTGGTTCTTCAAAATATTTAGCTAATTTGGAAAAAACTCACATTTCTTACATATTGTACCTGTCTATTAAAAACTGTATGCTCATCAAGTATCATCTCCCTTCCTGCCCCTCCCCTCCCAAACTAAACAAGAAAACCAAAGCTGTCGTTTGACATCAAACTAAAAAAAAATACTATGAGCACAGAATAGAGCTTTTACACCATAAATAATGATTCAACATGGTTTTATTATCACTTCACGCTTCTTTCTCTATTTAACTAGCAAATGGAAGGTTTGGCATGTGGTATTATGATGTAAGGAAATAAAAAAAATGTCGTTATCTAAAAGTTGATGTTTACAAAAGAATATGTTCACGTAAACGAAATTATGAGAATATTTGCTGATTACCGATTGGTTTTGGTTCGCTGAAAAAGTTCATAGTGAAATTTTTGTTCGCATGCAATGCATGCATTGCATGATGCGTCGATTGACAATGTCGATCGATAATGATTTTTACAAATATCTCCAAGTGATTAAATTTAGAAATAGTAGTTGCTAGTTTATTAAATTATGTATTAGGGTTGGTACTTAAATTTCTTTAAATAAAAATAACATTAGAATAGATTTAGGTTAGCACCGGAATACTAGTTACAACAGTTGTGATTTAAAGCAATGTAGGCAAGTGCAGTGGAAATTCACTAATGTATATGTTATGACATTTTATCAATTTTAGGGGTGGAGAGTGAAACTGAACGTGGGCGGTAAGTAATAGTTTAGGGCTCACTGATATAAATCATTTTAAATTTATTAGGTACTAATTTGCAGAATGGTGGAAAGAAATATTTGAATTTTTGTTTTAAAAGATCGTAGATGCATTAAATACTTCGGTCTAAAAAGTCTAAAATATTTAAATCCTGTCAAAAATGACCAAAAATTTTGTTGGTGCAAAACCACTTTTCTTGAAGTTTTAAAAATCTCTGTGTTTAAAAAAGCAAAAAAAATTTCCGTCCGTCTGTCTGGACGTCTGGATGTCTGGATGTCTGGATGTCTGGACGTCTGGGTGTCTGGATATCTGCAGCTATGGTATCTCGAGAACGGCTTGTCCGATTTAAAATTTATTTTAGCCAATCTGTTTCTATGGTCAAGGCGGAGATTTGAAAAGCTTTTGGAATCTGTACATCAAGAGGGTCGGGTACCTGCCAAACGAATTTTCGCAAAACACCTGGTTATATAAATATTTACGAATTTTTATATATGCCGGTTTGAACATTGAATTGGCATAGTTTGGGGTTGAGCTGAAGGTTAAGTTAGCGGTTAATATGTGGGTTGAGTTGAAGTTGAGTTGGAGTTGAGTTGAAATTGGATTAAGATATAATGAACAATTGGCTAATTTTTTATATATGCTGGTTTGAGGATTGAACTGAAAGAGAGTTTGAGTACGGTTGGGTTGAGTTGGGGGCCGTTTGCCGGTTGAATTGGGGTTGGATTAGTGTTTAGTGAGCAGTTGAGAAATCTGTATACCTAAGTATATTATTTAAACAAATTCACACACCTTGATCGTTTTGAGCCAAACTGTACACAAATATTGTTTAATACTTCAGAAAGGTCATTATATCTTAAACCTCAAATTGAACTTTTTACTTTTTAGTTGAACCTTTAGCAAATTATATGAATGGTCAATTAGGATGGAACTTGGCTATTTCTTAATGAATTTATTTGACATCCGGGATCCAAAAGGGATTTTAAAATTGTTATTGGATAAAGTTCTGAAATATGGCTAAGTATGAGGGAACTTCCCTATTTCTAGAGTCTAAGTTCTATGTAAATATGGCCAAGTATGTTGGAACTTACCTATTCCTCAACCAAATAATGAAATTCGGCTTGTACATCGAAAATAGGTTTCTAAAATTATTTTTGGATAAAGTTCTGGAATATGGCCAAGTATGAGGGAACTTATTTGATTTCTCAACCGATTATGATCAAATTTGACATATGCGCTTGAAATGGGATTCTGAAATGATTTTCGGGTGAAGTTCTGGAATATGGTATGACGGTATGCTGGTTTGATGATATGATGGCATAATCGTATGACGGCATGATGGTGTGATGATACAACAGAATGATAAAATGATGGTATGATGGTATGATGACAAGATGGTATGATGGTATGAGGATACAGTGGTATGGTGGTACGATGGTTTGATGATATGTTGGTATGATCGTATTATGGTCATGGCATGATAATGTTGCTATGGTGTTCTGAAGTTATGCCGATATGATGGTATTATGGTAAGATGGTATGATGGTATGTTGGTAAGACGGTATGACGGTACGATAATATGATGGTATCTTAATAAGGTAGTATATATGATGGAATGATTGTGTGATGTTATGATGATATGGTGGTATGATGTGTTGGTTTGTATAATGGTGTGATGGTATGATTGGACATTTAAAGTTTTAATTGCAGAAGCTGATATCTTACCCTTTCACAATTTTCCAGGAAAGAACAAGGAGGTTTATAGGCAATTATAAAGAAGTTTTATTCAATAGGGATGTTATAGGGTCACCCATTTTTTTACAATTTATTTTTTAGATTGTTGTTATCAGTTTTTCAAATTTACCGTATAAGATTTTACATTTTAAAATAAAATATAAGTTATAGCGCATAACAGGAAAATAATATATTTCTTTAATAAAAATAAAAAAATAAAACTTTTCTTAAGTCATCCTTTGAGTTAAGACAGTAGAACATAACAAAATGAAAATAATCCCGCCATTTCTCACCATAATATTCTATAAATAAAGCACCGACGTCTACATATGTTTCAGATTTCACAAAATTGCCTAGCGGTATTGCTCTTGCTTGAATTTATTAATGATATTTTGCTAAATTTTTTTAAAAATGATTTGCCAATATTCATATTGGCGATCTAGTTAGGCTCACTTCTGACCGGAATAGTACCAATTCGCTGGGTTCAATAATATGATCCTTGGATCAAACTATATTTTCAATGTTAACAAATACTCGGTCAGGTGGCATAAAGGTATGGCCGACCACCGGAAAAATTAGTTCAACCGTCTTCACAGAGGCTGGAACAGTGCTTAAGCATTTAACTAGCATAGTTAGCGCAGTTCTATTTTTATTTTTTCTGCCGCATCCGCAAGCAATAAGCCTTACAACTTTCACCGAAGGAGGAAATTCTGTTTCATTTAATCGATGAAAAACCACATATGCTATTTCGTTAGAAGATTTTGGTCTTTCTACTTCAGACCAGGAATAAATAAAAACATTACATGGTATGTAGTAAAGCGGCTTTTTGATGTCCCCTACACGATGGTAAAATTATAAATATATAACTGGCGTGAATAATACGCATCTTCAAGTTTCTTTTCGCAGTCAAATGAGAATAATATTATTTCCGGATCCGTATTTTTGAGTATACCGTAGAAAGTCGAAGCGTTACAAGATGAAGTTTTTTCTCGGTTAATGTACTACTTTTCTAAGTTTGGTCTGTTATAAATTTTAACCTTTCCTTAAACCGTAAGCATGTGGAACATGCGTCAGTCAACGGTGAACCAAATCCATTATTGTAATCGGTGTTAAAAATTGTTCGAAAAAAGATTCTTTGAATTTAAAATGTTAGGTTTTATCGGTACTTGAACAAAACATTTTTTTTTAAAAGGGTGAAATTATCGATTATTCCTTAATTTAATCTGGCTCGCTCAAATTTGCGTTAGACATACGTTCGTCATAATTACCATTCCAGAAATATCACACGGAAGATAATTTCTTGTCGTTTGAAAATGGCGGTAATGACATTCAATACAAGTCAGAGACTCAATAAAATTTCTCACTGAAACTATTTTCTCCAAAACGTTGTGGGACGTACGGTCTCACCCAGTTACCAGAGTTACCCGTCAGTAGTACTCCAAATGACTATAATCAAGTTAAGGACAGTACACCGAAGAGAAATTTTCTTACCAATCAAAATGCTTCTCGTGCTGATCGAGATATAAACAATCAAGAATCTCGGTATCAAAGGCCGGAGCAATTTAGGTTTCAAAATGACTATCGATCGTCACTTCTTCCAGTTCATAAGTGGAACATAATATTTGACGGGTCTCCTAGTGGTCCACCGATAGAAAGATTTTTATATCGAGTAGAACATTTGGCTTGTTCTAATCAAATTCCCTTTGGAAAAATGGCAAATGATTTACACATTTTATTGAGGAAGAACGCTTTAGAATGGTATTGGTCCTATTTGCAACGTCAAGGTTTTGTACTGTGGGAACAGTTGACCAATGACATGCGCATTAGATTCCAGGACCGGAGAACTGATTTTGAAATCCGACAATCCATAGTAGCTAGGAAACAACGACCGCGAGAAAATTTTATGGATTTCTATTCCGGAATATTAGATTCTACATTATCTCTAAATCAGCCATTACCAGAATCAGAAATATTTTTTATACTGCGTCAAAACATGAGCTCTGAGTTACAACTAAAACTAGCCGGACGGAGAATTTCATCGGTTCCGGAGCTGGTTAATCAGTGTATCGATATTGAAGACACATGGAAACGGGTAAACCAATCCCATGATACACATCGCAAATACGTCCATGAGTTGGCCACTACAACTGTCCCAACGGTGGGTTTCAATGGATTCCATTTTCCTCAAAATTTCGTTCCAATAGTTTCAGAGTCAACAAATAATAATAATCTTTATTGCGGATACGTCGAAGAACAAGTATACCCTTCTCTAGAGGTTAATGCTATGACAGGCGAACGAGGAGTTCGTCAATCAACGTTGAGCAGATACAGTTCACCTCCGCCAAATTTACCGACAAATTCCCAAACACGACAAGGTTATGGACCTCGTTCCACTAGGGTTGATTCACGACTTATGTTGGGAACTTATTGCTATGGATGCGGTGCACCCAATGTGACGAAACCAAACTGTCGCAATTGTAATACGACAAATGCGGAAAACCAACCGAGGGAAGTGAAGAAACCTGCCCAAGTAGCACGAGTGGGTTGGGATAACGTTGTACTGTGGTTGGCTAAATGGCTACTGGTCGGCTAGCCAACGTTGTGACAATGGTATGAAAACTGAGATACAACGTTATTGGGGAATAAATTTTGGGTTGTAACAACGTCGTAATAACTATTATCTGACTTATCAATTGACCATAGAATACAAGTCACGAAATAGATATATTGACCACTATTTTGTTTGTAAAAAAATGATTTTGTCTCACATTGTGGTTATATTTTAGCAAACAGGACAACTATTTTTTATAAAATATATAAATAATCATGTTGTCTTTTTTTATCTTGTAAATATAATAATTATTTGTCTGTTTCCTTTATCATCTATTTCATTATTTACGACTTTATGAAAATTTACTTCATAATAATTGTAAATATAATATTCACATTCCCTGTAATAATGGTAACCCAAAAATCTGGCAAGATACGACATATTTTTATAAACAAAGCAAGTTTTATCGTAAATGTGCACCTATCAGTGAACTAAAAACTCATGCGCCTTATAAATTCGTCTTTTTTAAAAATATATTTCTGTTATTTCAAAAATATTTTTAGTTTAGGTTGACTAAAATTTTCTAAAATCAGTTTAAACCGTATTGAAATAATCCCCACCATTAAAATAGTGATATTACAATAATATTTAGTCATGAGGAGTATGGAAATCAGAATATTATTTTCAAAAAATACAAATTTTTATATGCATGTATAATTAAAAATGGCGAACTTCATATTATGTATTAAAATATATTTAAACCACTAAAAAGTTAGATTAATAACCAATTTATAACAAATTCGACTCAAAAATTACAAATTTGTTATTTTATTTCCAAAAAAGTTACTGTCACGACGGTCTAGTCATTCTCCCGACGATTTATTCAATTTTATTACCAAATTTTCAAGAATTTAACTGTAAAGATATTTGCACACCAAATAAGTTATATCGAAAAGCGTTGTGCATTCACCAAAAATTCCTTAACGACAAAAAAGAAAAACTTAACGAATGAGATAGTTAATTTAAAATTCCCTGAAAAAGACAAAGGAGACTGTATGGATACAAATGTATTTGGTTCGCGAATTATAAACAATATGATTAAAACTTCAAAAACGTAAAACATTAATACAATTCAATTTTAATTAAATAGAACTGTTGATAATTATTCATTAATTAAATCCTTAGTATAACAAAAATGATGATTGACCTATTTTGGAAGATAAACGAAGTTGAAGTCAGAAAAACTTTTTTATATTAAATTATTTATATAATTTATTGACATGACACAAGGTTGTTTGCCGATGATGTAATAATGTCGGTCACAAAATATCTTTTTTGTCAATTATTTCACTAAATTGTATGCATATGTAAAAAATGTTATCTTTTGGTCGTGCAGGTAACAACAAAATATTTAGGTTGGGTATTGGTTTTTATACGACAAAAAAGTTGCTAGGTAGTCATTAAATACCACATATCACGACAACATAACTAAATAATCGGTACACGGTTATAAAATACATATTAGTCGGTCAATAGTTGAAAATAGTCAAAAAAAGTTATCAAGTAGATATAAAATAACGCTCTGGCGGCTGCTAACATATAACGTCGCATTGTGGTCGTGCCGACGAAAAAATAAAAATTGTTAGTTCGATGTCAAACAAGTGAAATTATAGAAATTTGTGACGTTGTACCGACGTCGTAAATGGGTTATAAAACTATAAAGTTATTTGGTGCTACTTGGGTGGGGTTCATTTTTCCCAAGAAACCTACAATACCAGGAAAACAACGGAGGAAGTAGCCTCAAATACGTGCCCGGAGCTTTATCAACGGCAGATGTAATTACTGCAGATATTCATACTACTAACCATGTCCATAACCCACCTATATTCGACATCAGCTTACATGCTCATTCTCAAGTTCCCTTAAATCAATTTGGCATTTCGGCACAAGATAAGTGCACTCAATCAACGCAAACCAGGTCACAAGCAAAAATTAGATCAAACACAGGCCGAACTATTCGATATTGGACATTAAGGAAACAAATTAAAAAAATGATCTCTGAATCTATTTTTAATTTTAGTGAAGACAAGCGACCTTATGCCAGTGTGATAATCAACGGTACTCCTTTTACTGGTCTATTAGACAGTGGGGCGAATGTCAGCATTTTGGGAGCTGGTTCCGAACAATTTTTAGCCCAAAACGACTTAAAAGTTCATAGTCTGCCATCATTTTTGCACACAGCTAGCGGCGAAAAGCAAGCAGTAATTGGTCATGTAGTGTTGCCTGTATCGTATCGAGGCACAGTAAAGCGTCTTCGTTTTCACATAGCTCCAGGTCTTGTACAATCATTATATCTTGGAATGGATTTCTGGGACTTATTTGGGATTATTCCTAAAATAAGCGAGCTGAACGTACCAGAACCTGTTGTTGTGCCAAGTGATCGTCACCAGTTGTCGCCTGAATATGAACATCAATTGGGGAAAATTATTGAAATGTTCCCTTGCTCCACCAAAAATGGTTTAGGGAAAACAAACCTTGTCTGTCATACTATTGATGTTAAAAATGCGGTACCTATTAAACAAAGATACTACCAGGTATCACCGGCAATTCAGGCAGAAATAGACAAGGAGTTGGATAGGATGTTACAGTTAGGGGTTATAGAGGAATGTCAAAGCGCATGGTCCTCACCTGTAACCATTGTTCGAAAGAATACTGGTAAGGTGAGGTTATGTCTTGATGCCCGAAAGGTGAATGCGGTTACAGTTAAAGATGCCTATCCTTTACCTTTGATCGCGGGATTACTTAGCAGGTTGGACCATACTAAGTTTATCTCGTCATTAGACCTAAAGGATGCCTTTTGGCAAATACCGCTGGATTTACAATCGCGAGATAAAACCGCATTCACTGTTTCGGGCCGCCCTTTATACCAGTTCACTGTAATGCCATTCGGGTTGTGCAATGCTCCACAAACTATGTGCAGATTGATGCACCGGGTAATACCATACCATTTGCATGACCGGGTGTTCGTTTACTTGGACGACCTACTGATTGTTTCAGCGGATCTAGATGAGCATTTCTCTCTTTTGATGGAAGTTGCCAGATTGTTAAAGTCCGCCAACTTGACAATAAATGTTGAAAAAAGTCGGTTCGTTTTAAGGGAAACGAAATACCTCGGTCATGTAATTGGAAATGGTGTCATTCGAATGGATCCAGAAAAGGTGACCTCTGTAGCGGACTATCCAACTCCCAAAACCACTCGACAGTTACGACGTTTTCTTGGAATAGCAGGATGGTATCACCGGTTTATAGCCAACTTCGCATCGATATGTTCTCCTCTCACCGACCTTCTTAAGCGAAATCAAAAGTTAACCTGGAATGATAAAGCTCAACATGCATTTGATAATCTAAAAACGGCATTAACAACTGCACCGGTCCTTCGAAATGCAGATTTTTCCAGGCAGTTTTATATCCAATATGATGCGAGCGCTTGTGGTATTGGAAGTGTGTTGTTTCAGCGTGACGATGATGGTGCGGAATACCCAATTGCATATTATTCGCATAAATTAAACTCTGCCCAACGTAAGTATAGCGTTACCGAGCTGGAATGCTTATCTGCGGTAATGAGCGTAAAGAAGTTTAGACCATATGTAGAGGGGTACTGTTTTACCATAATCACAGACCATTCAAGTCTCCGATGGCTAATGGACCAAAGAGATTTGTCAGGGCGGCTTGCGAGATGGAGCTTGCAGCTCCAAGGCTTCAATTTTAACATAGAGTACCGTAAGGGGAACCTCAACATCGTTCCGGATGCACTTTCTAGGATTCATCTTGAGGTTATTGATCAGCCTGGTATGATTGATGATGGTGGTGCAAGTTTACCTCCTCTACATGTGAACTTGGATGATGAGGCATTCAACGAAGATATTTATGTTGGCAGAGTAAAGGCATTGAGAGACAACCCAAATATAAAAACCAATTACAAAGAGGTTGATGGTAAGTTGTACATCCTGCTTAATGGTTGCCAAGATGAATTATTAGACCTCTCTCTGTGGAGATTGGTGATTCCAGAACCTCTTGTGTTAAATCTAATACGCCAAGCACACAGCGCGCCAACCAGCGCTCATCACGGATTTGAGAAAACTCTTGATGTTTTACAGCGACAATTTTATTGGCCTTCCATGTCACGTGATGTTCGTACTTACATCCGAAGCTGCGATACGTGCAAGAAAATCAAACCAACAAATTATGTCACACAACCTGAAATGGGAAGTTACCGGGAAGTCCACCGGCCATTCCAAAGGGTGTTTATAGATTTCCTTGGACCTTATCCGCGAAGTACCAACGGGAACAGTTATTTTTAATGCTTTTGGACCATTACACTAAATTTGTATTGTTTGAACCGATAAGAAATGCTACCGCCAAGGACGTAGTTATGTTTTTAAAGAAAAGAGTTTTTCCTATATTCGGCGTCCCTGAGTATCTAGTATCTGATAACGGTAAGCAATTTCAATCAAATTTATTATTCGATTTTCTTAAGCAATATGGCGTTACACATCAATTTACTCCAAAATACTCCCCGCAATCCAATGCGTCGGAAAGGGTGAATCGCACCATAATTTCGGCCATCCGCGCATACATTGGAGATAATCATAAGCATTGGGATGTGCATTTAGACGAGATTGGTATGGCATTAAGGAATGTCGTACATTCATCAACCGGATTTGCACCATATTTTTTAACGTTTGGGCAACATATGGTATGCCACGGATCCTCCTATCGGATAATGAAAGATTTCCAGCTGTTGAGTGATCGTCATTTTAAAGCAGAAGATAATATTGCTCGTTTATCAAATGCGCAGGAACTGGTTTTATCCCATCTGAAAACCGCTTATGAACGCAACGTTACCAATTACAACCTCCGTAGTAGACATCGAACATTTTTGCCCGGACAGCAAGTGTTCGTGAAAAACTTTAGCCAAAGTAATGCTGGAAGCAATTTTTGTTCAAAATTAGCCCCAAAATTTGTCAAGGCAATCGTCAGTAGGAAAATTGGCAATGTATCATATGAACTTAGTGGAATGAATGGTAAAAATCTAGGTATCTATCATGCTAAAGATATTAGGTAGTTTGATTCTTATGCGTAATTCATTTTGTCAAATAAATCAGGCAAGTCGGGTTCTTACATAGGGTGTAACTTGTATGTATATGTATATATGAAACAATTCTACTTTGTTTTAAAATTTGTTCAAATTTTTGTTGATTATTGATTATAAGTAATTAGATTCATATGGCCGGCTTTGAGACCATCTCAAGGGTGCTGGGTCTGCCCCACGATTTGTGGCGAGCACAAGTTGAAAATGAAAACAAAAAACAAAATAAATTGGAAAATATTATTGTACAGACTGTAATTAAGATAAGATATTTAAATTGTATAATTGCCAGATTTTAGGATTACCACATTTTAAATTATGTCAATAAAATTATGAAAAAAAAAAAAAAATTAGGGAAATCGGTAGAAGATGAGGGGGAGTCGAAAATTTGTTTTGGTCAAGTGATGACCTATGGACATAAAAAGAGAAGTGAAAAAAAAAATGGACTCGAGGATTACAATAAATACAAATAAATTGAGATTGGAAAAAAAAAAAATTTGTAATGAATGATAAAACGAAATCTAATTAAAAAAAAAAAAAAAAAAAATTATTAAACTTTTAATAATAATAATAATATAATATTAATCTTAATTTAATTAAATATTAAATTAATTGATAATAATAAAATAAAATACTATAGACTATAAAAGTGGAAAGGAAATAAAACGTGCATAAAATGTTAATAGTGATTGTCCAATATTGGATTGAAATGAAAAATAAATAAAACAATACAAGAACAGTGAATTTTTAGGTGATTATTTTGTGAAATATAAATTAAAGATTATTGAAAATTATATTTTACCAGAAAAAAAATAAGGCCAATAAACATTATTCGAGGTCGTAACGGTGGTAATAATAACTTTACATATAGACAATAAGTAGAAATAAAGTTTTAATAATAAGTTTTTGATATTCGATCTAATAATAATATAAATAAGAGACCAACAAAATAACAAGTTGCATACTTGAAAAAAAAAAAATCAATCTTCGTTCTTCGAAGCGCTCTTAAAAAAAAAAAAAAAACACCTATAATCGGATCCGCAACGGTAGATATTATTAAGGAATTTTTTTTATATAATTTAATTAGAGATTAATTAGTTTTCTTAGTTTTGGTGATGGGTTTCTTTTATGTTTTTTATGATAAATTAAAATTTAAGTTAATTTCTTTAATTTAATTTAATTTGATTAATTATATTAATATTAATCCAATTATTATTGTCATCATATATATTTGTTTTCATTTTCTTTTTCTTCTTATTTTTTTTAAATAAATGCTTTTACACAAATTTTTTTTTTAAACAAAATCAGTTTTTAATTATGAGTGAGTAAATTTTTTTTGCAGTTATATTGGTGATGAAATGACGCGATACCGACGCTTCTTATAGTGATATTTTTTTTTATCATTGTCAACAACAAACAGCATTTTCAAGCTCTCCTGTGGTCCAGGAAAACCCCCCCAGTCCACTGAAACCTAGCCGGTTAACATTATGCTGTCTGGATAACCACTTGAGAGTCTGTGGTGGCTTTCGGCGAAAAAGTCAAATCTTTGATTTTCTTCGAAAGCTGTTACACGTTCGATGTTGAAAGGCCGAATATCGGAAGGCCGAATGTCGAAAATCCGAACGCCGAAAGTCCGAATGGGTCGGAAGGCCGAATGCCGAAAGGCCGAGTGTCGTTTGGCCGAATATGTCAAAAGGCCGAATGTCTAACGGCCGATTGGGTCGAAAGGCCGAAGGTGTTGAAATGCCTAATGTCTAAAGGCCGAATGGATCGAAAGGCCAAATGTTAAAAAGCCGAATGCGTCGAATGGCCGAACGTGTGGGAAGGCCGATTTGGTCGGCATGCCAAATTTTGATTTAATTTGCCTTCACTTAATTGATTGCAATCAATATTTAAAACCATTCAATTTATTTCTTAATCTTAAATAATTTATTTAAATGAAAAATATAAATTCGGCCTTTCGAAATATAGCTATTCGATATACGGCCTTCCGACCCTTTCGGCCTTTCGAAATTCGGCCTTTCGACCCATTCGGAATTTCAACAGATTCGGCCCCTCGACGTTCGGCCTTTCGACATTCGGCCTTTCGACATTCGGCCTTTCGACACGCTGAAGTGCTAAAAAATATTTTTAAACTTATATTGAATAATGAATTTACTGATGATTTAGTTTTAGTTTTAAGTCTTCAATTGATCTAATTTTCTTGGTTAATTCTGACTTAAGGGTCTTGCATTGGATGGATAAGCGTTGTTTTATATAAGTAAAAAAATTTAGTTTATGTGGTTTAAAATCTTTCGCATCTCAGCTGCCCATAATCACCACCCCAAGAAACATGTCACAGTCTGCCTAAAAGTACTTTAGTTAGTTGTCATACTGATTGTTTGAATCTTTAGTTAGTCAATCCTGTAAGTGTCTTTAGAATCATTTGGACAATAACCCAAGCTATCGATAATTAAAACTTGTTCTTTAAATTCTACAAATGAATATTTATTAAAATAAATTTACGTATTATCGAACAAAACGTTCAGTAAAATTATAATAAACAATTATTGAGTAATAAATTAATTTATTGTAAAAGGGACACAATGAAAACTTATGATAATTACTTGATTTTGCGATCGACGATCAGGTTTCTTGTGCTAATTTCAATTAAATTTTTCGAACTGGAGAGCTTGTGAATTACATTATTTAACGAAAGTAGCAAAATCTCCTCAGAAATGATCTGATCGGACTCTACGGGTCGAGATTATAGAATTCAAAGAGTTTTAATTTTTTATTTCAGCAGAAACAAAAAGTATTAGCTATTGAAATACAAATAGGTATACTAGACCAGACCTCATTGAACTCCCCAAAGCCGCTTAGCATTGGACCTTTTGCGCAAGGATAATGGGAAAACGTCAGGAAAATTTCAAAAATATTAACTCGAGAAATGAAATATATGTGGACTGAATTATTAACCCTCATACGATCTTTGGCTGAAATTTCACCCATTTTAGATTTTAATGCTCTATAATTTTTTTTACTATTAAGACTGCCTCGACTAAGTTCGAAACTAAAAAAAGTACGCCAGCGACCTTTGGGTGAAATTTCACCCATATCAGTATGTATCTACATATATTCGGTATTGCACGTACAAGATTCAGGTACATGTTTGAATTTAATCAGAAAAAAAAAAATTATAATTTGTGTGAAATCCAGTGCAAACTTGTCATAATAGTATTATAAAACCAAAACTAACAACAATAAAAAGCCGCGAACAAACATTCGCACACAACCACACTACTTTTGTATTCTTGCATCAGTTTTCCTCGTTTCTTACATCTGTACCCAAAACCAAGTTTTTAGTTTATTGGTAAAGAGGTAAGGAACTAGGAAAAAAACTGATGCAGGAATTCGAGTGTAAACAGAATTATTAGTATAGTGCTTATAACACAATACTACATAAATTCGTGTATTTCATTTCTTCGATTTCAAAGGAATTTTTATTTTTGTCTCGATATGTAATTCGCTAAATGTAGTCGCTAGTATTGACATAGACCTTTATGATTCACTATGGTATTCTATTATTTTTTGATTTGTCTAAAACTATAAAAAAAAAAATAGTGTACATTATGGTAGAGAACTATTGTTGAAGATTGGAATGACCTTGACAATATCACGATTCAGGCATATATAGGAACCCTAATTTTGGCCGGGGTTAACAAGTTTAACGGGGAATCTATTGATAATCTGTGGGATGATCAAAAGGGCAGAACAACGTCTCGATGTACCATGGCGAAAAATGACCACTCAAAATGATTACTCGCGTCATACGGTTTGATGATAGGAGCTTGCGATGAATTGGCGCCTATTCGTAACATGTGGGATAAATAAGTTGGCAATAAGCCACTACTTTATGCTCCCTATTATGAAAACGTGACTATTGACGAGAAATTGTTGGCTATTCGTGGGCGTTGTCCTTTCAAGCATTATATACCATCTAATCCAGCAAAATATGGTTTTAAAATATGGTTTTTATGTAATAGAACCTCGAAATTTGCTTTGAACATGCAGGTATACACTAGAAAAGAACCAAATTCAGCACCTGTAACAAATCAAGGTTAGAAGACCTAGTAAAAGACTTAAAGGGTCTTAATATCACGTGCGATGAATTTTTACAACTCTCAACTTGGCTAAAAATCTATTCAAACATAAAAATACAATTATTGGAACGGTACGCTCAAATAAAAGATTTTTACCAGCCATCACGAAATAGGAATTACGTCGGCGTCCCGTATTTTCCGGCAACTTTTATTTTTTCGAAAATATATCGTTGGTATTCCAAAAAAATATATATTAATGCCACAGTTTTGAGCACATTTCATCACACAACTACTTCCACGGATGCAAATTGATTACCTGAAATGATCAACTATTACAATAAAACCAAGTCTGGTGTCGATACCTTAGATCAAATGGTTGGGACCTACACAACAGTACGAAAAACCAATCGCTGACGTTTCGCCTTATTTTGTAAGATGATACACGTTTCAAGTGTCAATGCATATATTTTGTGGCTGGAAGTTGACCCCGACTGGAATAAATACCAACTATTCAAACGACGTTTGTTTCTAGAATAACTTGGAGCTGACCTTGTCTATCAAAAAATAATAAGAGGACCCAGATTACCAAGAAGAGGAAGGTTTTCAATGGACCTTGTCAAACATTTATGGCACAATGCTACCGCATTGGATATAACAGAAACATCTAGTATAATGGAAGCGTCTGGCTGACATTGTCTATAAACAAGTAATAAGAAAGCCCAGATTACCAAGAGGAAACTCTTCAATGGACCTTGTCAAACATTTACGGCACAATGCTACCGCATCTGATATAACAGAAACATCTAGTATAATAGATGCGTCTTTTGCCACCAGACCGGCCAATGTTACAGAAGAAGCCGATGTTAAAAAAAGGAAAATCTCGGGGTCTCGTTGTGAGTTTTGCTCCAAAAAAGATAGAAAAACTTATTCAGTTTGCCATACCTGCCAAAGATCTGTCGGTGAACACAAGACCGTTGTTTACTATTGTCCGAATTGAAATAAAACCACTTAAAAAATAAATAAAATTAACTGTAACCAAAATGAAAAAAATAATTATTTTTCTTTATTTCAATATGTGGGTGAAATTTCACCCAAGGGTCACATGTGTAACTTTTTCTAAGGGTCGTAAGAGGGTTAATCAAATTTTGCGAAAAAATAAATTTCTCGAAAGAACTTGAAGAGATTTTCAGCATAGTTAGTTCTAAATATAGTTATTGTAATTCATCCACATTACAATTTCACCTGTTAGGGGCTACTGCTGCGCTATTTCCAACGACAAATTTCGAGATTGTGTTTTGTTGGAATTTTGAAAAACGGATTCTTGTAATTCACAATAAACTCTCAGGCATCTCGGTGTTCGGATTTGGTAGGTTATTCGTATTTATATTCGAATGAAATGAATTACATGTAGCATTCATTGGTCATTTAGATTAATTTAGATTTTCAGGCTTTGATTAGCGTTAAGTTGCTTGGCTTAGTAATTGTGAACAATCCAATATTTTCAAGATTATTGGAGATTTACCAGTTAATTTTCTCCTTTTTTGTTACCTTAAAGGTTTTCATGATTTTCCAGAATTCGGGAATTGAGAATATGTTTTCGAATTTTTCCAGATATCAAATTTCTCGATATTACTCGAAATGTACCAAAAAATAGAGTTAATACTTAATGTTTCGGAATCAGAGACTTTTGACATATACATATTTTATTAAATTTTTAAGCATTTAGGCCTTGGTCGAGATTTAATTAGCATATTGGCGGTATAGCGGGTTGTTGGGTTGGTTGGTATCGAGATTATCCAACACTTTCGATATTATAACTGAAGATTATTGGAGATTTTTGAGATTTTCAAAATTGTTGAAGAATTTTTTTGATTTTATTGAAAATTATTCCAATTATTCTTAATTGTTTAAAGTCTTGAGTTGCTGATTAAGTTGAATTACAAAATGATCTTTAGGATGATCATTTACGATATTTATGGTTTTAGTAGGTAAAGTGAAAATATATAATACGCCGATAGATAAATAAGATGTCCGCGTTGGTTGCTGTCCTCTGGCCAACGTAACATTTAAATCTGTTGATTATGATTGTTGGTTCTTCAAAATATTTAGCTAATTTGGAAAAAACTCACATTTCTTACATATTGTACCTGTCTATTAAAAACTGTATGCTCATCAAGTATCATCTCCCTTCCTGCCCCTCCCCTCCCAAACTAAACAAGAAAACCAAAGCTGTCGTTTGACATCAAACTAAAAAAAAATACTATGAGCACAGAATAGAGCTTTTACACCATAAATAATGATTCAACATGGTTTTATTATCACTTCACGCTTCTTTCTCTATTTAACTAGCAAATGGAAGGTTTGGCATGTGGTATTATGATGTAAGGAAATAAAAAAAATGTCGTTATCTAAAAGTTGATGTTTACAAAAGAATATGTTCACGTAAACGAAATTATGAGAATATTTGCTGATTACCGATTGGTTTTGGTTCGCTGAAAAAGTTCATAGTGAAATTTTTGTTCGCATGCAATGCATGCATTGCATGATGCGTCGATTGACAATGTCGATCGATAATGATTTTTACAAATATCTCCAAGTGATTAAATTTAGAAATAGTAGTTGCTAGTTTATTAAATTATGTATTAGGGTTGGTACTTAAATTTCTTTAAATAAAAATAACATTAGAATAGATTTAGGTTAGCACCGGAATACTAGTTACAACAGTTGTGATTTAAAGCAATGTAGGCAAGTGCAGTGGAAATTCACTAATGTATATGTTATGACATTTTATCAATTTTAGGGGTGGAGAGTGAAACTGAACGTGGGCGGTAAGTAATAGTTTAGGGCTCACTGATATAAATCATTTTAAATTTATTAGGTACTAATTTGCAGAATGGTGGAAAGAAATATTTGAATTTTTGTTTTAAAAGATCGTAGATGCATTAAATACTTCGGTCTAAAAAGTCTAAAATATTTAAATCCTGTCAAAAATGACCAAAAATTTTGTTGGTGCAAAACCACTTTTCTTGAAGTTTTAAAAATCTCTGTGTTTAAAAAAGCAAAAAAAATTTCCGTCCGTCTGTCTGGACGTCTGGATGTCTGGATGTCTGGATGTCTGGACGTCTGGGTGTCTGGATATCTGCAGCTATGGTATCTCGAGAACGGCTTGTCCGATTTAAAATTTATTTTAGCCAATCTGTTTCTATGGTCAAGGCGGAGATTTGAAAAGCTTTTGGAATCTGTACATCAAGAGGGTCGGGTACCTGCCAAACGAATTTTCGCAAAACACCTGGTTATATAAATATTTACGAATTTTTATATATGCCGGTTTGAACATTGAATTGGCATAGTTTGGGGTTGAGCTGAAGGTTAAGTTAGCGGTTAATATGTGGGTTGAGTTGAAGTTGAGTTGGAGTTGAGTTGAAATTGGATTAAGATATAATGAACAATTGGCTAATTTTTTATATATGCTGGTTTGAGGATTGAACTGAAAGAGAGTTTGAGTACGGTTGGGTTGAGTTGGGGGCCGTTTGCCGGTTGAATTGGGGTTGGATTAGTGTTTAGTGAGCAGTTGAGAAATCTGTATACCTAAGTATATTATTTAAACAAATTCACACACCTTGATCGTTTTGAGCCAAACTGTACACAAATATTGTTTAATACTTCAGAAAGGTCATTATATCTTAAACCTCAAATTGAACTTTTTACTTTTTAGTTGAACCTTTAGCAAATTATATGAATGGTCAATTAGGATGGAACTTGGCTATTTCTTAATGAATTTATTTGACATCCGGGATCCAAAAGGGATTTTAAAATTGTTATTGGATAAAGTTCTGAAATATGGCTAAGTATGAGGGAACTTCCCTATTTCTAGAGTCTAAGTTCTATGTAAATATGGCCAAGTATGTTGGAACTTACCTATTCCTCAACCAAATAATGAAATTCGGCTTGTACATCGAAAATAGGTTTCTAAAATTATTTTTGGATAAAGTTCTGGAATATGGCCAAGTATGAGGGAACTTATTTGATTTCTCAACCGATTATGATCAAATTTGACATATGCGCTTGAAATGGGATTCTGAAATGATTTTCGGGTGAAGTTCTGGAATATGGTATGACGGTATGCTGGTTTGATGATATGATGGCATAATCGTATGACGGCATGATGGTGTGATGATACAACAGAATGATAAAATGATGGTATGATGGTATGATGACAAGATGGTATGATGGTATGAGGATACAGTGGTATGGTGGTACGATGGTTTGATGATATGTTGGTATGATCGTATTATGGTCATGGCATGATAATGTTGCTATGGTGTTCTGAAGTTATGCCGATATGATGGTATTATGGTAAGATGGTATGATGGTATGTTGGTAAGACGGTATGACGGTACGATAATATGATGGTATCTTAATAAGGTAGTATATATGATGGAATGATTGTGTGATGTTATGATGATATGGTGGTATGATGTGTTGGTTTGTATAATGGTGTGATGGTATGATTGGACATTTAAAGTTTTAATTGCAGAAGCTGATATCTTACCCTTTCACAATTTTCCAGGAAAGAACAAGGAGGTTTATAGGCAATTATAAAGAAGTTTTATTCAATAGGGATGTTATAGGGTCACCCATTTTTTTACAATTTATTTTTTAGATTGTTGTTATCAGTTTTTCAAATTTACCGTATAAGATTTTACATTTTAAAATAAAATATAAGTTATAGCGCATAACAGGAAAATAATATATTTCTTTAATAAAAATAAAAAAATAAAACTTTTCTTAAGTCATCCTTTGAGTTAAGACAGTAGAACATAACAAAATGAAAATAATCCCGCCATTTCTCACCATAATATTCTATAAATAAAGCACCGACGTCTACATATGTTTCAGATTTCACAAAATTGCCTAGCGGTATTGCTCTTGCTTGAATTTATTAATGATATTTTGCTAAATTTTTTTAAAAATGATTTGCCAATATTCATATTGGCGATCTAGTTAGGCTCACTTCTGACCGGAATAGTACCAATTCGCTGGGTTCAATAATATGATCCTTGGATCAAACTATATTTTCAATGTTAACAAATACTCGGTCAGGTGGCATAAAGGTATGGCCGACCACCGGAAAAATTAGTTCAACCGTCTTCACAGAGGCTGGAACAGTGCTTAAGCATTTAACTAGCATAGTTAGCGCAGTTCTATTTTTATTTTTTCTGCCGCATCCGCAAGCAATAAGCCTTACAACTTTCACCGAAGGAGGAAATTCTGTTTCATTTAATCGATGAAAAACCACATATGCTATTTCGTTAGAAGATTTTGGTCTTTCTACTTCAGACCAGGAATAAATAAAAACATTACATGGTATGTAGTAAAGCGGCTTTTTGATGTCCCCTACACGATGGTAAAATTATAAATATATAACTGGCGTGAATAATACGCATCTTCAAGTTTCTTTTCGCAGTCAAATGAGAATAATATTATTTCCGGATCCGTATTTTTGAGTATACCGTAGAAAGTCGAAGCGTTACAAGATGAAGTTTTTTCTCGGTTAATGTACTACTTTTCTAAGTTTGGTCTGTTATAAATTTTAACCTTTCCTTAAACCGTAAGCATGTGGAACATGCGTCAGTCAACGGTGAACCAAATCCATTATTGTAATCGGTGTTAAAAATTGTTCGAAAAAAGATTCTTTGAATTTAAAATGTTAGGTTTTATCGGTACTTGAACAAAACATTTTTTTTTAAAAGGGTGAAATTATCGATTATTCCTTAATTTAATCTGGCTCGCTCAAATTTGCGTTAGACATACGTTCGTCATAATTACCATTCCAGAAATATCACACGGAAGATAATTTCTTGTCGTTTGAAAATGGCGGTAATGACATTCAATACAAGTCAGAGACTCAATAAAATTTCTCACTGAAACTATTTTCTCCAAAACGTTGTGGGACGTACGGTCTCACCCACGTCTTTCTGCTTGAAGAGCGCCATCAACCAGAAATCTTTTCGCAAGACTACAGACGCGATTCTTTTTGATAACCAAAATCTGCAAGAACGCTGTTTGGCCAATCGTTTATTTTTCCTTATCGTGGCAAATTATTAAATATTTCATACTCATAGCAAGGTGGTTTTTTAAAATTTTCTAAAATGGTTCGCCTTTGTGGTGCTTGAAACTGCAAACTTTTAAGAAATTATATATCTTGATCTTTTTTCGTCGTATGTTTGAAGTAACTAGAATGATATTTCTTGATATCGAACAAATTAAAACCGTTACACCATTACACTATACTGAAAGAGAGAATATTCCTTTAAACAACAAACAAAACTAAAAATGTAACGACTCGTGATCGGTCTAACCATTGGTAGATATCGATATTTGCATTTTTTTTTATTTTCAAGTCTTATTCTACGGGAAAGAGACTCTGTTAAATTTAGCCGAAAGTTTCCAGCCGAAAGTAAAAGCCGATAATGCAGATTATGTTATTGACATTCCAGCCGAAAATAAATCAGCCTCTAGAGTGTTATGTCTGGAGATGGATTGCATTGATGTGACTTGTCAATAGCTATCACAGGAATAAAATTTAGTTCAAGTTTCCCGTGGGAAATCTCGGAAAATTCGATTTTCCAAAAATTATTAGAAAATTAGTATAAAATCAGCCTCTAGAGTGTTATGTCTGGAGATGAATTGCATTGATGTAAATAATCAATAGCTACCGCAGGAAACAAATTAAGTTCAAGTTTCCCGTGGGAAATCTCGGAAAATTCGATTTTCCAAAAATTATTAGAAAATTTGTATAAAATCAGCCTCTAAAGTGTTTTGTCTGGAGATGGAATGATTTGATGTGACTTGTCAATAGCTATCGCAGGAAAAAAATTCAGTTCAAGTTTCCTGTGACAAATCTCGGAAAATTCGACTTTCAAAAAATGATTAGAAAATTAGTATAAAATCAGCCTCTAGAGTGTTATGTCTGGAGAGGGATTGCATTGATGTGACTTGTCAAAATCTATCGCAGGGAAAATTTGAATTCAAGTTTCCCGTGGGAAATTTCATAAAATTCTAGTTCCCAAAATGTTAAATCCCGAGATTTCCCACGGGAAACTTGAACTGAATTTTTTTCCTGCGATAGCTATTAACAAGTCACATCGATGCAATTCATCTCCATACATAACACTCTAGAGGCTGATTTTATTTCAGTTTTATGGATTCTTCTAATTTTCCGATATTTTCTACGAATAGGTAGGTTAACAAAAGTTTTACACGTAAAACTATTTATACAGTTTTTTATTTAAATCCATGTATCCTATTTACTTTCGGTGATAACTACTAAATTTTTTATTTTCGGCTGGAATGTTAATATCATAATTCGCATTATCGACTTTTTACTTTCAGCTGAAAACTTTCGGCTGGGGTTAGACAATCTGCATTACCATTTTTTTTTTACTTTCTCACTTTCGCCTGGCAACTTTCGGCGAACTTTAACAGTATGGGAAAGAGACAATTTCAGTGATATGCATAACTCAATTTTGAAAAATTTTAATTTATCGGATTTTGCATTTGAACCCCTCATATGATACAACGTATGATGGCATGACTGTGTAATGGTATGACGGTTGGATGATAGTACGATGGTAGGATGTAACGAGAATTTGATGATATGATGGTATATGAAGTTATGGTGGATTGATGGTAAGATATACATAATTGTGTGATTTAGCGTTACTTTGGTACAAGGGTGTGATTTTATGATGGTATAATGGTATAGTGTCATAATGGTATAATGAAATATTGGTATGATGGTATGGCAGTAAGCATGCCGGTGTGATTTTAGGTACTTTCCAATTGTGGTATGACGGTGAGTAGGGTTTGATTTGAAAATGAGTTGTATTTGAGAGAGAAGTTAGGTTAAGGATTAATTTAAGGTCGAGTTTAGGGTTTAGTGGGAGGTTAGATTGAGTTAAGTTCATATAAGCATGTAGCTTTCGTATCGATAGAATTTTGGGATTGGGTTGGCAAGAAAGGAGTTGAGCAGATGGTTCGGATTTGGGTCGAGATAGGTTGAGTTGAAGTAAAGTTAGGATTTAGTTAATTTGCATTAGGGTTAAGTGAATTGTTCGGTTGGGGAATTATTTAAGGGTTGATTTGGAGTTAGGTTAAGGGTTGATTTTAAAGTTTATAAAGGGCTGATTTGGTTATTAAGATGATGGCTGGGTTAGCCATTAGTTTAGTAATAGTATTTAGGATTGTATCGCGATTGAGATAGAGGTTGAGTTGTAAATTAAGCTGGAGGTTGAGCTGAAGACTGACTTAAGAGGTTAACTTTGTGATTGATTTGGGAGTTGAATTAATCAAGACGAAGTTCTGATCACTATACAAGGTTTCAGCCCTTTATAACTGTATAGGTTGAATCTGCTTCAATTCTAGTTTTCAGATTAATAATTAATATATTTGATTTATGTTGCATAGCCATTGTATTGTCTTAAATTACTAGTTATCGGCTATAACTATAAGTTTCAGTAACCGGGCCGATTTTGATGTTACTAACTAACCTATCAAGACTCGACTGGTTTACAACACATGAAAATTACCCTCTAGTATAGACCGGACTATTTAAATAATTTCATAAGAAATTAACAAATCATAAAGAGGGGTTTGCCATTAATGCAAAATCAAAATACCTTAACGAATATGTAATATAAATAAACCACAAATATACACATAAAGATATACATATTTTCTACTAAACCAAAAATTTATTCCTCTTCTTATTTTCAAAAATATCAAAATTTATGATTGTCAGGCGATGAAAAATCTTGTTGAATAAAATTTAGTTCGCGTGTCCTAAAGAAAAAAGAAAATGAATCGAGACACAAGACAAACGACGAAAAACGAAAATACTTCATTTTTCAACGTTTTATTTTGAAAATTGAAACACATACCATAATAATAAAAATATTATATGTATTGTAAATAATCGTAATAAAAATAATACTAAAAAAAAAGCAAGTGAAAACATAAAATAATTTCTTTTTAGTTTTTCATGGTTATCAAATGACAAAAAAAAAAATCTACAACAAAAGTGTACGTTTGTACCGTTTGTGTATTTGGATATACATACATATCAAATACACTGTACACAAAAGGATGAATAACTGTTTTTTTCCTTTTTACAACAATTTCTACTTCTTGTGTTTATTTTATTTTATATTTGCGACAAAATTAATGAGCCGGAAATAAAACAAAAAGAAAGTAGTGTATAAGTATATATAGTATGCATATAAGAAAATGTTTTGTCTTATTTTTATTTATAGTAATTTATTTTATCATTGTTGTGTTTGGTTTCGTTTTTTTTTTATTTTGAAAAATGATAACATGAAAATGGATTTTGATGGAAAAATTATGGTAATCATCGATTTTGTTTTTCGGGTTGTATAGTTTATATCAATTTTGTTTTACTTATATAGAAAATTGTTATTTAAGTATCTTTTTGGGACAAATAAAATAAATAAAAAAGAAAAGGGTTCAAAAAGAAAATTGACAAGTGTTTATGAAATATTTGAAAATATGAAATAAAATGGTTTAGTTTTGTTTGTGATATTTTTATTTTATTTTGTGTATATTATTGGGTTTTGGAAATGTTTTCTTTATCAATAAAAGTTTTCAATTCTCCTTTTTCTTGGTGTAATGAATAATAAATTTTGAATATTTAAATATCCATAAACTATTTTACTTTGGTTTGGAATTAAAATTTTGTAGTTTACAATTTATTAGTAAACTAATTGAAACAATTTAATAATGTTTAATTGTTATGGATTACTGATACTAAACTGTACCTTTATATAATTGTTCATGTAATTACTTGCGCATCATCTTTTGTATATATGTATATATTGTATGTAGCAAAACCTATAAATTACCAATCTTGTATAATAATAGGCAGAGTTGGTCAGTCAACTTTCGTTATCGAACTTGTACAAAACAAAAAATGTATAAAAGTTATATTAACTATTAAATAAAATACATGTACAAATAAATATATAAATAAAAATAAATAAGATTTAAAGTTTAATAAATAAAATGAAATATAAATAGTGAATTGTGAGTTTTAATTTCTAAAGTGCAATATCCAATACCTTATTAATTTCCATACTAAAATCATATTACAACAAAAATTTGGTGACAGCGGTGGGATTGCTTTAGGCAGCAATTCTTGGTGTGGAAATTCCACTTGTTAAAAAACGCTTATTTATGGACAGTTATAACGAGAAATTAAATGCTAATTTTAACCCGAGAATATAGTGCAATATGAAAACACATGCGTTCGTGAAAATATGAAGCAAATATGTTTTATTTCAATTTAATAATAAAATGAAAAAGAAATTATTCACAATATAAAACATAAGTTTATCCTAAAAACATTAATTACAACAACAAAATAATTTCTTAATATTCAATTTTAACACTTAAATCACAAGTGTAGAAACGTATGATTTCGATGTACATACAAAAAAAACCTAATTAAACATCAATTTATTATGCGATACGAGTTTAATTAAAATATAATAGACAGCGTCATATTAACAAAGTCAACGGAATAACAGTTGATTGTCCATAATACACCAATCATACGATATCAATTCCGTAAATGATCATAAAAGTTTCAACATTATCATTATTTAAAATCAAATAAATCAAACGGTCGGATCATAATAAAACCAGCGATTCTTCTATTGCCATTATATTGTTATCACATGGCAATCAAACGGATTTAAAATTAAAAAGTTTATAAATAAAATTTTCATCCGTTCATCATTACGTAGTATGTCATTCTATTACATCACAAATCAAGATTTATCATAAAATCATGGGTTCATGTTTTATTTAATTTATAAATAATACCACGACATCAAGGTCGCAGCTGTATTTTAACATCTAATAATCATCACAAATCGCAGCAATAACGGATTCCATTGTTGTGCAATATTTAACAATGGAATACAATCATAGAATTCAGCTTTTACTTTCTTTTACTCTAGTAAAATAAAGTATAGTAATCATGAAAATTTTGGACCTTGAGATTTTTTAGAGATTTATTTGTTTTGAGGTCCCCTGAGTCCGAAAAAGTGGGTTTCGAAGTGGTGTCTGTCTGTCAGTCTGTCAGTCTGTCAGTCTGTCAGTCTGTCAGTCTGTCAGTCTGTCAGTCTGTCAGTCTGTCAGTCTGTCAGTCTGTCAGTCTGTCAGTCTGTCAGTCTGTCAGTCTGTCAGTCTGTCAGTCTGTCAGTCTGTCAGTCTGTCAGTCTGTCAGTCTGTCAGTCTGTCAGTCTGTCAGTCTGTCAGTCTGTCAGTCTGTCAGTCTGTCAGTCTGTCAGTCTGTCAGTCTGTTAGTCTGTCAGTCTGTCAGTCTGTCAGTCTGTCAGTCTGTCAGTCTGTCAGTCTGTCAGTCTGTCAGTCTGTCAGTCTGTAAGTTCTGTCTGTGTCCTCTCTACAGCCCAGATGGTTTAACCAATCAAACTGAATTTTCAGATTTAAGCTTTATTGATAAATGGGGAGGTCCCAGTGAATTTTACTCCAAATCGGCTAACCGGAATTGGCCACTCCCCTGGTACATAAAATTTATTTTGCAAATATCTTAGAAAGTATAAGGTTTACAAAAAACTACTTAATACAAAATGTTTCCAAAAATTAAAAACAAATAAAAATAAAAGAAAAGTGGGTTTTGAAATGGTGTCTGTCTGTCTGTCAGTTTGTCAGTCTGTCAGTCTGTCAGTCTGTCAGTCTGTCAGTCTGTCAGTCTGTCAGTCTGTCAGTCTGTCAGTCTGTCAGTCTGTCAGTCTGTCAGTCTGTCAGTCTGTCAGTCTGTCAGTCTGTCAGTCTGTCAGTCTGTCAGTCTGTCAGTCTGTCAGTCTGTCAGTCTGTCAGTCTGTCAGTCTGTCAGTCTGTCAGTCTGTCAGTCTGTCAGTCTGTCAGTCTGTCAGTCTGTCAGTCTGTCAGTCTGTCAGTCTGTCAGTCTGTCAGTCTGTCAGTCTGTCAGTCTGTCAGTCTGTCAGTCTGTCAGTCTGTCAGTCTGTCAGTCTTTCAGTCTGTCAGTATGTCAGTCTGTCAGTCTGTTAGTCTGTCAGTCTGTCAGTCTGTCAGTCTGTCAGTCTGTCAGTCTGTCAGTCTGCCAGTCTGTCTGTGTCCTCTCTACGGCCCAGATAGTTTAACCAATCGAACTGAAACTTCATATTTAAGCTTTTTTGATAAATTGGGAGGTCGCAGTAAATTTTACTCCAAATCGGCTAACCGGAAGTGGCCACTCCCTTGGTCCAGAAAATTTATTTTGCAAATATCTTAGAAAGTATAAGGTTTACAAAAAACTACTTCATACAAAATGTTTCCAAAAATTAAAAACAAATAAAAATAAAAAATTAAAAATTTAAAAATTAAATTTCCCAAAATTCTCTGTTCGTAAAAGAAAGTCGTGTGTTGGCCACACCTCCATTTTTTCATTAGTATCGTCAATGTTGGAACGCAATTAGTAATTTTTTTTCTTAAATTATTTTCATTCAATAAAATATGTTGTTGTTATTGTATTATTTGTATATCAGAAATTGTATTTTATTATTCTCCTATGTTCGAACTTAATGTCATCCGAAAATTTGTATAAATCAAATGTTTACCCCATTACTTTTCGAAATCGAAATATAAAGAAAATCAAAAGGCGCTCAAGATCTCTAATTAAAATATATAACGGAGATTATTCTGACGACATTAAATTTGCTGATTTATCTCAAGTAGACAGATATTTACAAAAATCTTCGCGATTTACAACGTCTATTTTAAATTTAGATGTTGCTCTAAAAATCATTCCTGATTTTGATTGTAGCACAGATCGTTTGCATAAATTTTTATTATGTTGTGATATGGCATATAATGATTTATTGCATACGGAATACGATAAATTTCTTAATTTAGTTAAAATAAAACTTTCCATAAAGCGTACGACATAGTGAAATTTACTGATTATAGTACATGGAAAGAGTTAAAAGAAGAATTAAAAAATAAATTTCAATGTTCCAAATCCATAGGACAATAACAAGTAGAGCTCATTAACGTTAAGCAAGAAAGAAATGAGAGCGTTTTGACATATCGCCGGCGATCTGACAATACCAGCTAAGTTCATTTATCCTTTTTTTCAGGAGGACAAAAAAACTGAATAAATTAAGTTTGTACGAATATAGAAAATATTGTAACGAATATCGTTTGATAATTTATGGTAATTAAATAGATTTTAGTTATATTTTAACAAAAAATTGTTTTATTGCCAGGAATATGTATAGATAGCAGATATTGCGTTTAGTTTTTTGTAAAGTTAGCAGATATTGCTAGAATATTGTTTCAATTTGGATGGGTTCATTACAAAAGATAAGCATTCTTAAGAGAAACAAGTTTAATATAAATAATAACAATTATTAAGGAACACATGTATTTCAAATAATTGTACAACATACAATCTATATTATTTAAAAAAAAAATCACAACTCAAACTAAAAATTATTATTTTTGTGTTTAGATTTCTTTACAGGAGGGTCTATCATGTCCCTCTATTTTTCCATTTCTAAATTAGGTTCCAGACTATGTGGAATTAAATCATAGAACAAGTGGCAATCCTTTGAAATGACACTTTTTTAGTCTTGTAAATGGTTCCATTTGTTTTTGGTAATTGGTAAGGGATGATTGTATAGTTTAGGATAAATCAAAACCGGAGCCACATTTTTACATCTCACTGGCAGGTCTTGAAACTCATCATTAAAATCAATTTGAATTTTTGTGTGACCTTTAGGGTCATAATAAATGGCTTTAATGTCTGCAACATGAGCATTTCTGTTAGGTCGAATTGCGGAATAGAGTTACCATTCAGGGTTAGTGAAATTTTTGAAGAAATCATGATTAAGTTGAATAACTTTGTACGGTTCAGGCTGGCTTCTTGCTTCATTGAACGTTTTGACATAGTCACTCGGCAATTCAATAACTCTGTTTTTAGCTTCCTTTCAATACAACTGTGCACGGAATCACATTTCATTTGGGTGTGTCCTTTTGTGAGATATTTTTGGGTAATTGCAATGCAGTGCAAATTAGCAAAGTTTAAATGAGCATTCGCCATAACATTATTTCGATTCTGGAATGTACAGCCATCAAAATAAATAATTATCGGAACATATTTTCCAATACAATGCCTCTCCAGGTAGTCTATGAGACAGGAAACAAAAGTAGAGGCGGATAGTCCACAATCAAGTTCAGTGAACCAATAGCAGGTCGCTTGATGACTAACACAATTGTAAAAAGTAAAATTATGGCATCCTAATTTTGTTTTAAAATACATTTTTGTAGCATTCATCGATGGGGCTACTTTTACCGCCTGTAGATCCATGCAAAGCATAATGCATTCATTCTGTAATGCTTTCGCCTTATCATTCGATTGTTCTTTTCGCGCACTGTCCTTCTTATCAATAAGATCCTTCCATTGACTTTCGTCGATATTTTTAGTTTCATACCCGATACATAAGTCGCAACGAACTTTCTTTGGAGTGAATAAGCTTAGATTCTTCTTCTTGAATATTTCCTTAAACGTCTTAATTCCAAGATATTCCGTTTGATTTTCGTCGCACACTTCTTTATAGACTCCATGCAACTGTTTAAGGGTCACAAAATGTTGTTCTAAGTATAACTTGTTCGTGTCTTTTCTAACATAATGCGAAGGTTGTTTGGGCAAATCGTCAAAAAATTTGTTTAAGAAATGTTTATATTTTTCAAAACAATTAAAGCGATAGTTCCTAATTTTACGCATTTCGTTTGGTTCGCATTTTGATTCATTCCATATGCGCTGTCTTTCACCCAGGATTCCACTGTGAAGCGCCTTAGTCCAATAGTTCTGAGAAACATATTCCGACAAACTTGTACCATTTCCTTACCATTATTCAACTTATAAATAAGGGTATTAGCTCTTCTGCTTTCATTTTCGGTTGTTTTTCTTACAGTGTTTTGAAGGCTAACATGTCCGGATACATAAACTTTTCTCTGGTCCCATGTCATATTTTTTCATAATTTCGTAAAAATTTGATTTCTAGCTTCCTCAGTGATACTGTTACAAAATCTTTTTCTGGAGATCAGACACATTTTTGATGAACACCGTTCTCCAATTTCTCTTGCAGCCCGAGGCACATTATGTTTGAAAGTTTTGTTTTTGTCGCGCGAGAATCCCAAATATGGTTCACCTTTCATTCTAGATCGTTGGCTTTTCATCCTCATCCATTTATTTTCGTCCACTATCTTACTCCTTTTTCGACCTTCATTCATATCTCCACAATCAGCATTTACATTGTTTTCTTGAACATCCAGGTTCTCATTATTTTGATTATTGTAGGATTCCTCTTGATCATCTTGATCACTTTCACTCTCATTTTCAGTATTAGGAACATAATCTGTGTCAGAATCATTATTTCCTTTACTCGAATGAATGTTAACTTCTCTTTCAACATCTTGATAAGGAGGATGAATGTTGATATTATTATTAATATCATTTAAATTTGAATAACTTTCTTCAGTTTCATTTGGAATAGGATTATTCAATTCTATAATTTCTATTTCTATTCCTTCGTTTAATTCTATGATATTACCATTTTCGACTATTTTAATCGGCAAAGTATTAATATCGAGATTGTCAAGTGCTTGAATATTTTGGTAAACACGATTTTCTGAAATTTCATTATCGCCATCATCAGTGTCTAAATCTTTCATGTCTTCGCAATATGAAATGGCGCGTTTGTTTTGCTGAAGTTGTTGAAGAGCAAGATTTAACATTCGTTCTGCCCGTGAACTCATATTAATTTCTGAAAACCAAATAAGGTAAAGTGCGAAATGAAGAATGTTACTTTAATAAAAAATATATTTAATTATCTACAATAAGAAAACAGCAAAACCAGTTTTGTTATTACTTAATTACATTAATTACATGGGTGTTGGGTGCGTCTCAATAGGGTAGGGGTTGACCGTCTATAGCCATGTATCTCGTGGTCTATATTCCAACGCTGCAACTATGTAGAAACCACCAAATGTGTCTAGTATACCTCCACGTGGTAACACCCGGGCAACGATGTGAAGCATCGGCGAAATACTAGAGGCGAGTGCAGTACACTATAAATGAGCAATGAGCGGAACAAATAAGGAAACTAATACCCCAGGTGGTACACCTATTGCTCAGGTAAATCCACCCTCTTCGGAGGTCGGTCTCATGGATTCTGGGGGAGACCAGCCATTGCTATACTACAATTATTTTAACCAATCCCAAGACATGTTGGTGAATAAACAAGTTCATTTGAGTGAAACAGAAAAGGAGAATTCACATCACTTCCAGAGGAGTGACAAGGCGGTAGTCCCTCCATTGGGGTCAGCAGCCACAACACTCGTTCTACAAACGAAGAAAAGCTTCACAATGAATTTTGTAAAGCTAATAATGCATAAGTTGAAGCCAACAATATGAATAAGCCACTGAATATTACAATTGCATGGATGCAGGAGCGTATGAAGACGCTTGAAAACGAAGTTAAAGCTCTTAAGCCAAAGGAGGATATCGGTTCTACTCTTAACCAGAATACAACTCCACAAGAGTATCATACGGATGAAGAAGAACTAGCTCGAGAAACTGAGTGGATTAGAGTTAAAAGTGGGAGAAAAAAAAGGAGACGGAATAATATGCCCTCCCCACCTCAATTAAAGGATAATGTTCCAAATATTATCCAGAAACAACCAAAAAAAATACCTCTACCACCACCAATAGTAATAGTTGAAGTCAAAGACTACGATGTACTCTATGAAAAAATAAAAACAATAACTGCTAGTGATAAGTTTAATGCAAAGGTGATGAATGGAAACACCATCAAAATAAACTTAGAAGATGCTGAAACATACAGAAAAATGACAAAAATGTTAAATGAAGAAAAACGTGCTTGGCACACGTTTGAAGATAAACAAACCAGACCAATTAGGGTCATGGCTAAAAACTTACACTCTACGTGTAAACCAGATAAAATAATTGATGACCTGAAAGCAAAAGGATTTAAGGCAACTGAAGCATCGATTAAGCTAAAACGGAGAGGCAAAGTACCTCTCAACATGTTTATGTTGACATTCGATACTGATGCAGATATCGAAAAAATTTATCAAATTAAGTACATCTTGGGGTGCAAAGTGGTTATTCAGCATCTAAGAAGATCTAACCTTATACCACAATGTAAACAATGTCAAGCCTATGGACATACACAAAAATATTGCAACAGGGAACCTAGGTGTGTCAAATGTTTAGGTAAACATCATACCAAAGATTGTGTAAAAGCCCAAAATGTTCAACCTAAATGCGTTCACTGTGGAGAAAACCATCCGGCTAACTACAGAGGATCCAGCGTTGCTATTGAACTGCAAAATATCAAAAATAAGAACGTGATTGCTAAAAATCCAAGTTCATTCAGGAAACAAGCGGTTAAGATGAACCGACCCGAAGTAAATCGTAGAGTGTCGTCGAACCTACTGGCCAACTGATCCAAACAAAGTACCAGATCTGATTGATTTCTTTATAATATAGAACATATCTGTAAATTATGTACAAGTAGATTAAAGCCACGACTTAAACTCTGATCATTCACCAATACTTCTAACGTTAAGTGAAAAAGTCATTCAGAAAGAAAAAACCCATTTCTAGTAAATAATCACACTAATTGGGCATGCTTTAGACTATCGCTAGAACAAAAAATTAATTTTATGGTTCCATTAAAGACTGAAGAACAATTAGACAAAGAAGTTCACAAATGTGTAAAAGATATACAGCAATCAGCTTGGGAAAATACTCCTGAAATTAAAACGAAAATCAAGGAAAACAACTACCCTATAGAAATTAGGGAACTCCTAGCAGAAAAAAGAAGAGCGAGAATAGTATGGCAACAAACAAGGGCCCCCCAAGATAAAACTCATTTGAACAATCTCACTCAACAATTAAGAAGAGAGGTCAAAGAATTGAAAGATGAATCAATCAGCAACTATTTAAGAAAATTAACTAATGATAACAGTACTGATTATTCTCTTTGGAAAGCAACCAAAAGAATCAAAAGACCAATAATGCAGATTCCCCCAATAAAAATAGCAGGTGAGAAATGGGCTAGAAATAATGAAGACAAAGCTCGAGAATTTGCCGAACACCTCGAAAAAATATTCCAGCCATATGAAGACCAAACGTTGGAAGCCGAGATAATAACTGAACAAGCTGTGCAAGAAAGTAAAGAAATCCTACCCACAACACCAAAAGAAGTCATGCGTGAGATAAAAGCTAATATGAATACGAAAAAAGCTCCTAAGTACGATCTTATTACTGCAGAAATCTTAACAGAACTGCCAAGGAAAGCTCTGGTGAAACTCACTAATCTTATAAATGCAGCATTTAGAATCAAATGTGTACCAAGCTTATGGAAAATTGCAGAAGTAATTATGATCCCAAAACCTGGGAAACCACCGCACATAACATCGTCTTATAGGCCAATTTCGCTATTGCCAGTCATATCCAAACTCTTTGAGAAGCTTCTGGTAAAAAGATTAAATCCGATAATCGAGAGTAAAAACTTGATCCCAAATCATCAGTTCGGTTTTCGCAACCAACACTCAACAATTGATCAAGTACACAGAATAACCAGTATAATTGAGAAAGCATTAGAGGAGAAAAAAGTCTGTTCAACAGTATTTCTAGACGTTGCACAAGCGTTTGATAGAGTGTGGCATGAAGGACTTAGCCACAAGTTAGGGAACCTTCTACCAATGCAATTTGCTAAGATACTGGAATCATACTTGAAAGATAGGTTCTTCAGGATTAAGTTAGATGATACATTTTCTGAATTGAAAGAATTAAATGCAGGAATTAAACAGGGCAGTGTATTAGGGCCGATTTTGTATTTACTATACACTTATGATCTTCCTACATTAGAAAACAACACAGTGGCAACTTTTGCAGATGATACGGCGATCTTAGCTGTTGGAAAAAGCAACGAAGAATCAACACAGAAGTTACAATCAGCTATAACTCAAATATATAAATAGACAAAAAGATGGAGAATAAAACTAAATAAAGCTAAATCAGTTCACATCAACTTTACAAACAGACGAATCGAACATATTCCGATTACCATAAATCGGGAAATAATACCGCATGCGAACACAGCTAAGTATCTCGGCATGACCCTGGATGCTAAACTACGATGGAAAGCACACGTGAAAAAGAAAAGTGAAGAATTAAGACTTAAATACAGAAAAATGTATTGGCTGATGGGAAGGAACTTTTCTTTATCAACATACAACAAGCTTCTACTTTATAAGCAAATATTGAAACCGATTAGGACTTATGGTATTCAGCTTTGGGGTTGTACCAAACAGAGCAACGTAAATATCATCCAAAGATTTTAGAATATGGTATTAAGGAACATCGTTGATGCACCTTGGTATGTCAGGAACAATGACCTTCATAGGGACCTTAAAATGAACCTCATCTTAAATGAAATCCAGGAAAAAGTATGGAGACACGAAGAAAGGCTCCGCCAACATGTGAACATTGAGGCAACTCAGCTCCTAAGCATCACGAATTTAGTTCGCAGACTTAAAAGAACCAAACCTTTTGAGCTGGTGTGATTGTCAGTTTAAGCAGCATTATGCTGATCTAAAATCCACAACAAAGATGTGGTTTACTTCAATTTACCAAACACTACGGAACGCCAATGGGAAGAATCCATAGATTAATTTAAGTTAGTAAATTAAGTTAGTAAATTAAGTCAGAAACAAATTGCTCATTAGTCCAGGAGACTAGATTGTAATTACATAAAATAAATAAATAAAATTTATTTAAGAAAAAAAAAAAAACATTAATTACATGAATTTCGACTCATAAACGAAACGATCGATATACATGAAATACCTGCTATCTATGTATCAACCAAACATTATATAACTGCTATATACATCTCGCAGAAAACACTATTTTTTTATCGTATTTTTATTAGTTTCACTAAACTACTTAATTCAAAATATTAGGAAATATAGTATGTAACAGTACCTTATAATTAAAATTTCGTTTCCAAATTGTTACCAAAACAATACTCTGAACGTTTATAGTAAAAGCGATTTAAACTCAACAAGAGAACTGACAGAAAACTGATATTGTTTCTCCTATTACAGAAGTTATAGATAGCAGATATTGTTTAAGTAAAATAATGAAAACAAATACTTTTTTTACAGTTAGAAGGCTATCACAATACGTGCGCATGCATATTATGATGTTAACTGATTAAAATCCTCGTTTTTATCAAAATGTCAGTTAGCAGGTATTTTCAGATCGTCGGCGAAATGCAAGTAGGGTCGAGAAATTACTTTCTGAATTGAACGAAGTATTTATAAGTAGTGAAGGTACGGCTGTTTCAAAGACAATCATATACACCTAAATTCTAAAACAGCTCTTAAGGCTTTTCAAGAAGGCCTCATCGATCCAATCAAACTCATCATTAAAGCTTGTCATTTTACTACACTCCAGGATTCCATAAATAAAGCTTGTGAAGAACAACTTACTTTAAGTACACGTAATATCCTCAATTCTTATGACCAATCGAACAATGTTAAGTATCAAATTTGCGAACGAGTTGGACATTCCGCTGAGAAATGTTACAATCGATTCCCAGGTATAACGTATTAAAACATCAAAAACCGGAAATAACTGTAGTCCAGAAAGGTTTAATTTGTGCTTACTGTAAGGCGCCTGGACATTACATAAGTATTTGCAGAAAACGCCAGTTTGTTAACTCAAACAAGCATAAGGAAACCTCAAAACCACATATTCCATTTTCTTACATAAATATTACAAGCAATAATTTACAAAACAAACAAGCAAATCATAATTCAAATTGTTTCAATCATAAATTTAAATCCAAATTCAATTCATAATTATTGGAATTCAAATTTTTATTTATTTATTTATTTAATTATACACAAATAAGGCATAGCCTTTTTACAATATCCAGGGATATATTCCTATGTGTATTCCAGCAATTACACAGAAAATAATTAGAACAATAATTAAAATTAAATATAATATAATTAAAAATACAGAAGAAAAGATTAAGAACAAAAGATAAAACATTAAAAGACGTGATAATGGAAAAAGGAAAAAAGAAAAATAATGGAAACGAATTATGTGCCAATCAGTCCCTCGAGGTACAGTCCCTTGAAACCACGCAAATTAGATGCTGCCTTTGTAGACGGATTCAGACTATTCCAGAGCTTCACTCCATGGATAAAGAAAGCACGTTGTCTTGGCTTAGTTTTGCATAATTTAGGCAAATTTAAATTTAATGTTCTCTGCGATTTCGAAAATTTCAGTTTATCATAAAAGTAGTTCGGAACTTTATTTTTAGTCAAACCAAACATCACAGTCAACACCGACAGTTCCAAAAACTGGTTCAAGCTTACACATTATCTGTTCAGAAAGGTGCGAAATTGGATCGCCCATTCGCTTCAAAAATATGTATCTAGCACAAGAATTAAAAGCAACATTTAACTTTCGTAGGGACTTCTTGGAACATTGCGAATATATCGAAGAACAATATGAAAGTAAAGGTCCCACAAGAGTACGAATGATATGACATTCCACATCACTTGAAATAAATTTCGCCGTGCTCCACAATTTACCTAAGATACCATAAATTTTACCACATAGGTTATTAACATGGGTACTCTACCAATTTAATTTAGTGTCTATGATCAACCCCAGACTCTTGATAACGTCACAAAACTCAATTCTGTGATTGTCAATTAAAAGACTGTTTATCGGTAAATTTATACATTACAGCGTCAACCGAATCAATATCCCCGAAAGAATAAATTTGCAAATCATCTGCAAAAAGGTGATAGCAAATGTTTCCCGTTTGTTTAATTGATTGACAAATTTGATTTATGTACAATGAAAACAGAATAGGTCCTAAAATAGGTCCTTGAGGAACCCCAGATGTGACAAAAATGTTGTCGCTAAAGTTGCCATGATATTTTACAAATTGTTGTCGCAGATGCAAGTAAGAACCTATAAGTTGACAAGCACTCTTGGAAAAGTTATATTCATAACATAGTTTCGATAACAACATAGCGTGATCTACTTTATCAAATGCCTTTGAAAAGTCTAAGAGAACCAAAACTACAACTTTACCATCTTCAATATTAATAGTAATATCATCAGTAACTTTCAACAAGGCAGTTGTAGTACTGTGCTTGGTACGAAATCCAGATTATAGTTCATCCAATAGGTTATGTTTAGCAATAAAGCCACTGATCTGAGCATGAATAATTCTTTCAAAAACCTATGATAATATGGGTAATATACTTATAGGACGAAAATCAGTTACTGTAGATGGATTCGGTATTTTTGGAATATGCGAAATTGTCGCAATTTTCCACGCATCAGGAAATATCGATTTTGTGAGGCCAGAATTTATAATAAAAGTTAAGTGAGGTAGCAAAACCGGAAGTAGAAATTGAATGAGGTTAAGTGGAATACCATCAACTCCTACAGAACTCGATTTGATTTTATCCAGATGGAAACAAACTTCTTCAGGAGAAACATTTTTAAAGTAGAAAGCATTTACGTCAGCGGCAGAATGAACTGCATCACAAACAAAATTTACATCATTGGAGTTGAAAACCGAACCGAAGTAACTATTGAACTCATCAGCGGTAATGTCACATTTACACTCCGGAATTGGCGGATTTACATATGTGTTGAAGTTCTTCCAGAACCATTTACTCGTAGTATTATTGCTAAAACGATCATTAAAAAACTGGCATTTGGCAGCTTTGATCATATAATTTACTTTATTACGAGCTCTAACGTATTTTAACCTATTAATCTTATGCTTTCTCCAATTCTCATGTAGAAAATCACGAATATTACGGTGCAATAAAATAACATTATTAAAATACGGACCACGCACTTTACGCTCCTCACAAATCATTTTGATTGGTACAAAGTTATCAATAAGATAACGTATAAATGAATTTAAAAGTGATAACTGTTTATTAACATCACAAAAATGATATAATGATACCCAATTTAATGAATTAGCAGCCATCAGTAGCGCGTCCTTGTCAATATTCCAGAAATCTCTCACGTAAATAAATTGGTTACAAACATTTTTGTCAACAGGGAACACATATGACAGGGAACACATAAATCATATCATGGGTGGTTGCAATGCCAGGAATTGAGGTTTGAGTAAAAGTTTTTAATGTTGTTAGGATGATTGGCGAAGGCCAAATCAATTAAAGTGGCAGAATCACCCACAAAATTAGTAGCTACCTTTGAGACTAATCTAAGCCCACAAGATGACATTAATGATTTTAGTTGTTTAGCCGTAAGTGTTGAAGCGAGACAGTCAATATTAAAGTTACCAACAATAATGACCTCATTATATCGTGTCTTAAGATCACTTAAGACGGTTTCAAGATCTTTTAGGAATCCTAATTCCGAGGACTACAATTTGAGCGGATTGTATACTACACCCAGGACCATTTTCATGTTAAGTTGATTTCTAATTTCAATGAAGATTATGTCGAATAAAGAGTTTCTTGCATTAGTGTATATAACTTTGAATTTAGAAATTTTTTGACATAAACACCAACAACACCAACACCACTAGAACGCCGCCCCGAACGATCATTACGAAATAGAGTAAAATTGTCAAGATCAAAATGTTTACTAGAGTGTTTAGATTTCAACCATGTTTCTGAAATGGTAATAGCATGGAACGGGATGTCCTTAACGACTAACTTCAATTCTTCAAAATTAGGAACCAAACTACCTGGATTTAAATGGCAGAAGTTAAATAAAACCTTGTTGTCTGGTATGGATGATTTTAAAACAACGTTCCTGACATCTACCGAGCCAGCCCCGTCAATATGTCTACTACCCATCATAATTATGAAGTAACGAGTTTAGTGTCAAAAAACTTATACCAGAAAAGCAAACAGGCACACAATTTACAAAATAGAGATGGAAAAAGGAATAAAAATAAGAATGAATGAAAATAATAAAAATATTGATTGATTGATTGATTGATTGCGATGTACGATCAAGCATTAAGCAAGTCTCCCGTATTATAAATGCGAATGAATACCATACCACTATACACTAAAAAAATGCCAGTTCCTCTCTAAGCAAATGTGAAAAGAAAACAGAAGTAATAAAAAATTATCCTTAACCAATTAATCAAAAACAAGTTAAATCATTTTTAGGCTTAGCATGTTATTACCGCCGTTTCATAAAACAATTTTCAGAAATATCCAAACCTCTTTTTTTTGCGATGAATCTTTCACTAAGCTAGAAAATTGTTTATTAAATACTCTGATTTTACAACACCCCGATTTTTCCTTACCATTTACAATTACAACCGATGCGAGCGACATTTCGATCGGTGCTGTTCTATCCCAAAATTCAAATGATTTTGATTTGCCCATTGTATTTGCTAGTCGAGTGCTGAATCAAGCTGAACTTAATTACCCAACTATAGAGAAGGAGCTATTGGCGATAGTATGGGCTTGCGAACATTTCCGCTCACATGTATATGGTCGTCATTTTTCCATAATTACAGATCATGGATGTGTAATTTAAAAAATCCTTCCTCTCGGTTAATGAGGTGGCGTATTAGATTGAAAGATTTTGATTATAAGGTATATGACAAACATGAAAATCACAATTAAAATTCCTATTCTTTAAACCGAATAGCAATTATACCAGATCCATCTAAAGAACTTCCTTCAACTTCGAAAGAAAGAAATGTCATAACTCGATCGAAAAGCAAACAACAATCAGAAATTAGACAAAATTTCGAAAATCCCCAAAATACTGTAGCTACCGAAACAAATTTGACAAATTCTACAATAAAACATCTCACTGATGATTCTGAAATTAATGAAGTGATTGAGGAATTTCATTCTAAACCGTTAGGTGGTCATCAGGGTATATTACGAACAGCACAGCAAATCAAAAGGTATTACTATTTCAATAATTAATACACTCATATTAGAAAAGTAATTAAATCCTGCGAATTATGTCAAAAAAACAAATGCTGCAGATTTAATAAAACTCACAAATAACTACAACATCTTCCCAGGCATTTGAGAATCTATTTTGAGGTATCGTCGGTCCCCTTCCTGTATAGAGATAACAAATACACACATACCGTTCAGGACAATCTCACAAAATTTTCTTTTGCATTTCCTCTAATAAACCAGGATGCCGAAACCATAGCTCGAGTTTTTGTTGAGCGAATAATATGTGTTTTCGGAACTCCTCAGCAACTACCATCAGACCAAGGGGCGAATTTTATGAGTGAACTATTTACAAACGTGTGCAACTTTATGTTTAATTCGACTCCACACGGTGCAACCAAATACATGCCTTTTGAAGTGTTTTTTGGTTGGAAACCTGTGATGCCTACTGAATTAATTCGAGAACCAGAAATAGTTTACGACTATGATGATTATATATTAGAACTCAAAAGTAGAATGCAAAAATCATTTCACCAACAAAGAGAGAAACTTATAAGTCAAAAATTCAGATCAATCACATGCTCAAAATTTTCCAATCGGTGATCTAGTTTTATTAAGAAGTTCGTTCTACTAAATTTGCGCTTCTTTGGATTGGTCCATTCGAGGTTAAACGTATACCAATACTACAATATTAGTGAAAAATAAATTGAAGACAGTCCGCAATAAGCGAATAAAATTATTTGTAACTTAATTTCAATAAAGTTGGAAATGCCGAAAGTATTTAAACTATAAGAAATTAAAATAAAATTATAGTTTAATTTAAATTTGTAAAATTATTAGTTTTTTAAAAAATTATTTTTATACATACTACCTTGGTCAACAAGTTCCCGGAATAACCACCGTGTGGCGCTTCCATCATTCCGACTTTAGTTCTGTTTTTGTTGTTAAGTTGGTTCATCTGTTATTGATATTCCCTCTAAATCTTAGCATCATAGCTTGGCATTTGCAAAAGTTACGTAGTCAAGAGTACATCTACTCTGTGTGTGTTGGCGATTATTTACAATTTTAGAAATTATTTACAATTAACAGAAAACAAATGTTTGTAATTAGTTTACATGCATATATAGTATTTAAATTATTTTACTAATTTTATAACCCTATCAATTATACAATCATTTATTCCGTTTGTTGAATTATTTGAAAATGGAACTTTAAAAATTTAAAGAAACATTTAAAATTATTATCATAAATTAATACCATACAAAGGTATATTAATTGCAATGCCTTTAATGAAAGCTTTTTTTGCTTTAAGCCATCAAATTACCATTATAAATTTCAGTTTTTTATCTTTTTCCATTTTTATTTGGAAATAATCGGTCACCGGCCGGCCTCTAAGCTCTACGTGCATTTTGCCAACAACAACTTGCAGTCTCCTACGCAAAGCGCCAAAATATTTTGAATCTGTGGGAAAGAGTCAGTAATAGACCAAAAGAGTCAGTAATAGACTAAAATTTGAGACTTGAATCAGGGCGGTTTATTGTTTTTGCCAGGGGTGCGATTCCGGTTCAGTGATAATATGAAATGATAAATTTGAATCGGTGTAAACAAAGCAAAAAGTCAGGCTCAGCCTTTGTCAATTTTATTTAATAGTTAACTTTTGAAAGGTGTTTCTCCGGTTGTCTGGAAATCGTGTCATATTGTACCGGTGTTTAAATCAGGAAATAGAAGTGAAGTATCTAACTACATAGGTAGTTTATTATTGTCCTCAATTCTTAAATTGTTTGAGTCGATTGTTTGTGATTATATGTTTTTCGGTCTTAAGTCGCTTATAGTAGATGAAAAGAAAGGTTTTTTTCCAAAGAGGTTCTTCTGTATCAAACTTAGTAGAATTTATGAAACGTGCAACAGAGGTGATTGAAGGCAATGCTCAACTTGATGTTATTTATACCGACTTCGGTAAGGCGTTTGACTTCTGGAAAAATTAAAATTACGTGGTGTTAATGATAATTTTATCAAATGGCTTGAGTCATATCTTGCTGAGCGGATGCAATGTGTAAAAATTAACAATAGTTTGTCTGCAATTTATGTGCATTCTGCGATACCTCAGGGTTCGCATCTCGGTTCGTTTATTTTTATATTGTTTTTTAATGATATCACGAGCAGTATATAATTTTCCCGTTATCTTATATATGCCGATGAACTAAAAATATTTTACCCTATTCGAAATCTAACTGATGCAGAAAACTTACAAAAGGAATTAGATGCGGTTAATGTTTGGTGTAAGAATAATTTGCTATATTTAAATGTATATTGAATTCAATGTAGAAATGTTATAACAAACTGAGTAGTTTTTGTGACTTTATTTTAGTGACTGTTTTTGTGCTATTTTAATATTATGTACTTAATCGTATGTACAACACAATTAATTGTATTTTTTTATACAATTAGAATCTCTATTTTTTCAAAATTGTGCTTAACGTCGTTATCGTAATACATTTAACTGATTGGGGTTGTTTAAAATTCCCGATATTCTTCAAATTTTTCAGAAAACATTTTAGAAGATAAAGATGGTAATACCACAGAATAAAGCACAAATACAATTAATCAGCCAAAAACATTTTTGCCCTTAGCTTTCATTTTATGTGTCGAACGAGTATTATTTCTGAAATTTGCGTCCACTTAACGACAATATAACATTGACGAATCTTACCTTCGCCAATTCGACATGAAAAAATTATGTCGATATTTTTTCAAACAAAAACCTCATTGTGAACTAAGGCCAATAAACCTATACCAGGTTTTATTATTTTCATTTTGCAAAATCTTAATTATATAAAAGGTATTTCACAGTCTTTTTTCACTTATTTATTTCCAATAATTAGAATATTTTAAGACTTTTTAAATTGCCTAGAGTAGATTTTCCGTTGATTTTGAATTTGCAGTTGCCCAATTATACAAATTATTTAGATTCTATAAAAAGAAACTGAGAGATATAACGTGAAACATCGGGTTATCGAATTAAACGGGTTAAAATTTAAAATCTTAAAAATATACGTTTATATGCATACATATGTGTATGTACATATGTATATATTCCAGTGCACACAAAAATTTGGTACATCACTTTTCATAAGAACTAATTTATTTGTAAACGTAATTAAATATATTCTACATATTTCAGTAATCATTGTATACGTACAAATTTTATCATCGGCGACGAAAAATTTTCATCGACAAAAACCAGTCTGATAAAATTAATGAATTTTTTTCAAATTCGTCACAAATTTATCATTCGTCGCTTACTTGAAATCGCAAAATACCGTCTATAACTGTTATACTTTTATCAGATTTCATTATCATCGAACCAGAATCGCATCCCAGTGCAATAAGACATGTATAATTTTGTTTTGAGTAATCAAAAAAATTAAAACGGATCACTAGATGGGAATGAAATTTTTTTTTTATCATTTCAAATCATTACTGAACTAGAATCGCACCCCAGCACAGACCGAATATAATATTTATGTAACCATGAATCTTAATGCTAAAATCTATGTCGGTACCATATTTGGAAGCCAACTTTTCTTACTGTACTTTTCACCAAACAATTTGGGAAAAATCAAATAAATATCCCTTATAAATTACATTTGGAAGAAATTTTTTTAGTGCAAAAACCGAAGCTAATTCAAAATATGAAATGATCCTTAATGGATTCAACTGAATCGAATGAAGAGAAACCTATGTGGAATAGCTCTTAAAAAAATCAATTATGTGAAGATTTTGTGAAAATATTTCGTTGTTTATTTTTCCAAGAATAGAAAAAATTTGATGGAAAATTGTAGGCACAATTTTAAAATTGCCGTCCATCAACCAACAATTGCACTCACTCAATAATTTCAAATGGCGTATTGTTCCCAATGCAGGATGACTCTTAAGTAAGTATAAGAAACTCGGGAGGCGACGGGGAACACTAATCTGAACAAAAAATTATATTACAGCACATCCTATCTGTAACCGTTATAGAGATAATCAAGGATATACTGTAAAATTAAATAAAAATTATTACTCACAAATTAATCAAATAACGTTTTCTTATCGCAAATTAATTAGTTTATCAAATACAGTTAAAATGATAATTTTGTAAATACACTTTACACCGTAAAAGGTGGTAAAATATTTAATTAAAAAATGCTTTATTAACGTTACAGTAAATTTTGAGGTATTACTCGTTTTGATCAGTTACATATTTTCCTTACAAATGCAATTATAACATGAAGCTTCAATAGTTTTATTCGTAAAAGGAGGAAAATTTATTATTCCAGTAAAATTGATTTGTATATCAAAAAATTTGCAGCCTATTCTTGATTTGATCTTTGAGCACTTAAACCTAACCATCAATCGACAAACATTTTATAGAAAAAGTCGCGAGCTATTGTGCTGAATTGAGCTGGTGCGGCATTATTTATGTACCACATCATCTAACAAGATAGTGTTACGCCACATCTCGTCTACGTAACACTGATGTCGTTTGCTTTTCGGTCCTTTTCGTTCGTGAGTTTGGCCAGCGCTGCATCAGGTTTTGTTTTGATTCCCCTCTTTGACGAATGCAGTTTGTTTGGTTCGTTTTTTTTGTTGTTGTGTTGGTTGAGCGTGCATTACTGTTGATATCATATGAGAGTGGCGAATACTAAATTGTTTGTCAGTGATTGGTTGTGTCCGTTGTCCGCTCTATTGATTGGTGCGCTGAGATGATGTGATATTGACTATATGTGCTTGAGGGAGAGAGCGTTTATCTTTTCTTTTCTTTTGGGTTTCGGTGTATTGGTAACGTGATTACAAGGGCGGTCAGAACGTTATGGTCACCGATTGAGTAGTTGACTGTCGACACAGCTTTTGAACAAATTAAAAAATTATTGTGAACATATTTTTTTTTGGTAGCAAAAACAGACATCAATATGTATGAATTTATAATTTATTTGCTTAAAAAAAAAAATGTGTTCAGTGTTCCCATACTAATTAAAGAATACAAACTAATGCAAGTTTTTTTTCTCCGTTTTTTTTTTGCTGATTGAGACAGAGGAAAATGGTTGTCTAGTGACTGATAATACTAAACAAATAATAATAATAATAATATTAATAAGGAAACATTTTTTTTCAATTGAGGAAAAGTAATCTAAGTGAAAACTAGTGTAACTTGTTGTTCTGTTTGGAATGGGTAATAACGGCCAAAACAGAAAAAAACTTATTTCTGCATAAATAAAACATTCACGTGGCTCAGGGTGGGTAGTTGTGTTACACGACAAAACGGTACAATAGCGCGAGTCCCGTGGCAAGTAGGTAACGGGGCTTGTCATCTTGGATGATTTTTTCCCCTATGTTTTATTGTTCTGTCGTTTATGACAATAAGATACTGGTTGTGCAGGATATATCAATCAATCCACCAAGGTTGCGACCAGTGACAAGTGCATATAATCATATATTGTTGCGTGAATAACACTTCAGGGAAGACTAATTAGGAGTTACTTTGCAGCAGTCCTGCCAACCATGCGGGACGAAGTTGGAGAAGGGGTGCCCGCGTCATGTTGGTAAGAATGGAAGGCTATCGTTTTCCTAAAATAAATTAAAACGGAAAGAAACATAACTTTTTTTTTTTTTTTTGGATATTAATGATTAACGTAGTTTATTATTAAATTTATAGTCTTGACTGTGGCGTGTGTTTTCGTTTTACATAAATAATTTTGTTTTTTCCATTAGTAAATAACATTTTTTTCCAGCTCGCGCGTCCTTGTAGTCACGCATTTTTTTTTTTTCTTCAATTTTCTCTTTTTCGGCTTCATTTCTCTCTTTTGGTTTTTGTGGAGGCCTATGGGTGATAAGTGAGTAGGATGGGACATGGGAGTCGAGATGAGTTGTATGGGGTAGGGTTCTGTTTACTGTTAAAGAGTTCGACACGCTACATGTGCTGACCGTTTAGGGGCGATCGCAGTTGCTCACCTTGTGTGATTAACACACGATCTGTTGAAGCGGCGTCCTTCCATCTTTTATTGGGATTCGTGATAGTTGCGACCGGAACGGCAATTCCGGTAGACTAGCCGATTAAGGAGGCCTCTGCAGCAGACTGTGAGGGGTTGCGCAGGGTGGTGTGGTTCATATCGAACAGTCACAGCTTGTTTATGATACAGTGAGTTGGTCTTATTCCTTCTTTGATTTTGCTTTATTGGCTAAACGTTGTTTTATTATTTTCTAACTAATGCAGCATGGATTCATATCTAGATGCCACGCCAACCCAAAGCTTAGCCTGCTATCCATACCTGCTATCCATAGATCATCTTCAAGAAAACTTCTGTATGATGCACCATCAAGTCTCGCAGGAAGAAACACAGGACCAATTAAATAATTATCGGTAATTCCCATCCACACATTTAGCGAAAATATATGCTGGAAGTTATTTTGCTTAATTGCAAGTAGGTTTTCCATATACCAAATATGACTATTGTGGAAATTCATGATGGCGTCCTTTGAGAAACTTGCCTCATCACCAAAAAGTACCTTACCTATAAATTGCGGATATCTTAAAAATGTTCTTTGAATCTTGTAACGAAATAAATTCAAGTGACCGATCACTTGACTAATCTGTTAATACTCAGGGACTCCGGAGTGGTCATTTTACCCGGCTATAGTTCAGGGTTGGGCGTGGGATTTTCCAGAGTATGAATGGATCTTGCTAGACCGCAGGGACAGAAATAATTAAATCACATAAGGATCAAGTTATTTTGTAATTATATTTCAATGAAAGATTTTGTAAACAGCTCGTTGACACCGCAACAGAATGTACCGCAAACAGTGTAATATCTACAGAATTATCCTGCAAGTAATTTATGGCATGTGAACATACTGTACCTTAAGTTGAATATCACACCACCGAAATGCCGCAAGCTGCTTATTGCATACAAAATACCGCAACCAGCGTGATTCTGATATTGTACCAGCAATATCCAGTAAACAGCTCTTGTTATAGCAATGTATCGACACCCACGTAATTTTGATATCACATCACAATATGGCACACACAGAGAAAATATGTGCCCAGCACTGATCTGATGAGAATTTATTTTCTTACTGTTTGCCTAAAAGTTCACACAATTTTCTTCACAAAAGTGAAGCAGCGAACGAGTAAAAAAAATCAGAAGAGAATATACATATACATATGTATATACTATATATACAGAAACTATCACTACTTTATTTTGCATATGCGTATAAATTCTCTTATCGAGAACAAAAACTTTACTGCCTCCTAAAAAAAGCTAAACTTCCGATCGCCAAATTTTTGTATAATTTTGCTGTTGTTTTGTTTCTATTTCGAACTTCCATTTCTCCCTCCCATCCCTTGTACATTTATACAACTAGTAGCAACACAAAAACTGACCAGTAGGTGGGCAAGGCAATGCAACCATCTTCGGCGTTCAAACAGCCACGCGGCGACGTTACAATCAGGCGACGTAACAATGAGAAGGCTACCCATATCCGAAAAATGATAGGAATAAGTAATTTAAGTTATCAACCGAGGAGAAGAAAGAAGGAAGAAATAATTCCAACAGCTGCAAGGAAATGAAGTTCAAAGAATCAAGTGAATGCTCATTCACAATAAAGTGTGCCAAAAGTGATGAATGGTTTAATTATACAACTGTAGTTTAGGTCGGCCAGCCATTCATTTCGGCCCAAGAATGGCACAACTTCACCTGGATTTTTACTCACAACGGGTCGTTCATCAGTGACAGGACGATCACGATTCGTAATATTTTGATTTGGATCATATTCCGTGATTGAAGAACCATAGTTTTGGATGTTTGGTGCAGAATTTGATCGTTTCACGTTAAAATTTCAAAATAAAAAAATTAAAAATATTTTCCAGAGCAACATCCAATTTACGTGAAAGTCAATTGATATAACCGTACAGACTAATTCTTTCTGCAAATTGGCTAAATAAATGGATACTGAACTTAAAGCTTAAGTGATATAACATATTATACGATTTCCTACTTAAAGGATCCACATATCGGTAGGTAAATTTAATTTATTTTAAAGCTAATGCTTTTCCTAATGAAATCCATTTATCATAATTTTTTTTTAGAGTCAGTAAAAGTTATCTATATATTGCAAATAACACTTTTGCGAAGATTTTTCAGAAGCAAATCAACAGTGGTGCGGCTTCGCGTGCGTCAATCAAAAGATCAGCACAGCAAAAGTAAATCACACCTTGATGAGCTGTTGGATGCAAAGCCGCGCATGTTCGAGATTTTTACCATCAAACAAAAAAGTGTTTTTAGTTTAATGAGTTTATTTTACTGATCAAATAGTGCATACTGTTAAGAATAACGTTTAAGGTTTCCCAAAGATAATTTCCTACGGAAAATTTAAATTCTTTAATACCAAAAAAAAAAATTAAGAAAACAAGTAAATTAAATTAATATTTAATTTATAATATTTAGAAAATCTTTTGTGTTTGATCGTGTTAGATGGAATTAGCTACATATACCGTGTGAAAGTGAAAATTCAAATCGGGATTTATTGGTAGACAGAAGATAATTTTCTTTTACAGCCTTTTCGACCTTGGAGCGCTCTACGGGAGATAAAACAGGTGAGTTTTATTTTAAATATGTCCTTCTTTCAAAGGCAGTATTACATTACTGAATTTTTATTTATGAAATATTTATTTAAGATTTTTGTTTGTTCCTAATATAAAATTTATTATTCGTGAATCATAATCATACACAATCAATTTAGAAAAAAAAAAAAAAAAGAGGAAAGCTAGGTAAACTTTTGTGCCTCTATGCCTACCATCAGTAGCGGAGCTTGAACCTATTTACCTTGTTTACTTAATTAATTTAAAGAAAAAAAATGAAAAGCTAAATTTTCATTTAGTACGGTGATGATTATTGATAATTGTTGTTGTTAATCCAAGTGATGACGGTTTTTTTTTTATATATGTTTATGAGTTACACGTATTTGTTTGTTCGGATACAAATTATTGGAGGAAAATAACTCCCCATATCCACTGATCTACTCGTACTATTCTTTTGAAAAATTATATAAAAAAGTGTAAGTCCTCCAATGTACCGTAACAACTGATCTGTATTACTGATACCGTGGTTACCGTACATTTACAGCGGTTACCGTAAATTTTCCAAATATTTTGAAAATATGCAAAAATATTACGTTAATAATGAATTCTTTAATTAAAGATTTTCACACCTTTTTTAGTATGAAGTGTATTTATTATCATTTTAACCTTACTATTGGCCCTGTGCTTGATAAACTAATTAATTTGCGATAGAAAAACGTTAATTTGAGTAATTTGTGAGTAATAGTTTTTAAGTTATAAGTTAAATTCCAAATGACAAATTTTACAGTAGAATCTTGATTATGTCTATAACGGTTACAGATAGGATATGGGCCGCCACATAATTTCTTGCTTAGATTAGTGTCCTCCATAACCTCGCGAATTTATTGTACTTATTTAAGTGTCACCCTATATAATGTTATTTTCCATACCAAACTTTTTTTGCGGATAAAACAAATAGTTCTTCTTCACAAATTTTCAAATTATGTGGAATATATATTTCATCAATTGATGCTGCTTCGTTTAAGGCATATTTGTTACGTATTCTTCCAATTTTCTTTTCCTTTGCTTGATTAATTGGTAGCTGCATACACATAAATTCAAATTACATTTCATAAATGTTTTTCATATATTTTGAGGTGGTCCGTTGATTAGGCCTTTAGATTTATTTATTTATTTATTTATTTATTTACTAACCAACAGCATGTATATGCAAAAATGGCTTACATAATTAAAAAACATTATAAAAAGTTAAAAAAATGTATACAATAAAAGCATAAAAGATATAACGACATCAATAGATCAAACAATTAACAACAAAACAAAAAGACATTTAAAACAGAATCTTAGCGATTCGTTTTTTAAATTCATCCCTGGAAATATTGAAATCGAAACAATCTGCTACGGCGTTGAGATCTCGTTGAATGCGCACTATAGGGCCATGGAAGCTGTAGTTGCTACTTGCAGTCGGAATATGAAGAAGTTCCCGGGGGCGTAAGTTGCGTTGAGGAGCATAAATATTAAAACATGAAAGAATGTCAGAACAGTCTATTTTACCACAAATGATGTCACGCGCAAATGTGGCACTTGCGCATGTACGTCTAGCACTTAGAGATTGGAGATCCAGAAAACGGCATCGGTCTACATATGGTGATAGTCTGAAATTAATGTTCCGCTCGAAAGACGGTAATTTTCTGAGAACAAATACCAAAAACTGTTTCTGAATAGTTTCAATTCTGATTGAATGAGACTCATAGAACGGAGACCATATGACAGTCGCGTACTCAAGCTGTGAACGAACAAATGAAGTATACAGTGACTTGAAAGTTAATGTGTCGTGAAAATCCTTCGAATTTCTTTTAATAAACCCCAACATCGAAAATGCTTTATTAACAACCGCATCGATGTGAGAGTTAAACGTTAAATCCGAGCTAAAGATAACGCCCAAATCTGTAACCATATTAACTCTCTTCAAACTAACGTCATTTAGATAATAGTTAAAAACTACAGGAGACTTAGATCTGGAATAGGTGATCACGTGACACTTATAAACATTCAGAAACATAAGGTTAGTAACACACCAACCGCAAAATGTGTTGAGGTCCCGCTGAAAGTGATCGCGATCCAATTCACATGAAATATTTGCATATATTTTCATGTCGTCAGCAAATAGAATACAGTCTGCGAATTTGAAGCAATCAACAACATTGTTAATGAACAATAAAAATAATAATGGACCCAAGTGACTACCCTGAGGCACCCCAGATGTCCCAATAAAACATTCTGAGAACGTATCGTTGATCTTGACAAACATTTTGCGATCCGATAAATAAGACATAAGCCAATTTAAGGGAATAATGTCGCAATTAAGTTCACTGAGCTTATTCACTAATAACCTGTGATTAAGTTTATCGAAAGCTTTAGCGAAATCGGTATAGACCACATCGACTTGAACTTTCGAGGCAACAGAATTAATTAGATTATTTTGAAAGACCGCTAAATTTGTGACCGTTGAGCGGCCAGGAAAAAATCCATGCTGACGTGTGCTAATAAGTTGCTTGGAGTGGAAGTAGATCACTTTGTTAACCATTGACTCGAATACTTTAGGAATGCAAGACAGTATTGCAATTCCACGATAATTTGTTACATCACTGCGGGAACCGCTTTTGTGGATCGGTATGATACTTGATGTTTTCCACAGATCAGGAAATTTGCCTTGGCTGAGGCTCAAATTAAATAAATGGCATAAAGGAGCGGCAAAACCAAATGCACACTGCTTCAATAGAGACACTGGTAAACCATCTGGTTCAGGACCTTTAGAAACGTCCATGTTCATCAAAACCGTCATCACGTCAAATTCTGAAAAAACAATTTTTGAATTATTGGTGTTAGCTACTTTAGGAGATAATGAGCTATCCTTAACAAAAACACTGCTAAAATATTCAGCGAAAAAACCACAGATTGCCTCTGGATTATCTGATTTTCGACCATGGAATTCTAAAAATGGTGGCAAGCCGTTATTATGGTTCTTATTTTTGACAAATCTCCAGAAATTCTTCGGATTACATCGCAAATCGTCTTCAATATCAATTATGTAATTGTTATAGAGGAATCGGTTGAGATAGCAAAACTGCTTGCGCAAAAACTTAAACTGGATAAAGTCATGGGCCAACCCTGTACGCCTATACTTCCTATGACATTTATTACGTAGGACTTCAAGTTGTTTCAGTTCTTTGGTAAACCATGGGACGTTGCGGGTATGAGACTTTCTAATTAATTTTTTAGGAACAAATTTTTCAAAAGCAACCTTCAACAATTCATTGAAGGTATCTAATGAACTGTTGATATCAATGTTTGACAGTGTTCCAGCCCAATCAACTTCAGCTAAAAAATCATTTAATGAGCTGTGATCGGCGTGCGAAAAATCAAATACTGTACAATTTTTGGTAAAGTTTAAATTATTAGAAGTTTTGAAGAACAACTGAAATGAAACCGGGGTATGATAAACACTCGAAGATCCGGCAAAGTCATCGCATGATTCTAGTTTAAAAGAACTATTATTAGTGTAGAAAACCAAATCCAGATAAGTGCCGTGGCTGTTTGGTACACTGTTTATTTGTGAAGTACCCATGTTTGCCATAAAATCACAAATTAAGGCGGAATAATCATTCGTATTAGCAGGAATGAACATATTGTCAACCATCATCCAAATTAGATCTGGAAAGTTGAAATCGCCGAAAATAACAGAGTCAGTGTTATCAGAAATAAAAGGTAATAAATTACATGAGAACTTGTCAACAAAATCTTGACAAAATATCGAGGATGGCTCTAGAGGAAAGTAGACTGTGCTAATTATTAAGTAAAATGCACCTAGTTTGAGTTTAACAGCAATGAACTCAATGATTGGGTCGGAAAATAAAAATTCACAAGAATAAATATTCCGAACTGCAATAAGCACACCACCACCTTTACGTTTTGTACTAAGGTTATATCGATCGCGACGGAAAACGCAAAAATCCGAAGGGAAAAACTCCGCATCATTGAAATCCATTGTAAGCCATGTTTCGGTCAGAATTATTACGTCGTAATCAGATTCCAATATTCCAAGATAGACATTTTTTGATTTTGATCGCATGCCACTACAATTAAAATAAAAAATTGATAAGCTATTGATGCAATTGTTAGATCCATTGACGACATTGTTAGAATTAGATAAACATGAATTTAAAATGTTAGGATGAACTGTGAACAGATTATTGTTAAAATTTCGTAGATTAGAATTTAAAATATTGGAATTTAATGCATTTAATGAAATTAAATTGACACTTTGCCGCGAGCTCCTTCCTCGTTTTTTGAATCGCGCCTTTCTTGAAAATCGCGAACTAGAACCCCAGGTGGCCAAAAATCAGGATTTTTCAAGGTACCATGCAAGTTATTGATGACTCCAATCTTGAAAGACACAAACGTCAGTTCTGCTGGATCCCGGTCTCTAGGGAACAGTGAGAAGCAGGACACGTTTGATGGATTAAAAACGCTGTTTTTGAACGTAATGTACCGGGATATCGATTCGGAAGTAGTTGTTGGATGAAGACCGGAAATGTACAAATACTTCCTTCGAACCACAGGCACTGTACGCAATTCCATGACTGGACAATCCGAACCTGGAACATCAGACCTCTCAGCTCGAACGGCATCCTGACATGACAGTAATGGCGAAGAGTTCGATACGACAGATGAAGAAATTACCGTTGGAATGTTCGTAATAACACAATCGGACGACAACGGCGGGAAGTGTGGAGGCTGTAAGCCATCAGTGACCTGGACGTGGCGCTGGGAACTGCCATCAGTTATTTCAGATGTAGCCGTTGTAATGGTATTATTACCATTTCTCTTAGATCTTGTTTCCATATTAGTTTGCACAATACTTTGCGTAGCTTTTTTTTTTAATTTTGAAGACGACGGCTGCTGCGATGGTGGTAATGGTTTTAATAAACTCTCCACGCTACCATTAATAGCGGCAGATGTTTTGTTCATCAAGCACAAGGACACTGATAAAGCGTCAATAGACTTACACATGTGATCATTCTGTGCCCTGATAACTTTAAAAACATCAACGCACATGCCACAACGCCAAGAAAAATTAGGAATCACCGAAATGGCATCGAACACAGGCCTTCCGATCCCTGTACATTCAAAGTGAACGAGTTGATTACACTCACCGGCACACGTAAAAAAGTTTCCAAACACTTTCATATTACACACACAGCACAGAGACATTGTTGAGAAATAACTTTAATAGTTTATAACACAACTCACTTTTATAAAAATATATTTCGATTGAACCACAAATTAAATTTCAAAATTTTATCAAAATTATTTTTAAATAAGTGTATTTGCCAGATGAATATGTCTTCTGATGGACCCTTCATTATTTTATGTTTATCATCTTCACCCGCAGCAAAGAATTGAGATGACTCTTATAAAAGTTTACTTATTTTTCACAAATCCACAATTGTTTGGTTAAAAATGATTTATAGATTGAAAAGATGTAAATAGAAATTGGACTAATTTGGATTGCTGGCAATATAGCTCTAATTTATGTAGAAGCCAAGGTAAAATAAATTTCCATCGATAACTAATTTCTCTTTATCTTTGTTGGATTTTACAATAGAAATTATAATAATTTTGTTCTATACGTATGTTAATTTTTGTTTGATACAAATTAAACTGATTAATCCTATTACAAATTTGATTGATGTGTAATCATTAAGTTTTATTCTAAAGAAAATAAATACGAGGAAAAGTGCGAATATATTTAATCCGTATGTAAAAATGAGACGAAAAGGATATCCTCACATTTTTTTTCCTTTCAAAATATAAGACCGGAGACAGTATACGATTTAATAAATCGGATTAAGTGAAATTTTCGCCGTATTGTGTCAACCCTAATATTTGCTAATTGCGTTTAATTTCATAGAATACCTGATCCAGTTTAGCTAATTCAGATTTATTAAACCGCAGTCTGGCAACGCTACTTTGATTAAACGAATGCCTCGGTTTGCGCTATTCCGATTTCCGATGTTTCAGTCCGCGTTCGTAAATTATTGATGGCCAAAACTTTTACTTTGCGGTTTTCGACTCGATTACGTTTTTCGTAAAAAAAAAAAAAATGATGGATTTTTATTTTAAAGTAAAAGAAATTAAAAATTACCCTTTAAATTATATTATTACTATATCGAATTTGGCATAATACATATTGTCATTTATTGTTTGTTTTAGCAAACGTGTCATACATAATCTATAAGTGATGCATTCGTTACACTAGTAAATACTATGTAACGTTTAACTTCTTAGTTTGTGTACATCTAATTAAGTCACTTGTTGTAGTTTTGGCTGTAAAAATTGATAAAATTTTCAAGTGGGAGGTATACGTGCTTTTGTATTTACCCAAATGACTTTATAATTAATTCAACATTGATTTATTTCAAAAAAATTGAATTTCGATTTTGAAAAGTTATAGAGTGAATAAGTTCAAGAAAACTTAAACGATTTCGTAATGGTGAGAAGTTAGCTTTCATAGAAAAAATAGTTATGTTAGCCCCGTTGACGTGCGAACTTCATGAGAATGAGATGCTGAAAAAATTAAAGCTGCTGCGAATAACTCATTAAGTTCTGGTTCTAAAACATTGATTCGAATCAGAAATCCTTATTTTTTCTGATTAATGATTCTTACTGATTCCAGTTCAAACTGGTAAGAAAAATGCCTTTAAGTCAAAATTTTTTACAAGCAAAAGTTAAAAGTTTATATCAAGACTTGGCTGAGAAAATATACGTGGAATTAAATTGCTTCCTAGTGTTCTCTCTATAATTGGAAAAACTCAACGGTTTAAACTCCTCACAATATTTCTTTAAAAGAGGAATCCAGTATGGTAGATTTTTTTGGAGCCGAGCGCGCCAAGCTTCTAAAAGCGACTACCAACAAGGACTTTTATTTCATAGACTGAAGAAAGCATTTGCATTTTCTATATAGTTATATGAAAAAATGTGTTTCTATTTGTCTCGTTTCACTTTGACTTTAATTTTTCAAGAACGAAACACCGACGCAAACCGAGGTATCGATGTATATAAATCTGGTTACAAATTTTACGAAAGAAGGGAAAAAGGCAAACAAGTTCATCTGTGTCAGATTTCTCCATACTTTTCGCTAAAAAAAGATTTTTTATGTGTTATGGTAAATATGTTGCTAGAAACCAATTCTTTTGATTTGAAAAGTAATTATATTGTATTTAGTAATAGAAATATTTATGTTTTCAATATCTGAGACAGTTGAATGTCGAGCAAGACTAGGTAAAATATTAAAAACATTTATAAATATTTCCTAAATAGTAAAATTTTTTTTTGGGTAGACCATCTTATCTGTAGCCTTCAGAAATAGAGAAAAATATTAAATATATTGTAAACCTATTGCAATTAAATCCAAGAATTTCCACTGTTTCCAGTATTGCATTTTATTCAGCGAATTGTTTAAATTCGTCTATTTTCACATTGTTGTACAAAGGTATATTGAATAAACTTCTTATGATTTTTAGCATTTATTTTACCTCCAACTAGTACCCCTGCTACACAGTATTAGTTACCTAAATTTAATTTACAATTACCCTTTTAACATCAATTAAAAAAATAATTTCACTATGCAGCACCGAAATAATGTTATCAGTTATTAGAATTAAAATAGTATCTAAATAGTAAAACATTATACTTTATTTGGCATTTTCTTGCCAAACAGTATATCAGTGGTACACAAAATGATCTGGTCCATCAATCGGCCCTGTATACGGTAGGTTTATCTGCTATATGAAACAATTTACATATGTATCTAATGCCCCAGACCTAAGCGAACGTTGCTCGCTTATAATGTTCAAGTTTATAAACTTGTGGTGGAAAACAAAGATTGTCCGCGAAAAATGTTATTTGATTTAAATTGTTAGACAATTGACTGTTTCTCAACTGATTATGAGGAAATTCGGCACCGATGATGCAACCGGTATTCTAAAATGATATGTACATAATGTTGAAAAATGTCAAATTTAAACGGAACTTGGTAATGGGGTTCTGAAATGAATTTTGATTAAGATTCTGGAAAATTACCAGTTAGAAAGGACTTTGCCATTTCTTAACCGATTATGACGAATTTTGCTTGCTTGATCGAAATGGGTTTCTAAAATGATTTTTACTTGAAATCTTGAAAAAATTCAAATTAGAAAGGCGCCTCGTTGTTTCTTAGCCGATCTCATGTCGTATTTATCGAATTTAATCACAATCGTTTATTCCTAATAACGTAGTTTCTTCAGAATTGGTCATATTTCAGAACTTTTTCTAAGTATCAAGAGCCCCATTTTTATCATATAAATCAAATTTCATCATAACCAGTTAATTAACAACCAAGACTATCCTAACTGACCATATTCCAGCACTTTTACTAAATACTATTTTATGTTAAGAAATAGCAAAGTTTTGAAATGCTATATACTTATGAGTAAGAATAATTTTCTGTAAGAGAATGATATTAAAACTTTCTGCATTCTGATCTAAAGACTAGTAGGTCTCCCTTAATTTAATGGACAAAACAATTAACCAAGTTTATTACCAATTAAAGTTAGCCGAAAGTAAAATTTCGATAAAGCAGATCACCTTCTACGTTACCGCCGAAAATAAAAAAATATTGTGGTTATCAGCCTTAATGCATGGAATGCATTTAAAACTTTTGTCAATAGTCGTCGAAAATTATTATTTCGTGGAAAGTATCGGAAAACCAGAAGAATTAAAACAATGTTTAAAATTGGAATGGAATTAACCTTTACAATGTACATCTGGAAATAGATTTCCTTTACTTTTTCATGTTTCCCGTGTGAAATTGAGAAAAATTCGTATTTCCAAAATCATTAGGCTTAGGGTGTGTGCTAAGTCTGACTAAATGCCAATAAAATCAGCCTTTAAAGTGCTAGGTCTGGAGATGAATTGCATTGATATGACCAATTCGTTTCCCATGGGGAAATTGTACACCTTCCTTATTGTTAAACGGATCTTACAAAAATTCTGAGAATTCTTTTGGAACATGGTAAAGGTTTGGCCTGTACAATGAAACCACAACTTTATTTGAAAAATTAACGGTTAACTTAATCAGAATCATTTTGAATTTTTGAACCTCTGTTTCGTTAATTATGGTAAAATAATTACAATTTAGGTGTTAATATTATCGGGTATTTTTTAACTCCATTTTAAATTGTTATTAACTTAAGCTATAATCTATTTTTTTGTAATCATTAAAATAGTAAGCTCATAGTAATCAGGAAAATTTTGTACCTTGAGATTCTTAGAGATTTATCTGTTTTGAAATATCCTGAGTCCGAATAAGTGAGTTTCGTCTGACAGTCTGTGTCCCCTCTACAGCCCAGATGGTTTAACTAATCGAACTGAAACTTGAGATTTAAGCTTTTTTGATAAACTAAGAGAGATCCTAGTGAATTTTACTCCAAGGCTAACCGGAAGTGGCCACTCCCTTGGTCCAGAAAATTTATTTTGCAAATATCTTAAAAAGTATAAGATTTACAAAAAACTACTTAATATAAAATGTTTCCAAATAATCTAAAAAAAAATTCAAAAACTACAAAATCAAAATAAAATTTCTCAAAATTCTCTGTTCGTAAAAGAAAGTCTTGTGTTGGCCAGACCTCCATTTTTTAAATTTAATGTGCTAAAATATTTATGATTTAGTTCAAGTATTAGTTTTTAATAAATTTTCTAGTACAGTATTACCAGATTAAACTTTTTGATAATTTCGTGCTAAGTTTTGGTGCTAACTACCTACCGGTTAGAATTTGTTGTATTCAAACGAACTAAATACACTAAAAATAATTTTATATATTCAAAGAAAGTAGTTAGAAAATATGTTCTTTATAGTAAAGTAAATAAAATAATGGTTTTAATAATATGTACAATTGTAATATTATTGTTAGTTCTTTAATGTTTTTTTTTTGTTTTGTTTGCAAAAGGGTGGGTGTTCGTTGCCCAGAGCACTGCGACCATTGAGGCCTATTGTGTATCCCTAGAGATTCCTACGTGAAATGTACGTCTATATCCTTGATAAACGCCGCTACCTGATGCATATCCAGTGGGTCGGTGTTAGGCCACTGGATTATGTACGCTTTGAGGAACTTGAATCTTTTTAGGATGATAGCATCGCATGTGAATAGTAGGTGTTTCGATGTCTAATTACCGCAGTTACAGAATCTGAACTGGTCCGTAAGGGACCTTCCCGTTTTATATAGATGCCCGTTAAAAGATCCGTGCCCTGTTAAAAACCAGGTAAGGGATCTTAGGGATTGGCGGTCCATCCTCAGTGCCTCTCCCAGACGTTTAATAATATAACTGAATAATTTCTTGGCCTGTCTCATCCCAATCGAGGACTCCCCAGAGTAATTTTCTATAGTTCTGCTCCCAGCTTCTTATACCATCTGCCAAGTGGGTTTTGGAAAAAGCAATACTAGGACTGGGACACAGGAAATCTTGGCTTGCTCCCATTTTTACACATCGATCTGCTGCCTCATTTCCTCTAATAGTGGAGTGGCCAGGAGACCACAAAAGGGTGACTTTGTTTGCTTTACCCAGTTCTAATAAACTGCAGTAGCAGCTCCAGATCAATTTCGACTTGAACACTGAAGCTTATATAAACTGAAGCTTTTCTCATATTTCTTTTTTAAACATTGAGGCGCATATACCTCAATAGCAAGGTCTCTGCCTGAAAAACTGTGGGGGTTCTACCCAGTGGCTATGCATAATTCTAGGTCGGGCCCGACTATCCCTGCACCAGTATCCCTGTCTGTTTTTGTCCCATCCGTATACCACACAGAAGCATGGCGGGGGAGGGAGGAGATAATATTCTCTACCAGTGCCCTATCCGGCAAACTAATAGTAAAATTCCTCCGACAGTCGATTTCCTTACCATCAAATCCGATAGTTGGATCAATTCCTCCTTAAAATTTAATTTATGTAGGATACTGTTGTGTCCTTGCCTTATGGTTTTAATTTTGGTTATAATTTTTAGGTTCAGACCTCTTGAACCGGCTAGTTTTTTAATGTATTGGTACAGTGGTGAGAGCCACAGTATTCTCTCAAGGGCGGCTGTTGGACAAGCCCTCATTGCTCCAGTTGCACCCACACAGATTAACCTCTGAATCTTGTCCCGTATTCTCCGTGCACCAGTCTGCTCCGTCTTTGGCCACCACACAAACGCCGCGTAAGAGATAATAGGTTTTATTACGGCCCGGTAGAGCCAAACCAACATTTGTGGGCTCAGTCGCTACGTTTGCTAGGTGAAGTAGGCCGTATTCGTCATGTTTGTGACATGATTTAAGTAGGGATTCCATGTCAATTTATGATCAAGTATGACACCCAGATATTTAACTTCAGTTGACAGTTGGAGAGTTACCCTTCTCATGGCTATCGGCGGGAGGACAGTTTTCTTCCGGTTAGTAAAGATAGTGCAGTTGACCTTGTTGGGATTTACCGTAAGGCCCACCTTCGTGCACCAATCATTTACACCTTTAGGGCTTGTTGCATTCTTTCCCCTACTGTATTTGCGAATCTGTCCCTAATCATCAATACTCATCGATAATCTGTCCCTAATCACAATAAGGGAGAGAGAACTCCTCCCTGGGGGCAACCCCTGGTGGCCGGTATGGTGATGGTTTTGTCTCTAAAAAAGGCCGTAATCCTCCTGTATTTTAGCATGTTTATAATCCACCTTACGGTGGACCCCTTGTTAGTGATTGTTGCTGAATTACCTCGAAACTAGTATTATCAAAAACTCCCTGGATATCAATGAAGGAGCATAGTAATAATTCTTTAACTAATTATTATAATAATTTGTAGTATAGTATTTTTAATTAAGTTATTGAAAAACCTGAGTTTCTATAATTTGAATACAAAGCGATAGTAAACTTCATAAGAGGAACTTAATTTGTTTAATAATAAAGATTTAAAAACAGTTAATTTGGATGTCGTTGATTAAATTTTGTTAGTGATTCAATCCATATTTTCTCAACCAATATTTTTGATAGGATTCTTTTTTCGCATTATTTGATAAAACGCTAATACGGATAATTCCTAGAACCACATATCTAATAATCCGAAAAGAAGTGTAATAAAATACCGTGTAATAAAACAATTGGTTGACTAGAATTAATATTTTTAAATTTTCTATATAATTAGAAATTTTCAAACTATAGACTTTCAATTGATTTTGTCAGTTATAGGCTCTTTGTAAATTGATGTAATGTTAATTTTGAAAATTTTAATTTTCAAAATCTCTAAATTCATGTACGTGTTTATATGTAGAACTAAGAACCACATAAACCTTTTGGAAAAAGTTCCACGACATATAAAGATGATTTTGGTCGGCAATTAATTTCTTTAGTAATGAAGTAAAAAATAAATGAAAAATGAAAAAAAAAAAAATATTTTACTTACCATACTAATTAAATCGCATTGGAAAGGAATTGTACTATTTATCCATCGAGTATATAATATAGGGTGTGCGGAAGTCCCATATCACTTGTTAATAGTAATCCAAAATTGCACATAAAGTGATGCTTTTGAGACTCTTCCATAACTACACATTAAAAATAAAATGCCATTCACAAAATTTTAATCGCGCACTATTATTTTAAACACTTTAACACATTAACAAAAAAAAAAAAACATTATCCTCAATTCTGAAAAGATATAAAAAAAATAAAATAAAAATTATTACCATAAAATATCAAAAACTAGTCATTTATCATATTTTACAACAACAACAAAAAACACAAAAGTCATGTGTAATTGGCAAATTAAAAAGAAATAAAATACAAAATAAAAAAATTATAATAAAAGATTTTTTGTTTTTGTTATTTTTATTCATTAGACATTCGAATTGCATAATCAGTTTTATGTATCTTTTAGTGCGATTTTATTGTCATATAGTATTTTGTTTGTTTTATTTATTTATTTATTTTTATTTTTTTTTTTTGTTTAAGCTTTATTTTTTATGATACTAAAATGAGTTATGAACAATTATGCGTTAATTTAATGGTTATTTTAGTTGTGTGTTAAATAAAATAAAATAAACAATTTATAAATTTCACGATTTGATTTAATTTTTTATGCTGAAATAAAACATTCAAAGTAAATCTTATCAAGTTAGATTAAAAATGACAACTTTGTTGTATACATTTATTTTTGCCTTAATCTTGTCATCAAAGTTATTAATAGAAGATAAAATTATTAAAAATACGTCGTGCCTATAAATATATACCTATACTAATACTGTATAGATAAATATAAGATTTTGTATAATATTTATAGATCGAAAATATAAAGTTTTCTTTTTTTTATTAAACATAAAAAAAAAGTCTAATTGGTTGCCAAATAAACATTTTATTTCTTATTTTTTGTATATATTTATCATTTAAATCAAATAAAACTGTATAAATAAAATATAAAATGATTGTAATAAAAAATAAAAAATAACAACAATAATAATCATCATGATCATATCAATAATAATAATAATCATAATAAAAACAATAATCGGAGCAATATTAATAATAATTTGTGTTTATCTATGTACATTAAACAAGAACTATGTACATAATATTTGTAATTATTATTAATAGAGTATGTATATGTAATAAAAAAAAAAAGTTTGTATGTTGGTTTTCTTATTTACTTTGATTGTTATGTAATTCTTTTTATTTCAGTTTGCGGTTATTTAATAGAAGACGCGGTATGTTTTGATATTCAAGGTGGTATGTTTTTTTAATTAAGTCTAACGACGTTATAAATATATTATATTTGTTTTTTTTTTTTTCAAATTGCCATAAAATATGGAAGTTTATTACTATTCAAAAACCCTTACTGTAAAAATATTCGATACTGAAAAGCATTTATTTTGTAAGGTGGAAGATGTACGCTCGGATAATACTAGTTTGATAAAGACGCAGTGTTAAAATTCGTGTTTTGCAACATAGACCAAGGCAGTCAACCCGTAATGAATAAGTACAGCTTAGGTGCAGTTAAATGGTTTAAGCGCCAATTTAATCTCTCATCCATAAAACCAAATATTTAAAATTATAAGATAAATATAAATGTATTAAATTAAAAGAAAAGATGTAAGAAACTCATAGCGTGTTTTTGTAGTTCTTCTGCATGCGACGTATTCAGCTATAATTTGAGTGTGATCAATGTTATGCCGGCTAGACTACATGAAGTAATTAATCGTTGTCTATCAGTATTGTGCCGCATAGGGTAAACTACCCAGTCTTGAGCCATGGACTAGTGGTGAGCCCCTACGACATATTTTTATAAATATCTAACGTTCTATTTATTAAAACACAAATATTTCGTTAATGGGGAATTCCCTAATTATCTGTTTTCCTATTGTTGCTCTTCTTATTGTAATTTTTATTCATTTAGTCTTGTCAGTTCAAGTAGAATAGACCGATTTTGTTCATTTTGTGAAATATCGATTTTTCTAAAGAAAATTCTTAAGGAAGCATACCGTTAAAAGTTTCAGGTGAGTGCATTTACTTGATTTGTATTTATTATATCATATATTTATATTAAAAATTAATATTTTGTTTAATATAATTCTCAATTTTTTTGCATAAATATTTAATATTTACCATAATTAATTAGAGGCTCATTACTGGGTTTACGAAATTTCATATATCAAATAAAGAGCCGGTTGGAGGCTCATCATTGGATCACATAAAAAACCGTTGATCCGGTAATAAGCCTGTGTATTTTTTTGTGCTAAAAAATTAGGTAATTAAAATTTGTATTGGTTTTTTATATATTTATGCTATATTTATTACGATGGAGATTTTAAATCTATTATTAGATTAATGCCTTCTAAACGAAGTTATAACGTAGAAGACATAGAAAGAGCGCTGGAAAATATTAAAAATGGAACCCCTATTCGTACAGCCGCGAAGATGTTTAATATCCCAAGAGCAACGCTCCAAAACAGAATCCACAATCGCTCGAGAAAGAGTATAATGGGACCAGCACCAGTTTTAACAATTTCTGAGGAACGTGAAATTGTTAATTGGATATTTAATAACCATGCCAGAGGATTTCCTAGAAGGAAACATGAAGTGCGCGGAGTTGTGAAGGAATTCCTAGATGCCAATGCAAGAAAAAACATGTTTATTAATAACCTACCAGGAAATAAATGGTACAAAACATTTCTAAATAGGCACCCCGAGTTGTCTTTAAGAACACCAGAGGCTGTAACTAGTGCTAGCGCATGTGTATCAGAAAACGATATTAGAGGCTGGTTTAAGCAAATTGAGGATTACTTTACTTCCAATAATCTACTTTGTGACTTACTTAAAGATCCATCAAGAATTTTTAATGGTGACGAGTCTGGGTTTCTGTTATGCCCCAAAGGTGGGGCCGTGCTGGCACCCAAGGGAGCAAATAATGTCTACGAGACAGACAAAGGTCGAGCCAAAGAAAGTATAACTGTAATGTTCAGTTTCTCTGCTGATGGGATTGTCCTTCCACCGATGATAGTTTTCCATTATAAAAGAATTCCGAAGGATGTTATGGATTCAATTCCGGAGGGAATAGTATTTACAAAGACGGATTCCGGGTGGATGACTTCGGAAGCTTTTTTATTTTATATTAAAGAAGTTTTTTATCCTACACTGGTTTCGAAAAAAATTAAATTTCCAGTAGTACTATATGTTGATGGTCATAAGACACATCTGACCTACTCACTTTTCAAATTATGCGAGGAGCTCAAAATAATATTGATATGTCTGTATCCCAATTCAACACGAATCCTTCAACCAGCGGATGTGTCAATATTCAGGCCAATAAAATTAGGCTGGACAAAGGAAGTGCAGATGTGGAGAAGCAGCAACCTCGACGATCAATTTTCAAAAAAATATTTCGCACCCATGCTGAAAAAAGTTATGGAGAAATATGTTAAACAGGATACAATCATAAATGGGTTTCGCACTTGTGGGCTTTATCCCTTTGATGCAAATGCCATAGATTACTCGAAGTGCCTGGCCAACTCAACAGCAATTCCAAAAAAAATTCAACAAATTGAAATTGGGGTAACCGAAGAAAACCCGAACAGCATTAACTTTAAGCAATTTGTGGAAATTGTTGGATCCGAAAAAATCAAACAGCTGGAAACTATTAATCAGAGTAATAGCACACATTCCGGGGACTTTCTACTATTGCACAAAATATATCAAAGATTAAAAGTAGGTAGATATAACAGCAAACGTAATATAGGTACCTACCTACGCAATTTTAATATAGGTGCCTAATTTACTAAATATGCCTAATGTACCAAATTAATTTTGATTTAGGATACCCCGGCTACCAGTAGTAACGTGCAAGTTAATCCGAACGGTGAAGAGCCAAATGTGGTAAGACAAGCTGTTTTCATTATTTTCTGGATGCTTCCTTAATTACTTTAATTTATATTCAGGACACTACAAATATAGCCTTATCTGAATTGGAGATTGGTGAAGAGGTGGAAATTTTTGAGACTGAAGAAGTAGAGAGCTTTATACCTGATGTAAGTATGAGTAATGTTCATTAAGATATACAATTTAAAATTACATGTTTTCCTTAGATAAATCAAGATCCTTTGCAAATATTTTACCAAGACGATATCCCGATGGTTTCAATTGCAAATGAAAACGACATCAGTAACAAAACTGAAATTCAAAGCTATTTAAAAGTCATTAAAACGCCAGCTCGGAAAGGAATGCAAAATGTACAAAGGCAAAGCTACATTATAACTTCAACCCCGTTCCAGGATGCTATCAAAACAAAAATTGATGAGAAGGCTGCCATAGAACAACAAAAATTAGACAGGAAAAACGAAAGGCTAGCAAAGAAAATTTTAAAAGAACAATCTAAAGAGAATAATCATAAAAAAAATCTACAGTGTCGAAGAAACGTCCATCTACCAAATCAAATCCCAAGATCGTCAATGATAAAAGCAAAGTTAGAAAAGTTCGGGATAATCCGAAGATTTTAAAAGGTATTTATATATTTTCAATATATTAAACCTAGTTAGGTACCTAATCCTTATTGTTTCTTAGATATTATCATTGATAAGAAACTGGACATATTACATTTTAATTTAACAAAATTAAAAGAACCTCATGTGCGAAACCTTATTAGAAATTTTAGTGATCCTCAAGATGATGAAAATCCCATATATGAAAAAATTACCACAGGGCTCTGCTACGCTTGTGCTGGAAACATTTCAAAAACCGCAAATGGGATTGCATGTTTTATCTGCAACAAGGCCTACCATATGGAGTGTGCATCAAAGTTTTGTACAAATTTTGATTATTTTAAATGCAGCAAATGCATTTTATAGGTATAACTTAAGATTAACTTATGCAATTAAGTACCTTTTGTTCATACAACGAATTATTAAGTATTGATTACTAAAAGTTGAACCGAAATTATCTTTGTGCAATTTATTTTTATTTTAAGACAGAAAAGTTCGTTATGTTTACGCTTAAGTTTAATACGCTTACATACAATGAAATTAATAAATTTTAATAAAACCTATTATAAATCAAACAAATTTTTGAGTTTAATCACGTTAAATTATAGGGGGCTCATCACTGGGTCACTCCCGGCTCTGAACTGGATAAAATAGGGCTCACCACTGGAAAATGGATGTTTATTTTGTAAATACAATTTAATAAATTATCTTCAACATTTTATAAAAAATTAATAAATTAATTTTATTTAAAATCAATCAATGCGTCTTATGGCATAAACATATTTTGAAAATATTACATAACTATACTTTACAGTCCGACTTAAATGAAAAATCTTGTAAAGGGGCTCACGACTGGGTAGTTTACCCTAGTCTACATAAAGTACATAATTAATTGCCTATACTCGTGCAGACAATGTATGTAGACAATTCAAAAATGACGTCGACAATGCAAACAATGTCAACAATATAGAAAATGCGTCGATTCCTAGCAGCAAAATTAGTCACTGTTTTGATTTATTACTTGTACGGTTTTCATTACGCATTGAGATCTCACAAGAAAATTAACTTTTAGCACAAAACATATGAGGCTTACTTATTTTTAGTAAAGCCTTGCTGCGATTAAAATTTTGTGTAAACATTAGAAATTCTAATTATTGGTTAACATAGAATTACAACTTAAAAAATATTCATTCCAACAACTAAGAATAGACTTTAAAACAGAGATTTAGAGCTGTTAAACATATTCTTACGAAAAGAATTGCCGCTTGCAAAAAACATAAATAAGAAGAATTTTTTCATAAGGTGTAGAAAATGGCACCATGGACACATAAAAACGTGTTCAAAATTATCGATTAAATCATACTGTTGATTAGCAATTAAGAAATTACAGAAACTTTTAAAAATATTGCTTGGCCTAAGAAGAAAATATCAAAATTAAAAATGTTTAACGATAACCAACATCTACGAAGATTTTTTCTAAAATTATAAAATTTCATACGATTGTATTTTTGATGCAACGAAACAAATCCAAATGACAAAATTTAAAATTGTTAAAATGGATCTGCTCAGTCCAAAGATTTCTTCACTAACGACACACATCACTGTTGTAGAAAAAACATCCCTGTCCATAGGGCTATGGAATACGAATGCAGAGAAATGAAGAAATCATTGGTCCTTAGGGGATGCTACAGTTTTAAGACAAAGAAGAATGTCTTGATAAACGGTTAATTTTACAACATATTTATATAAAAAAAAAACGGATTTAAAATACAAATTTATTCAAGAAGTTTCCAAATCCAAATTTTTGTTACACTGCTACGATAACATTAGTCTAAATTAAATTAGACCTCGTTCTTATTAAAGGTTCTTGATTTCACATACTTAAATTCAACTAACTTGAATTCAAGTTTGCTCTCATTATTTTCGACGTTCCACATAACTTCATTAGGGTTGGTAAATTTCCAAAAATTATGATTTATGCACTACTCCACTTCATTTTTGTAGACGTCAAAATTGTTAACTTTACTATTTTGGTAAAGTACAATACTTTCCACACTACTAAATTTGATACTTCAAGTCAAGTAAAATTACACGTTCATTTTGTTCAAGTAGGTTTTGGTTACTTGAATTCAAGTAACTGACTAATGAGAACTAGGCTTTACACTCAATTTTCGGTAGTTTATGTATAAAATATGTTGTTTCGAATCCAGTGTACTTTTAAAAAACTGAAAGTGGTGCAGTTTTGAAACTTGATACACATCTTTTTCAACCCGTAATAGAATACAAATAAAAGTCTAGCACCCAATCTTTGGCGAGGCACTTCCGAGAGGGTGCTAAATAATGTAAAAAAAAAAGTGTTACATAAAAATCGGAAGAAGCTATCAACAAATCCCTTAAAAACTTCGGAAATTACAAACTTGTTGGTGGCCTTTTTATTGGTTTAATCTTAAAATTAAGAGAGCTGCTTTTTAAATTTGTTCATTTTCTATTTATACGCTAAAACCTAGTCCAACTCTTGTTCAACTACATGAAATGATTTCTTTAAAAAACATCCTGAAGATGATGATATAAAGCCATCTAAACATCGGTGTATAACTTATTTATTTATTAAAGTAAACGATTGATTTTGTCATTAACATTTATGATTTCACATAAAAAAAATAATCACCAATTTTAACAATTTAAAATTAAAAACCAGAAATTTAAAAAATAATAAAACTATTTTCTTCAAAGTTGAAGCTGTTTGTAAAATTAATCATAAATTTAAAAAATAGGTTTTCAATTTTTTTTTTTTTTTTTTTTTTTGATATATTAAAATCGAATTGATCCTCTGCGTTATTATATGTTTTTTTCTAATCTATTGATTGGGTTGTTAGGAAGAAAGTAATTGGTGGAATGAATATTTGTCGAATATCGTAAGTTGAAACCATCAAATAAACTATATTTAGTATTTCTTCGATAACGTCATATACAGTGTTTGGTTTATTTCGTTTGTTAATTGCAAGCGTGATGTGTCTTTGATTTTGGACCTTCGTCTTTTATGTTGTCGATTCTGGCTTAATACAAGCGTAATATTTATCCAATAAGCTTGGATCTTTATTCAAGGTTGGCGAGAGTTCGTCGAAGAGGATTGTCGTGTTTTTTCTATCCTCTTCAAAAATTTAATTTTATTTTGTTTTATTTTATTTTTGTGTTTTATTTGTATAGTAATATGTACATATGTATAATATCTATATACTTTATACACATAAGTATATGCAGATTAATTTTAAATTAAGATTAAATTCTAATTAAATTAAATTGTAGTGTAATAATGATCAAAGTGTAGTGGAAATAATTAAAGTGTAATTTGGAAAAATGCAATCAACCGGGTTGCATTTGTCAGGCAATGTTTTTATTTTGTAGATAGAAAAATTAAAAGTGCATGATTTGATATTTTGTGGATTGTACATAAAATTAAAGTTCAATTTTTAATTACTAAAGTCTAATATTTACATAGTATTGAAATAAATTTTAACTTATATAAAATAAGTCGCAGTAAATTTGATATTAGATTTTATTTTTAAGCACACTGATTTGTATTCTTATGTTTGATTTTGTGTACATTGTAAAATCGACACTAATACATGCTTATTATTTGGTATAAGAAAGGGCCAGCAATATGTTTGTGTAGCTCTCACGTTTACTCTTTGCACGGTTTCTGTGAAGGAAGTGTGCGTGGTTTTGTTGGTTTTTGTGTTATAAAGTACAAACAACAACGAGAAAGGGAATCGTTGCGTTGGTTTTTGATACAGTTGTCACAAGTGTTTTATTATTGTGTATAATGGCCACTAATCCATGCATACAACTTGATTTATATATGGCACGAGCAGGATCAACAATATGGTTGAACAGCTGTCTCGTTCGCTCTTTACACGGATTTTGTTAAGGAAACGAAGTATGTTTTGTTGGTTTTTGTATAATAATGTACAAATAACAACAAAAAGAGAATTTTTATACAGTTGTCACAATATTTTACTGTATTATCTTGATACACAGTTTAGGTGTGATTTTATGTACTATAAGGCCTACTACTCCGCACATGAAAGATAGTAGAAAATATTTACCGTCAATGTGTGTTGGTGGTTTTAGTATATAAGATTTTGTTACTTGTATGCAGGTGTTGTTAATCTCTTTGTGTTTCTGTGTATTTGTGAAACAATTATGGTATTATTGAAATCATGCATTATGTGAACACAATGAGATATTGTATATTCGACTCAAATAGGATTTTTATACTTTGTATAATCGAATGGGTTTGAGTCAAATTGGAATTGGGAGCTGTCTTATACAATTCATTTAAACAGTTTATTTAGGTAGGATTAATAATTTTTTTACAGGGTATTACATACTGAATTTAATTGTTTTCTAATTAATTTAATTAATATTATAAATTATAAATTGACTTAATAAATAAATAAACATAAATAAATGCGAATTAAGAAATGTTGATTTAAGTAAAGTTAGGATATGATTTTTAACACAAAATGATGGGTTCATTTATGTGAACAAAGTGGAATTATGTTAAAACATTTTGAAAGGCTAAATGTTTTTGAGTTTAATGGTTGTTTTAATGGATTTATTGAAATTTAGATGATGGGACGCCCACACAATCGTCATAATTACAGGGTGAATGATGCTAATTGGATTTTTATTTTGGTAGTCTAATATTTAATAAGTTTTATTTTTGAGCTTCGAAAATGACAAAGGTGAAGGAAATCATTTGAATATGTACACTGACAGACATAAATATTTGAATGACGTCCGGGAATAAACACTGGAGCTGATTTTGGGGTAGCTGATTTTGCTACTCGTGCAAATTTCCGCTCAGTCGGCTTAGTTTAAAGTCGTGGGCGTCCACAACTATGCTTATTTTTGTTGATCTAGTTTAATAAATTTCTTTTATGAAACTAATGCTATACCGTTTGATATTACTTATTGTAGGGATTTATTTTGATAAGTTTCTGGTCGTTGCAATGCTTTTATTATCAATTTTTTAACGCTTTCATCTATTTCTTTGGAGAGGCTCATTTTTCAATCCCTAAACTAAATTTTTGAATACATAGTTAAAACTTTTTGTTCTAAAATATCAAAAATATCTTCTGCTAAAATCAATCACTTTATTGATATTAAATTGTAATTTATATTATTGTTGCTGTTTCGTTTAAAAATTTATTTATATAGATTGAAATATTATACTAACTGAATGATTAGCATCGTACGTTATCTAGGATAAGAGATATTCCCTTTTATATGATATTGTAAACTACATTGCATTGCAAAAATATTTGAGGTATTTGAGGTATTCAACACTTTTTGTCTGTTTAATTTAATTTAATTATTTCAAAGTGTAATAGTTTGTTCGGGTATTTTTGTCTGATGGTGTGGTTGATATAAAGTATATTTAATTATATATAATTGTTAGATTGTCTCCAAGCTACAGAAATATTTGTGAATTCTCGCTCAACATCCAAAAACTCCAAGCATCCAGCAGTTAGGTAGCGTAGAAAATGTATTGTTCTTGTGATATCTATTTTATTTTATTTATCACTAACTAATTTATATAAGTAAATTTCTATTAAATAAGTAGTAAAGCAGTTTAGTTTTCAGTGATACCTGGGAAACTCTATTCTAGTTTTATTAGTAAATATCATATATAGATATGTAGTACTCGTACTTAACTAAATTATTGATATTCTAGACTTTTTTGCGTAGTATTAAGATTAATGTTTATATATTATATACTTTTATAAATAAATAATTAATTTCAACATTATTAATTTCCTTTTTTCTAGATCTGTAGGAAATTGCCGATTAGTTTAAATTTAATAGTACTAGGGGACCCCTGTGCATTTGCACAAAATATTTTTTCAATCGTATATTTCTTTAAAAATTATGTTGTCTGTTACTGTAACATCATTTTCTATTCCCTGACTTGGTGGTTCGAAATCTTGAATTTTTAATGAATCTGATGTAACAGTTCTAGAAAATGCGGTATAAAGTTCACCATGTGTAAAACATGGTTCAGGAAGATACAATCCAACTCATTCGAACGTTTGACCTTGCGATTTATTTATTGTGATTGCATAAGAAAGACGAACTGAAAACTGATGTCGAGCGAAGTTGAAAGGCAAAGATGGATCATTAGCTGTGTCTAATATAATTCTATAGGAATAAAATGTATTGTCCCTGACTTCGCAGCAACATAATTATACAACCCTTTTTTAATTTAAGGCAATATGGCGGTAATCCTGATGGATTTATTGAGTTAAGATATTCCACTGGAAAATTGGCTTGCATGTTTTCATCATCAGAGCCGTCATCGGCCTTAACTGAATCGATTACACAATAACATATTTCATTTGAAATAAGATTTTGAAGAACATTATTATTTATTAATCGAACATGCTAATTTTTCGGACACAAAATTCCACGTTTTGATATATATGCAAAATCATTTGTAGTAAATGATGAACCAAAAATATCTGTAATAAGATCATCGGAAATATAACCTGAAGGTATTGGAATAGAGTATTGCGATTTTTTAGTGTGTGAAGCATCAAAATTCTTCTTATCACCAACGTTCAAAAGCCAACTGCTATAATGTGGATCACTTATTGCTCTCATGTTTGTAATTAAGCTTAATACTTTAAAGTGATGGCACAAAGGGGACTTTTTAACAGTCGCATTTATAATTAACGCACGATTGCCTCTTCTAACAACAGGTAACACTTGCCGAAAATCTCCTCCTAAGACCATTACCTTTCCACCAAACGGTAAATCATTTTTCATTAAATCGCGAAATATTAAGTCCACAATTTCAAGTGATATGCTTGAAGCCATTGGAGCTTCATCCCAAATTATGCAATCAACAGATACTAAAAAGTCACGTTTTTTGCGATTAAGTTGTGGAAATTTCACGGAATCCATTATTGAGAGGCAATGAAAACGTACAGTGACATGTCATTCCTTTAGGTAAAATAGTTGCTGAAATTCCTGTCCATCCAATACATAATATATTTTTATTTTCTGCATCGATTTTTTGAATTAACGCTCGGTATAAAAATGTTTTTCCACTTCCACCAGGTCCATCTAAATAAAAACACTTTTAAGAAATTCGATTATGTAAGGATGAAAATATCATTGATGCTCATTGTTGAGTAATGCCCACAGATTAGGTTCAGTTTTTGTTATAATAAGAGCAACATTTATGTTTTGATTTAAAATTTCTTTAAGATTGTTCTTAAAATCAATAAAAAGTTGGATATGATCTGATAGATTGCAATAACACAGTATAGTAACGAATAATGCTCGCAACGATTTTGAGAACATATGAGTGTTAGCTTCTGATTAGCAATTATGCCACTCAACGCTATCATTAATTAGGATTCTTGCCTTAGCTACTTCTTTAAACGTTGGGAATACACAATTATTAAAAGTTGCAACTAGTGTTCTTTTACATGGCGAAAACAAGTTATTTAACTTTGAACAAAACAATTTAAAGCATTTTATTAAAATTTCTCAACTTCTATACCTTCTCCCGTGAAATTTGATTTAGAGTTATTTTGAATGTATAGTGCGTCATCTAATCTAAGAATATATTTCACTATAGATTGTTTACGATCACTTCTAACAATTAAACACCAAACATCGAGTAACACCAGACATCGAGTAACACCAGACATCGATTAACACCACACTTAAAACGAATGCTGCGCTTCGTCGGATAATTTACAATTTGTTTTAAGCTAAATGTCCGGCGTGTGCTTTTGGGCTAAGGTACTAAATTATTTATTGATATCATTCTAATTATAATAGTCTTGTTACATTTAAAAATTTGAACATTGGCTTTCTTATAGAATATTTAATTAAATTACATATAGGTCTTAGAAGGCATTTCAGTCAAAAAAAAAGCCATCCAAACAAAAGGTCTTACAGCCCCAAAAAATTATTACCAAAATGCCTTTCAAGAAGGTTTCAACAACGGGTATTTCACTATTTTATGACCGAAATACCTGATTTTTGTACTGAAGTTCCTTTTTAAAATGAGTTTTAGTCATAATAGTTGTATGAGAAATTTTATGACTGTAATGCCTTTCGTTTTTTGACTGTATTCCCGGAGAACAATTTTGCTTGAAATTCCTTTTTATTTGTTTGATTGAATCTCTTTTTCGAAAGGTATTTCAGCCCCAAATCTAAAAAGAATTCCCGTCAAAAAGTTTTGACTTGAATGCCCTTTTAGTTTATTGATTGAACTTCCTTCTGAAAATGCATTTTAGTCTAAAATTATTTTGACTGAATGCCTTTTAATTTTTGAATCAAACTCCTTTCTGTGTTTCACGGAACTGTTTTTGACTGTGGGTTCGGAGCCAACGTATAGGTCTACGAAGGTATTTTAGTCAGAAAAACCAACAAAACAAAAGGTATTCCAGTCCAAAAGCTTTTCACTAAAACATTTTTCAAAAAGGGCATTCCAGTCAAACTATTTTCTTACCGAAATATCTTTTTTTTTTGGACTGAAGTTCCTTTCTAAACATATAGTTTTAGTCATAATATTTGTATGGGAAATTGTATCACTGAAACTCCTTTTTAAAAAGGTATTTCAGTCACAAATCCAAAAAAATTCCAGTCAAAATAGTTTTGACTTGAATGCCTTTTTATTTTTTTGATTGAACTTCCTTCTGAAAAAGCATTCCAGCCTTAATTTATTTTGACTGAGTTCCTTTTTAGTTTTTGACTGAAATATTTTGAACTGGAATTTCCGGAGTCATAAATTTTGTTATAAAATTACGTTATGTTAATTCTGGATGTTACAATAAAAAATAATAATTACGTAACTTTCGTTTCCTGTCAACTAATGAACATTAAAGTATATTTGAATTTTATAATTTTTATATTGTATCTATATTTCATAGAGTAGCATTAATATTATAGGGTAGTATTACACAGTACGATATGTACAAGTTATAAAATTCAAATGGAATTTAGGTTCGTTAGTTGACAGGTAACGAAAGTTACATACTTATAGTATTTTTTATTGTAAAGTCAATATTTAACGTAACATAATTTTAAAATAAAATTGTTACCCTGATGATAACTCGAAAAGTCGAAAATTTGGGAAATATGATAAATAAAATTTACATGGTTTAATTTAATTTAGTTGAATAGGTTACAAGAAAACCAACGTTGAAATTTTGATATAATATAGTTCATTTGATTACTCTTGTTATTAAAGTAAAACTTTTTATTTTTGCAGGTTCGCCCAAAAATGTATAAGCAGTCTCAGGCGTTCCTGGTATGTTTGTCGGAGAATGAGTTGAGCCATTAAGGAATATTCCATGCAATAATAGATGCATAATCAATTTAGTTGAGCTATACAACTTTTTATGCGCCTTCGACATTATTTAAAGCTTTTTATTGTATGTTTTTGGGTTGAAATTTCTTCGAAATTGTTTATATTTCTACAATCAATTTTTTGGAAGTTTATTTTTTTAAAATTACACCTCGTGCGTCGAAATTATATTCTAAATTGTGTGCAGAATATTCACAACAATTATTTTAAAGCTTTGTTGCTTATGGATTTGAATTGTTTAAATAAAAAATATTTAATTCAAATTAAAAATGTTTTTTTATTATTTGAAATTTATTTAGACGAACATTTAGTATAATCAAGGGATAATCTAGTAAAAAATGGTGACGTAGGATTAATCGGAATTCTCAGTTTTTTTTCAGTTATTTTACTAGAACTTTAGTAGAATAAATGCAAGAAGTCTAATCGTTTTGTGAGAAAATCTAGTATTCGATTTTACTTGAAATGTAATTAAAAAATTGTATTTCTCATTATTTTACCAGAAGTCCAGTCACAAAAACAAGTAGTATTGTTTATTTGGTTTTCAGTACTACATATTTGTATTTCAAGTAAAATTGCCAGATTTTATTACAACCAGAAATCTAGTATTTTTAATTCTACTTGATTCAACTAGATTGTCTAGTATGCTCACATCTATAGACACTATAGTGAATTTTTATTTACCGTGTTACCGTAAATTTTGTTTTTTTTACGTAAATATAATAATTTTTACTTTAATAGTACGAATTATGGTTAATGAACGCCATTCATAAGTAAAATGCACTAAATTTTTTTCAGTGTACTTTTGAGATATTGTTAAATGTAGAAGAGTCTCATTTGTAGATGTGTAGATGTGCTGGGTTTAAAATCTACATTTTAGTTGTACTTATAATTTATGGGATTATTTGTTTATGTATTGTATTATAAATAATAGTCACATACAGAATGTCAAAAAAGTAGTGGAAGCTCAAACCAAAAAAATATTTTCTCAAACGTAGACAAAAATTTTTCGCCTCACTAAAACCGTGAAATTATCTATAAAATATTCCCCTATAAGAAGCTTTATGCAATGAAACAACCACAATTGGTTTTGAATGTACACAATTGGCGGCACAATTGGTTTTGAATGAATAACGATTTGACACCCTGCTTGTACCCTCGTGCCTTAAGCATAGATATATTTCTACGTTTTAATATCATGTCTCACAACCTTTAAATATATTTTATATCATTTTATAACATTTGATTGCAATGCTAAAATATTATTGGTTTTTATATAAATCTTGGTTTTTTTCAATGTATAAAATGGCTTTATGTAAATTACACATTTTTGACGTGTAAACATCCGTGCAAATTACATAGTGTAATTTACTCGCCCAATAAATGAATTAAACAATGAACTCGAAAGGAACACAATTCTTTTACGACAAATTAAAACGAATAAAATGCCTGTCGAGTTAGTAAACCTCGTTAATCAATCTCCCAAGTTAATTTCTTTACATAATTTATTTTATTTTTGTTTTAAAGAGAGACGTTTCATATTAAAAATTATTAATAATAATTATAATCTATGCTACGTATAACTGGGTTGAAATGAAATTGAAGAAAAAAATAAAAATACATCTATGTAGCTAGAGACGGGCTTCTAAAATTAAGGGGAACAATTACTCGTGTTTGTCTATTTAAAATTAAAACCATTAAAATAAATTTAATAATTTAAGAGTCTAAATATTCAAGTTATCCAAAAATTATGTGGGAATTAATTTGTTTAATAATTCAATGTGAATGTTATGCATAAATATTAGTTGCGGTATGCAAACTATTTTATCACCAAATCAAACAATAATGGAAGATAACGCGAACTTTTATATGTAAAAATCACGTTTCAACTTTAATTGTAACAATATTCCGGATAGATTACTGTAAACAGCCACCAATAATAATATGTATACGTATTTTAGCCAACCAAAATATTTACCATTCAAATTAAATAACCTTTTAAAAATAAATGTTTAACCTTAATCTCATCATTTATTAGAAGAGACAGAACAAAACAATAACAACAAAAAAACCAGTAAAACGAGTCAAAATATTCGGTATTTCTTATACATAATGATGTACATCATGAATCAATAGAAACAAGTTCCATATACATAATCGTACATGTACGAGACTAAACTCTGAACAAAATTGACATTCGCTGTATTTGCATTCCCTGATTTTGTACACCAATTAACGTAAATCCTTTCATGTCTTTTGTGCAAATGAAATTCCATTCGAAAAATTGTTACAAATCAGATAACCGAAATGGACATTTATACAACCTCTTTATATATATATATTGTTATGCTAATTATATATACTCGTATATATATGGATGATAATTTTATCTTAAGCATTTATCTTGTTGATGAGAAAACCCACTTTTATTAATACATATTATATATACGAAAGAAGCGTGATTTGTGTAGACTTCACAATAATCTATTGAATTATTATACAGTTATTTTGAACAATATTATAATCCGTTGTAATTTGGCTTATAGCTTATGGGGCTATAAACAAAATTGGACGATTATACGCGAAATGAGTATAAAATTAAATTTACATATTGTTTCGTATAAAACTAAAAATAACTGCGATTCCCATCATACACGCATTATCAACGGTTGATTAACTTTTGTCTATGAGAGATGACTCCATCTTTCAATAAATACAAAAAGAAAAAAAAAATATTTTGCTTTATGTAGTTTCACTCTATTTGTCAGTTCCACATAAAAGTAATCGATACAATAATTGTAATTATTCGATTCAAGACAAATTCGCCATTAACATTTAGGGGCGTTTCCAGTTAAGCACCGAACAATCGTTTAATATAAGGTGAATCGAAAGGGAAATATGAAATTTGGCAAGCACTCCTGTCTCATTATATACATACATACTCGAATATATAGGAAGTTCCATTATATATTTTATTACAGTAGCTATACAACACCATACACAGATTAGGACGAACGAAAAAAAAAAAAAATGTTAAATTTCATTACTTTCAACTGAACATCCTAAAGTTATTAAAAAAGTTTTATATTTCCAAAATTACTTTTACAATAATCAAAGTATATGGATACGAGTACAACAAAAAACTATTTTCCATTGAAATTCGGTTATGAAACATATGTTTCTAATGACTACTGTTCACTTCTGCCAATTTTTTTTTTTTTTTTTTTTTGGTTGGTTCGTTCGTTCTGTTTCAATTTCATTTTGCTACTTTTTGTTTCAAATTTTATTAGTCTTTCTTCTTATTCTGATCTTCAGTTATGTATTTTTTTTTTTTTTTATTTCTTGTACGTATCATATAGATATGGATTATAGGGTTCGGATTTTCAAAATCAATTTTAAAATTTAATTTGCAAAATTAAATTAAATATGAATAAATAGTTTTCGAACCATTTTCAAAATTGTATGCGCGCTTAATTAAACCCCCCCAAAAATTTAATTTATTTATTATATGGTTGCGATGCGATGCGGAGAGGATTGCTGTGAAATAAAATGTACCTGTTGTCAAAATAATATGTATGTGAAATAAAATATAAAAAGGTGGCATGCTGAGGCTTTAAAGTTTATTGCCAATGCCATTAAAAATATATAAAATTGTTACGTAAAGTAATTTTTGTCACTAAAAAAATAAAAAACCGAGAGATAAATTATCATAAAACCATTAAACCCATTATAAATTGCACCTTTTTATGATGCAATTATTTTATTGCAGTGCGCAAAATACATTGATTCGAAAAGTCAGTTATTGAAGGCAAAAAAAGGTTGATTTGTTTAACCTCGAATCCGAAGGTTATTTTAGATTACGTCTCTTACTTACTATAACAATCAACCAATTTTTTTACCCTTTTTTTAGTGATATTCCTGAACTTCACAAAAAAAAATCGTCTATTCATCCTTTTCGGTACCAAAAAAAAAAAAAAAAAAACAAAAAAAAACCCGAATGTTTTCTAGAAAAAGGGTTACAAAATGTTTTTCTTGTGTACGACGAATAACTATGTACAATAAATTATTAATATACAGCAACAACAAAATGGCTGTATGGTATAATAACATGTTTTTTAAACAAAAGTGTCACCATAAAAAACGCATTTTGTTACTTTTCTGAATTTTTGTTCCTCATTATTGTGTGAGTCGACTTTGTTGGTCATTTTGCAAAGAATAATTTTTTTCATCTTACATGCTGCATTAATTTTGGTTATATAGTATATTATTTTGTATCGGTTGTCGCGCATAATATACAGCAAAATTATATTTTAATTTAGATTGTATTTCGTAATGGGTTGTAGGTTTGTCTGATGCATTTACAAAAAAATTAAAATAAAATATTTTCATACATATAATAATAAAAATACATATTCAATGGAGCAAAAATTTAAGATAAAAAAAAAAAAAATTGGCGTGGTTGACAATAATATTATGGTGTATAGAGTTAATAAATACGTTAAATTAGCTTTAAATATTCGTTGAATGTCGTTTTTATCATGTCTTCAAAATTTGTTTATTTTTTGTTCTCGCAAAATGATAAAAAATGTTTTGAACCTTCGAAAATGTTTTTTTGTTGTTTGTTTATTTGTTGCTGAATTTATGATTGTTATTATACTTCCTACAATAGCTGTACATTGTTATTTTGCGTCTGACAAAAACATGGTTTTTTATTGGTGTTTTTTTTTTTTACTCAGTTATGAATAACAATAATATTTTATTTTAATTTATTCAGAGATTAATTCAACGTGATATTCACAAACTTTTCTCATTGAAATCATTAAGTTTCAAAATAAAGAATAAAAACTAAACTGCCCAAATTTCGATATTGCATCAATTGTTCCACAGCCGACCTTAACACGGCTAACTGTTCGGTTATTTCAACCATATTTTATTTTTTATTTTTTTTGTAAATGTTGCCAATAGCTTTATTCTTGAATCTTTCTACATAAGAAACTCACAAGAAGTAATCAAATCTTAAGCTAAAATTATTACATATTTTAAGTCTTAACCGATGTTAATGCTTATTATTATAGTGCTCACAATTTAATTTATTTAGATTACAGTTATATGTATCTATCGAATTAAATTTACAGGTTCATCAGTCCGAGTGGATCTGTACATCTCAGTCGCCTAAATGCCGGCTGTTTTAGCATCTCCCTGGCTAATTCGTTGGGATGTGCTTCTAGTTTTGAGTAATATTTCGAACTGAGTTCTTTAATTGTTTCTTTAACGGTTTTAATCCCAAGGTCGTGTTGTACATATATTACTATTTCAAATGTACCAAGCTTGGGTTCTTTGCAGGAGTTCTCTGTTTGAAGCGCTGGTGGATCCCCATAACTGAATACCATATGTCCATATGGGCTTGATTATCGCTTTGTAGAGTAAACCTTTATTGGCTAATAACAACTGAGATTTTCTTCCCATCGGCCAATACATTTTGGAAAATGTAATTTTTATTTGATTGCGCTTTGTTTCAATATGATTTTTCCACGTTAGTCTTCTATCCAGGTGCAAACCTAAGTATTTTACCTTCGTTTGTTGAAGAATATTTTTATCGTTCACTGGTGGGCAGGTGCGTTTGTTCAGCGTGAATGTGACCAGCCAGTCCGCGACTTTGTTTAAATGATTCTGTAATTCCTTTGAGGCAATTTCAAGATTAGTGTAAGACACCAGGATGGCCGTTTTGATATTATAACTTTGTTGGTTACAAGAATGTCAGCTGTGTATAACAAGTATAATATTGGCCCTAGAGCCCTGCTTTGCGGAACACCTGCATTAATATCATTTAAGCAAGTAGCTGCGCTGTTCTGTTTGACCATGTATTGCCTTTGAAGAAGACTGAAATATCTTCGGTAGAAGCTCGAAGGTGATTTTGATTGCTTTTACAATTCTGTGTACTTGCTCTGTAGTACCATGTTGGTTTCGGAACCCAAATTGATCCTTTGGAATAACGCGCCGATCTTCTAATATTCTGTTAACAAATACTATTAGTTTTATGCATTTATCTGGATTTTTTGTGACATTTTTGCGAACATTATTTGAATCCGGTTCTGTGAAATTCTGTGCTGTTCGGTGTGTGTTATTCTGTGCTGAGTATTAGTCGTATAGTGATCGTAATAACTGTATGGTGTAATCCTTTGTGATTGTGAGCGATTGTAATTTCTAACGGAGAAGAAGTGCAATGATTGCGGTTCGACTACAAAAGAACTTTACTTTTATTGTGTTGCTTGTGATAAAGCAATTGATTTTAAATGTCTTGGCATTAAAAGCAAGACAACTTTTGAGTTGATTGTTCAATTAAAAAATATTTGCTACGTTTGTGATGATTGTGGCGACCTGCTGAAATTCCAAACTAGATTACTTACAAATTTATCTGAATCAGTGGGTATAATTAAAAACAGCATGAATAAGCTACAGGAACAAGTAAATACTATATTCTCCATTCTAAATAAAATTTGTAGTCGTCATTTTATTGGGAATTGTCACCTTATAAACAATAAAAATAATAAAAATATTAGTGTTATAAATGGGATTGTAACAGTTCCTACTATCTATTGTGCAAAATCACTGTCACACGTTCCTAACGTGTCAAATAAAATGCCTGCTTTGCTGCTGTTTCTGCACAAAATGAACTGGTACCTGCAGTCAAATATAAACAGGAACCCAATGGTAACCAAAACATTGCTGTTAATAGACGTTTTAACCAACATATGCCGTCGTCACGAACTACTAGATCTAGGGGTTCGTCATCCACAACAAAGGCTGAGTCGGTTGCTGCTACTCAATCAGCAAGTGTTATTAATAATAACAATTCTCCCAAAATTATTATTGGGAGTCGTGATCTCGATGCTACTCTGCGCACTGTAAAACCTGTTAAATGGATTTTCGTTTCACGTCTGTGCAAGGATGTTGGTGACGATGATATGGTTCGGTATTTAAAAAATAAATTTGAGATTGATAAACCCGTTTTGGTTCGGATGAGGCGAAGTGATGACCGTGACTATGTCTCATTTAAAATTGTGGTTCCTGAAAAAAAATTCAACCTGCTGTTGGACTCATCATCGTGGCCTCCTGGTGTATTTATTAAAGAATTTTTAAATTATCGTCGGCAAAAGTCGAATCATTTTTTAGTACCTCGGTCAGCTTTAACTGTTTAAAGCCAGTTTTAGTAAATTCTAATACTTATCATTGTAAAAATTCTGTAACCAACATCTTTAGTTACTCTGTTGTCTATCAAAACATTCGTATAGCATGCGCGAAAATTTTGATAAACTGGTTGTAAATTTGAGTTCATTTGATGAATACCCATCTATTATTTTTCTTTCGGAAAATTGGATTTTTGATCATGAGTTAAATTATTATAATCTTCCTAATTATGAATGTATAGGTTGCTGTAACAATAATTATAGAGCGGGTGGTGTTTGTGCTTTTTACGATTCAAGTTTGCAATGTGTTAGTGAAGCTATTTCTTTAAATTCGGCGAATGTTTTAAAGTTATCTGTTTCATTAAATAATAATAATTATATTTTTGTTTGTGTGTTTCGCCTACAATTTATTCCAATTTCATCATTTATTTGTGAGTTTTCAAATTTCATCTCGAAAACTAAAAATCTAAATGTAATATTTGTTGGTGATTTAAACATTGATATTTTGAACTTTCCAGCTTCCTGTAATGATTATATGTTTATGTTTTCGTCAAATGGATTTCTGTCACTTATTAATTCTACCACGAAAGTTACTAGTAACACTGCTACTTGCATTGATCACTGTTTTGTCCGTGTTAATAGTTGTGCTACTTTGGATGTATCATTGCATAACTTACACATTACGGACCATGATTTGGTTAAAATTGATATAGAGGTTGTTGGTAATTATGTTAACGAAAAAGAATTGGCGTACAGCAAATTTGATATTAGTAAATTTGAATCATTAATCTCGTCACTTGATTTTCCTAGTTTATTAAGTCTAAGTAACCCCACATCAGTTTTGACCAATATGGTTTCAATGCTTTCAAAAGTAGCTGATTTATGTTCCAAAAATGTAACTAGGCATTATTCAAACATAAAGCTTAAACCGTGGATTTCTAACAAGTTGGTACTTTTAATAAATAAAATCAAAAAAATTCAACTTAAATGTAAAAAACACCCGGCGAATAAAAAACTGTTTAATTATTATCTCAAATTGTGTAGCGGAATCAATGATTCTAAAGTTTCTGTTAAAGACAACTATTTTAGTAGGTAATTTAATGAATGTGGTAAAGATTGCAAGAAGACCTGGTCGGTTGTTAATGACATTTTGTGCGGGAATTTGAGTAGAACTAATATCAAATGAATTTTGTCTATTAACTCAGAGATTCTGTATGACTCTGTATCAATTACTAACGATTTTGGTTTTTATTTCTCTAAAATCGTTAGCGATTTAAGATCTTCTATCTTTTCTGCCCAAAGTATGAGTCCTAATGATTGTTCTTACTCTACTAAAATGTTGAATATATTTTTTATTAATCCAGTCGAGGAATCAGAGATTATTTGTATTATTAATGGACTTAAATCAAGTAATGCACTTGACATTCTTGGTCTTAGCTCGAATATGCTAAAATTAGTGGTTATAGGAATTGCGCCAGTTTTAGTACAATTTATTAACCATTGTTTTGTAAATGGTGTTATCCCTAATGTTTTAAAAACTGCAAGTGTTATCCCTTTATTTAAGAAGGGTGATATCATTATTAAGGACAATTATCGGCCCATTGCATTGCAACCCACAATTTTGAAGATCTTTGAAAAATCGATGAAATCCCGCAATGAGAAGTGTTTGGACAAATTTGAGTTTCTTAGTCCTCATCAACATGGCTTTAGATCTGGCAAAAGTACTGAATCTGCGTTAATTAATTTCTTAAATGGAATTCATATTAATCTGAATGAGAAGAAGTTTGTTGGTGCAGTCTTCATCGATATAAAGAGAGCCTTTGATTGATGGTGGATCATAATCATCTTCTGCGTAGCCTCCAGTCTATTGGTTTTAGAGGTGTATCACAGAAATGGTTGAAGTCTTATCTCAGTAATCGAATATTTATGGTTAGGATTAATAAATCGTAAAGCATTCCATTTATTATTGTACATGGTGTTCCCCAGGGTTCTGTTCTTGGTCCTATCTTGTTTTTAATTTATATTAATTCAATTTTTAACTTAAACTTAAACGGTAAAATTGTTGCTTTTGCTGATGATATTGCATTAAGTTATTTTGATTTGACTGTTAATGACCTAACTAACCAAATAAATGCTGAAATGAAATTTCTTCGCACATGGCTTGATAATCACTCCATGCTCTTAAGTGAAAAAACAAAGATAATGTTCTTCAAATTGGTTGGTGATCCTTATCGAAGTTTCATCCCTGAGATTTTTTATCATGTACGTAATTGTGACTTACGTAATTGTAGCAGTCTTTGCATTAAAATTGAAAATGTTCGTTAAGTTAAATATTTCGGATTGAACGTTGATGCAAATTTAAACTGGAAATCACATGTTCAAGTTGTCAAAAATCCAGTTAATTCTGCATTACGTGCAATTTGTTAGATACGATGGTTTACCATGTTGGGGTGGAGTTTATTTTGATACCATTGAACCGTTATTAATTTTACAAAAGTATATTATTCGGGTTATGTTTTTCAAGCGTCGATACGATCATACTTGGCCTATTTTCAATGCCTGCAAAATTTTGCCTTTACAGCACCTATATATTTTTAACCTTTGTGTGCGTGGCAAATTTTTCTTCATTTCCGAGGTGGCTAAGGTACATTTGTACCTCCATACGTTTTGTATGGAAAATGCACTAATAAGTAGATTTTTTCCGCACGAATATTGTTTATCATCTAAATAAAATGAAATAGCAATATCCAATCCAAGTATGGTAGAAAAGAAAATCATTGAAAACAAAAACAAAACACAAATAATTAAAAGTAGCGGCAAAATTACCGTAATTTGCTTTTGTTTTTTTATTTTGTTTCTGTTTGATTTATATTATAACACAATCATTCACTCAGTCTTTTATTTAACTTGCTGTGCAATACATTCCAGTGGTTTGCAGTGAAAAATAAATAATTGTGAAGTGAATAAGTATACTTATACATAAACAACATATACTTTACACCTATTTAGAGAAACTAAACGCAAATTAGTATGAACGAAATATCACAAGCAGAATACAGTCGGTAAGTCTGATAATTTGTATCTATGCAACGTAACACTATTATTCCTCTCCGTTTTAGGCTTACTTATGATCAACAGCAAGCCTACTTAATCGCGCTTTTTAATGAGGAAAACAGCGACAGCGACAATGATTTTGAAAATGATGGCACCGAGGACGAATGGGTTCCATCACCTCGATCAAATGATCTCGATATGGACGATATATCCGATGCCGAAAATGCGTATATAGCTCAGGACAATCAAATCGAGTTTAATGAAAACGTACCAGACGAATATGAACCAGCTGACGATTCTGATGATGACGCTGCAAATTCTAGTGTGAGTGCCTCATCAGGTTCCGATTTTGTGGCTAAAGATGGTACAATTTGGAGAAAAGTACCACCGACAACTACTCGAACTCAGAAGCATAATATTTTGCGCCAAAAGTCTGGACCAGTTTTATCCACAAAACAATTATCCATCGCTGACACATTCAAATGCATTTTTTCTGAAATGATGGTGGACATAATAGTACGTGCAACGAATCGAAAAGCTGACCGAACGTTTGCAAAATGGAATGAAGAGAATCCGGACAAAAATACCAGAAGTTGGAAACACTTGACTTCAAAAGAGTTCTACAGTTATATCGGAGTGCTTATAACAATGGGTATGCATCACTCAAATTCCGAACATCACAGCGTTCTATGGCGTTCAGATTCATATCCTTTATACCGAGCGACCATGTCAAATGACCGTTTTAGGAGCTTATGTCGGTTCATTCGATTTGATAATGAAGCCACCCGAGCTGAACGGTTACTTACAGATAAAGCAGCTGCCATCACGGATATCTGGTTGATGCTTAATGACAATTTGGCATCAAAATATGTGGCATCCGACTGTGTAACCGTCGACGAGCAACTGTTTCCTTATAGAGGTAGAACAAGATTTACACAGTACATTCCATCTAAGCCGGCCAAATATGGTTTGAAGATATTTTGGGTTTGTGACGCAAAAACATCTTATCCCATAACCGGCCAGCTGTATACTGGAAAAGGGCCCGGTGGACCGGAAAGGGATCAAGGGCAACGGGTTGTTCGGGATTTATGCTATCAATTTAAGGGTTCAGGCCGCAATATAACAATGGATAATTTTTTCTCTGCTTTGCCCTTGGCGCGTTTGTTGTTGTCGTGGCAGTTGACGATGGTGGGAACACTGAAACAAAATAAAACGTACATCCCAACCGAAATGAAAAAATCAAGTACTAAGACCGAATTTTCGTCCTCATTTGGGTTCAGCGATGATGGAAAAGTTAGCCTTTGCTCATATGTCCCAAAAAAAAACCGTATTGTTACTTTGCTTTCAACAATGCATACCACTATCAACACGGATGGTCCCAAATGCAAACCCGAAGCGATAATATACTACAATTCGACCAAGGGAGGTGTCGATAGCATGGATAAAATGCTAACGCACTACACTACAAAACGTAGGACGCTTCGGTGGCCACAAGCAATGTTTTACAATATAATAGATGTAGCTGCCCTTGCAACGTATATAATTTATTCGAAAAATAATCCGTTTACTTCCAAGTCTTCGCACAGTCGACGCACCTTTCTTCAAGACCTAGGCAAACAGTTGGCGATGCCGACTATTGAAGAACGAGCTACAAATCAAAAAGTTATGGCTCAATTTTCACCCCGCTCTGGAATACAATGCATGATGGGGCGCCCGGTAATCGTTGTTCATCAATCGAGCTCGTCTGTTCCTAGAACTGGAAGCCCACATGTTGGAAGCTGTTATGTTTGTCGAACGGTTTCATCATTTCAACGCAAAACACGAAAAAATTGTTCGGTCTGCAAACGGCCGATTTGCAACGAGCACTCAGAAGCAATAACAAAATGTAATGAATGTATATTATAATAATAATTTTTTAACCTATGTTCACTTTTTTCAAATAAAATGGATTCATTGAAGAAGCTTTCATACTTATTTTTTATAGGTACAAATGTACCTTAGCCACCCGTTAAAGTGGTACTGTTCCATTTCCGCTAAAAACACTTTTTTTTTACTCTACAAGATTGTTGGAAATAGCTTAATCTTACGTAAGAATACTTAGTTGAGGCTAAATAAAATTGATAGGTGTGTAGCTGAATGTGAAACTTACAAATTATTGAATTATAAACGCAAAAGGTACAATTGTACCTTGCCACGCACATAAGGGTTAAAGTGTTAGGATTGTTTTAATTGCGAAGTTATCATCGGTTGCCGCGAATTGTTTACACATATCAAGTTCGGAATAATTATCGAAATTTGTACTCTGTTCCGCCATTTTCATCTGAATTATTTCGTAAATATTATATAGTTTCTGCGCCCACTTTTTTTAATCGATTGCCGCTTCATATAAGAACGATGATTTATGATAGGAAATTTTTGCATTTGGTCAAAGACTGGATACTGGAAACTAAAGATGAGGGGTTTATGTTTGCTAAATAATTTTTGTTTTGTATAATTTTCTTTTTCTTTTAATCTACTGTGGTTTTTTTCTTTTGTCTTTATTATATTTATTTTTGTAAATTTAATTTTTAACACTTGGGTTGATCGTAACTGTCGTTTTGACAAAGATTATCCAATCTTCTTAACCACACTTTTTTTTTTGTTGAGTTTATAAAAAAAAAAAATTAAAATAATTGAATATTTGAATGGTTGAGAGAAATAAATAAATTCCCTTGTCATTTTTCCAGTAATGAGATCATGTCATGGTGCCTTTCTCGGGCTTATGCAAGTTTTAATTGTATTATTAACTTTCTTCCAATTATACTTTTTTGGTTTATAGGATAAACCATCATCCATTGGCTGGGGTAGCACGAAATAATTATCTTCTTCGTGTGGGACCAAAACTATTGCTAGATGAGCAGCAAAATTAATTATTGGCTTTTTCTTCACCACTTCTCACCCAATTTTCAGTTGGTAGTCTAATCGGTGGATTCGAATTTGTTGGTTGTTTTTTATAGTTTTTGTTGCCTTCCACAAAGAATAATCTGTTCTCTCGGTTGCCAAGAGATCACTTATATAGTCCTTTACGCACTTGTTTTCTTCTTCCCGCAAATCAAATCTTAGAGCCGTAAAAGTTCGATTTAATTTCCATTTCTATAACGGTGATTTTGTTTGCTGCCATTGACGGCGAATTTTTCGCTTTTCCTGGATTAGGTCCTGTATATTATGTGACAGTTTATTAACTTTTTCAGAACTACTTAATAATTATGACAAAACAATTATTTTAGGAATTTTTTTAGGAAAAACTTCACGCTTGTATGGAGAATTGTGAAGTATTTCCAATTCCTAGATAAATATGAAAGTCTTAGTGTAAATAATACATAAAATTCATATTAAACAGAAATTTATATTTTTTTATTCGTTTATTATGTTCCTTGCTGTAAAAAAATATTACTTATAAAACATTAAAACGTTATATTAAGTTTGCAAGTGGAAACTCGGCTTTTTTGGTCAAATTCAACTTTATTGAAAATATACTTGTTATACATAAAGGTTAATTATCGAAATGTTCACCATTACTATCTATGGTACTTTGAAATGTATTGGATACTTGATGGATGCCCTCGCGATAGAAATAACTGTTGTTTGGAGGCAAAATATTAATCGAGCCATTTTCGTGCAACTTCAATTTTCGAGAACAGCTGGTCAGTTAAATAATACTAATCGAAAGGGAACAAGGTAGGAGAATACGCCGCATGCGGGAGGACTTCCCAGCCCAAGTTGAAGATCACTTCCCGGGTTGCTTTTGCTGTGTGTGACGGGCTTTGTCATGCAGCAACATGAAAGACCGCGTTTCTTGGCCCGTGAATGATCATTTTTCCTCCAGAGCATCACTTAATTTGATCAGTTGGGCCTGAAATTATATAATGGTATTTATTCATTTGCAATTTGAAAGGTGAAGTAGAAATATAAGTAAAAAATAGAACACAAAAGAATTATCGTATATCCAGTTCCCCGGAATTTCCTGGTTTCCTAAATATCAGCCATTCTAACGGAATATAATATTTAGTAGGCCACGATCTACTGTAACAGAAAATAAATCAATTTTTAAAAATTCTGTGATCCCAGGCACTTAGGATTAACGATTATGAATATTCTATACAGAATTATCGTATATCGAGTTTCCCGGAATTTTCCTGGAGTTCCTAAACACCGCCCATTCTAACGGAAACTTATTTTGAGTAGAATACGACCCATTCTAACAGAAAATTAATCAATTTTAAAAAATTTTGTGGTCCCAGGCACTTAGGATTAACGGCTTTTGAATATTCTATAGATAATTATCATGCATCGAGTTTCATGGAATTTTCCTTTTTCTGTAGAGTAGATCGTGACCTACTCAAAATAAGTTTCCGTTAGAATGGCCGGTGTTTAGGAACACCAGGAAAATTTCGGAAATCTCGATATACGATAATTCTGTATAGAATATGCAAAATCGTACGGATGTGAAGTTTTCAACAAAAAACCAAAATCAACAAAACGTATTTGTATACAAAATTTGTTGATTCAACAAAAAATTATATTAGTATTAATGCAACAGTCGGTAAAAGCAATTTTAAGGAAATAGCAGACTTGCAAACCACTATACGAAAATATGGATTAATCTTTGTTAAATAAATAAAAGCTTTATACAATTTGTGATATCAACATTGCTTAGACAATTTAATTAGTTAGATTTGATTATGACAGTAAAAAGTCTTTTGTGGGTGAATCTGAAAATTGTTGAAATTTTTTGAGTTTTGAATTTTAGTGGTTTGCTGTACTTAACATTACCCAAATCACAGAGTTATCCCGGGTTATGACATAGGTCACTAATTAGCTTAAGGATTGTACTTTGCTCTAAAATTAGTTAAATTTGATTATGATAATTAAAAGTCTTTTGTGGGTGAATCTGAATATTGTTGAAATTTTTTTGAGTTACGAATTTTAATGGTTTGTTGTATTGAAAATTGCCCAAATCACAAAATTTTTTCCAGGTTGTGACATAGGCCACTAGTTAGCTTAACGAGTGTACTATAATTTAAAATTAGTTAGATTTGATTATGACATTAAAAAGTCTTTTGTGGGTGAATCTGAATATTGTTGAAATTTTTTTGAGTTACGAATTTTAGTGGTTTGCTGTATTAAAAATTGCCCAAATCACAAAGTTTTTCCCGGGTTGTGACATAAGCCACTAGTTAGGTTAAGGAGTGTACTATAATCTAAAATTAGTAAAATTTGATTATGACATTAAAAAGTCTTTTGTAGGTGAATCTGAATATTGTTGAAATTTTTTGAGTTATGAATTTTAGTGGTTTGCTGTACTTAACATTGCCCAAATCACAGAGTTATCCCGGGTTATGACATAGGCCACTAGTTAGCTTAAGGAGTGTACTTTGCTCTAAAATTAGTTAGATTTGATTATGACAATAAAGTCTTTTGTGGGTGAATTTAAAAATTGTTGAATTATGAATTTTAGTGGTTTGCTTCCATTTATTTAAAAAATTAATAAAATTATCACGAAACTCCTTGTAAATGTTTAAATAGTTTTCTGTTTCAAGATATACAGAAAATAAAGGTATAATATTGCGCATGCTGTTGCTGTCTTTTTTTCGGAATTTGACGTCACGTGTAAACAAAAATGCTGATATTCGATAATTCTTTTATGATATATTTTTAACTTATAATTCTACTTCACCTTTTAAATTGCAAATAAATAAATACCATTTTATAATTTCTTATTGCGGAGGTTGGAATTTTTTCGCTAGTTCGCAGTTTCATTAATACTCTGAAATTTTTAGTTGTTGTTGTAGTTATTTAGGAATATCTCAGAGTTTTAGGAAAATTTTCAAAATCCGTTAAAATTAATAGTTAATTTTTAAAAGTATTTTTTGCCTCTGTTGCTCCAAAGAAAACAGTTAACATCGATTATCGCCTATATTAAAATAACATTTATTTAGTTAACTTAAAATAGCCTGACTGAGTTTATTTAATTTCGTTGGAGATTATAAATAATTATTTTTAAGCATCGGATAAATGTTTAAAAGATTTAAATTTTTTTAAATGCTACCAATGGCTTAATTCTCGAATTTTCCTACTTAAGAAACTGTTCGCGTAAATTTTGTCCTAAACTGGTTAAAAAAAAAGAAAAAAAAAAGAGGAATTTTTCTTAGGACAAACTTCACGAATCTATATACGTAAGCAAAGTTTGTCTTAAATATGTCCTAGAAATCGATAACCAAAATTAACCTTTATATGTATCAGTGTAAAAACAGAATTTCTTGTTATAACGAATTTCTTTTAATAAGTATAATAAACATAACTTAAAAATTATAATAAATAACGAAGTTTAAGTAAGATGTTATCATTTTTTTTTTCTTTAAAATTTAATGTAACGAATAATATCAATGATTCTTCAATTTGCTTAAGAAAATCCTAGAAACCAGACGCAAAATGCTCTAAATACCGCCACTGTTTTCAGTTTTGCAAAAAGTAGAGGATTATGGTGTTTAGGATAACAAAGTTTGATACGTTTCCATCCAACACAATATATACAAAATATTATGAAAAATGATTTTCCCGATGGGCCCCAAAATGTTCCTTACGCTAAGTTGGCGTAATACATAGGTTATCCAATATATAACATAAGGACTATAAGTAAAATTCATTTTCCGAATTTTATTGAGAAAATCCTAAGAAGCGAGCATCAAAATTACCCGTATACTAAAATGTCTCAAGACTTAGGCTATGTGAAAAATATTCCAATTTTGAAAAGGTAGAGGATCTGGATGTCTAGCACAACAAAATTTAAGAAGAATATAAGTTGAAGTCATTTTCCCAATTATCTTGAGTAAGATATTTGTTTTGGCAAAAATAAAACTGTATCTACAAGATTTTTCTTAAAGTGTTCGATTTATGCGATATCCTTAAAAAAAATACAAACCTCTAAGATAATTCAATTAGAGCAAAAAATGAAAATTTACTAACACTCAAAACTATCTTCCCTACATGCTTCAAATATAACAAAAACTACCTTATTGTTTTATTTTATTTATGATATTATAATATAGGGCGAAAAATTATACTGCGCATTAATAAAAAAAAGGGTGAACAACTATTTTTAAATTAACTGGAAATTCTCATTTTAAAAATTGCATTTGTTAAATTCTAGTTAGATATCATCCTTAGCAGAAATAGATTTTAAATTTCGATAGATCAATGGTGTTTTGTTATGAAAAAAAATAGTCAATCTGACAACAACATAAGCTGCAACACAAATTCCATCAGAGATCCTTATTTCTGCAGTCTGTAATATCTAATCCCATTCAGATGGATGTTTTTCGTTATGAAATAAATTATATCTGAATTCTGTAGTATCCCAGAATACTAAAATTAGCCCCCAGAATCAAAATTAAAATTACAGCTCCATGATTTCCCCATTTCTTACAAAACTGAAATTTGTTTCGGGTTGCATATAGGCTACTTTATTGTCAGTTCCCTAGGATTTCCTCTATAGTGACAATTTTCTACATGTGTCCTTTTGATGCTTGCTTTCCAGGATTTTCTCAAGAAAATTCGGAAAATTACTTTTACTTATATTCGATATATTATATGAGATGCAATGTCCATTAAATCTTTCAGTCTGCTAACCAATCATCCCACTTCTTCAACTCGTCATCAAAATAATACAGAGCGATCATCAAAAATTTTTGCTCATACAAGTACATGATCTACGTTTGCACAGAATTCCAAGAATCTATGTATACATAAAATATTGTAGACGAAAACCTTGAAATGGACGAGATCAGTCAAAAATTAAATTTGATTGCTGAACAATCGGCAAAGTTATGTCACAAACAAACAGAGCATGACTAGGTTTTAACGTTCCTCAATAATAAAATTGTGGAACCTGCTCCTGTTGACTAAATCAAGGAAAACCGCATAACTTAATTTATTCAGGATCCCTGATCCAATAAAATCATATCTGTCGTCTGATGGAAATAGGAAACAGATTTCATCTTGGCAAAAAACAGCCGAGGATACCCTAAACCTTTTTATACCCTTAGCTACTGAACAACAATTTCGAGTGTGTGTCCAAGCTTTTGTAAATAAAATAAAAGGCAAAGCTAAAGATATTTTATGTCTTGCTGGTAGTCCCGGAAGTGTCCAAGAAATAAAGGGAATTCGATAAACAAGGGGTAAACAAGAACTCCCCTTCTATAAGTCCCAATTATGGGCAAATAACCAAAGCGAAAATATGTCAATTCACCTTATTAAATATTAAGTCACTAGCTAGACAAAATCCGGCAGGCAATTTGCGCTTTCATCGAAGAGGATGGACTTGCCGCCTTCATATCCGCGTTACGTTCCCCCTATTTCGGTTATGCCCAAGCGGCTAAACCACCTTTTCTCTGTAAGTTCACGAGCAATGAATTTATATCAAATAATTCTAAGAAAAGTCAGATTCAAATAAAACCTAATTCTCAACCTATAGATATCAGGAACAATCAAAGTTCAATTTTCAACCATGATATCAGGAACAACCAAATATAAAGAAAACTCCTTGGCCAACGCAAGAAAATAATGAACCCACTCCGATGGAAATCGATCCATCAATGCGTTCAAGGAGAACATTCAATAAAAATGTGGTAAACAATATTGAAATCCCAAATTATGTAGATAAAGAACGGGATACAGAAGAAAAGATAACTGTAGAAAACGTCAATACAGAAAATGTTTGGGAAGATTAAAATTCAGATTCCGACGATTAAACTTTCTACCTTACCTAAAATATCATAACAAAATGACAAAGCAAATCAATAAAAATCTCATTGAGACAGGTGCAAACAAAAACATTATCAAATCAAATATAATCCATAAACACCTTTTATTTTCAGAAGGTTCATCCGTAAAAAACCTGTTAGAAACCCAAAAAGTAACTAAAGTAGGAAAAATAAATTGTTTGGTCATAATTTACCCTCAATATCATACTATGAATTGAAATTTCATGAATATTTTGACGGGACACTAGGATCACAATCATTGGCTCAAATCGATGCCAACATTGATTTTAAATCTGGCACAATTTCTTTGAACAATAACCTTCCTAAATTTTATAGATATTACCCAAATGAACATTTTTACAACCACTTAGTGACCTTCTATACTGTAAATAATGGTGACTGAGTAACAACAGTATATAAAAAATTAAATGACAATATTGGTAGTCAACCAGGATTATACAAATCCAAAAACATTCAATCTACTATAAAAGTTTTAACAAATGATCCAGATCCGCCAAAAAACTTACCAAAACTAGACTTAAATATAAATAATTTTGAAGCCATTAAACCTATTGAAGCTTCTCGGAATATACCCATAGATAAACAAACAATTGAAGGCCGAATCAGGAAAAACCACTTATTCGAGAATGAAAAACAAATTCTCATATAGGTACAATTTATAATCACCAAACTGTATTGTTGACGCAGAATGAAAACATCTCTGCAACAACGGTGATTAAACATAAAATTATTACAAACGACGAAACTCCCATTTACTCCAAAATGTATAGGTATCCCTATTATTTTAAACGTGACGTGGAGGAACACATACAAGAGATGTTGAACAGTGGAATCATTAAAATCTCCAGCAGTCCCTATTCATCACCAATTTGGGTAGTACCAAAAAAACCTGACGCTTTTGGTCTCCACAAGATTTGAGTGGTGATAGATTATCGAAAGTTGAATGATAAAACCGTAAATGATAAATTTTCAATACCTCAAAAATTGAAGAAATTCTGGATAATTTAGGCAAGTCTACTTATTTTACCACATTAGACTTGAAGTCAGGATTTCACCAGATCCCAATGGATCAAAATTTCCAACAGAAGACTGCATTTTCAACTGAAAAAGGTCATTTCGAATTTACTCGCCTGCCATTTGGACTTAAAAACGGTCCAGCTACATACGGTTACTATACCTCAATGACATTATTATCGTAGGTTATATTCTGGAGAACCATATAAACAATTTTTGTGATGTACTTAAATGGTTATCACACTTCAACTTAAAAATCCAGCTAGATAAATGCGAATTCCTAAAGAAGGTAACAGAATTTCTTAACACCAGATTATGTTAAATCATTTGAAACCATAAAAATGATTAATGCTTGCCTATCCTGACTTTTCAAACCCCTTATTCTTAATCACAGATGCATCCAAATTTGCTCTAGGTGATGCCCTTTCCCAAATGCGCGATAAGGTTGAAAGAGCAGTCGCTTTTGCGTCCAGAACGCTAAACATGGCTGAAACCAAGTATGCGACAAACGAAAGACAAGCGTTAGAAAATTCACGCTTCTCACATACCATAAACCCCTTACTTTTATTAAAACATCAGAAAAAGATTCTAAAATCTTACGTTGGCGTCTAGAACTCGAGAACTTCGATTACGACGTTGTTTATCAACATGGTAAAACGAATGTGGTGGCAGATGGTCTTGGCAGAATGCCAAATAATGAACTTAAAGAATTAAATTTACATGAAGCAAATGAATCAGAAAACGATTCAAATTTAAGACAAGCTGCAAGCGAATCAGAAACAATCTCCTCCGCCGATACTTCCAACGATTATTATTTACTCTTTGCAGACCGCCAAATAAACTACTATAAAAATCAATTGATTTTCAAAGTACCTAAACTCGATACTATCATAATCGAACAAGTATGCCCCAATTTCAATCGGACCATCATCGTAAAAGATTCGTTTGAAAAATACGAAATTACTAATTACATCAAACATTTTGACAATGGTAAACAAACAGCAATCTTGACACCAGAAAACCATATTCAGAAGATCCAGGGATCGTTAAGAGAGAATTTCTCTAAGAAAGGCCATTTTGTCCTCGTAACTAAAATAGTAGAAGGCGTCACCAACGAAGCGCGACAAGAAACAATAGTTATTAGAGAACACGAAAGATTCCATATGGGAATTAATGAAGTAGAGGGTAAGATTAAACGTTCATACTTCTTCCCCAATATCACAAAAAAAAATTAAAAGTTATTCAAATTCGTGCACCACTTGCAACACTCACAAATATGATAAAAAACCATATAACATCAAAGTATCGCCAAGGCCTAACACTAACAAGCCAATAGAGAGGGTGCACATCGATATATGTAGTATCGACTCGAATCAAAAAACTCAATAGACGATAAGAATACAATAACAAAATATTTCACCTCCATTGGAATACCTAACTACTTAGTTTCGGACCACGAAACAACTTTCAAATCAAATAAATTTCAAGAATTCTGGAGTAAACTAAACATCAGAATAGAGTACGCATCATCGTCAGAGTCGAATGGGGAAGTTGAAAGAGCCCACAGTACCATAATTGAACTATTTAACCTAAATAAAAATAAATTCCCAGATACTCCTACCCCAGAAATTATGGAATTGTCAGTAGCTCTAAATAATAATTCTATCCATTCCGCAACCTGCTTTACTCTAAATGAAGTCGTAGTATTTGTGAAACCCAATATAATAACCAAAACACAACTCAGGGGAATCAAAACAAATGCAAAAGAAATAACATTTAAAACATTTATGATCAATAGAAATGTAAAAAGGCATAAAAGTAAATTTTTATTAGTATTTTTAGTATATTGAATTATTTTAGTATAAACGGACCAAAATTAAAAATAAAAAACCTCCTTGAAGGCCCATTATTGTTCAGGGTCTATTAAAATCTTACATCCAATAAATTTAACTAGTTTAGAATATACAACAGAATTAGTTACCAAAAATGTAGTAATTTATACCAAATAAAACCACCGAAAAGCCTCAGATACAAAAGATGGGACACAATTGGAACCGCTTGGAAATGGCTAGAGGGAAACCCAGATGCTGAAGACTTACGAGTAATCAATACAACGATGAATGTTACTGAGCAGATCAATAAAAGAATACAACTTTTAACCTGTACAATAAACGAAGTCATAACAAGCACAGCGACAGTAAAAAGAATTGCTTTGAACGAACTAGAAATAATGACATCGATTATGCACATCGACACTACCAACACAATTCTGGAAGATATCCGATAAAAGTAGCACTACCAAACAACAAAATTCTATCATTGAAGGAAATCATGTCAATGAGGAACATACTTGTAGATCAAGGAATATATATATATATATAACGTTACCAGACGAAACACTGAAATTTATCACTCTAAAGGTTGCAGTAATCGTTAACAACAGCATTATAGAAGATTACCCGCAATACCTTATTATGAAAAAACTAAGGGTATTTATGACAACAGAACACACAACTACGTACAAAAGCACCAAGAAATAAAAGAATTTAAGGACAACTATGTAAAACCATTAATCTTCGAACATCAGGGCAAATGTATTGTAACATCAGAAACCGATAAAACAATACAACTAATTTAGGAAAACAGAATACTGATCAACAACGGGAAAGAAGTTCAACTATCTACAGACTGCGGGCCTGACAATAGAAATTAAAGACAAATCAAAATATAACTGCGATTACCGATGAAACAATAATGAACAGGAAACAACTACAGCAAGTCTTCTTAAAACAATACAAACATCAAAATTTGATTTGGGCCCTTTCATGAGGATTGTCACTTTCAACAGTATGTGCAATTATACTAGTTTCATACGCGTGCGCTAATAAATGCTGCAGGTTTAAAATAATACAAAGCTCTAGATCCGTAAAAGTATAACAGATAATAACCTTATGCCAAAATCATATAATGAATTACTCAAACAAGTTGGTATAACATCCAAAGTCGAGGACAACCATTTTTTACCCCCGGGAGGAATTATGGAGTTATTCCCATACAAAAGGTGTAAGCTGATCACATTATAGACAACAAAGTCGTTATCAGCACAGAATAAAAAACTAAACCATCAAACATTCAATTCATCAAAAAACACGATTGAATATGTTTGAAGAGTAAAATCATGGGAAATGCAATCTTGCAGAATTACAACGATCAACACATTTTGTCTATTTTAAAAAAGTATAATATTAAGTTAGTTCGATATTAGTTTGTAAATCAATAACATGTAAAATAAATTTATTATAAATAAAAGAAAATAAAATAAATTAAAAATAATTTTTTTTATTATCATTCTCCGAATGAATTTGTAATTATATATTTAAGAAAAGAAGAAAAATTTTGACAGTTAATTGTTGACAAATTAGTCTAGAAGCATTTATGTGTAGTGGGGAGCAGCGAAAAATTATAAACTTAATAATCCGGTAGATAGCATTTCTGTATTCTGGCCTAGTGAAAATATAACGTCACTTAAGAAGTTTAACGAAGCCTCGTTAAATTAAATCTGTCACTTAAGAAAAATTAAGGTACATAAAAAGATTTTTATTTCATGCGATTTTATTAATATTTATAAATTTAAATTTTACTTTTATAGGTTTTACTGTGTTATTAATTTACTTGTTAAATTGGAAACATTTTTTTGCGATTTTTTTTTTTTTTTTTTTTTTCTAAATGGAAAAATGTAAATTTTCTGTTTCATGTTTATTAATTACAAAGCCCCATTTTGGTTGCACGTAAAAAATAATAATTTGTAATTTAATAATTGCTTTATTTTGTTACACAATAAAATACGTAGTTTAAAATATTCAAGTTTATTTCATTAGAAGGAAAAAAGTTTGGTGGATATCAAATCAGTTCCACTAAAATTTTTAAGTTTAAAATTTTTCGCTGGTTAGAATGTCAAAAAAAAATTAAGGAAAATTAATGTCCTTAAAATGTTTAGGTTTATAATTTTTCACTGGTTGAGCCTTATGTCCGGAAATTACAATTTTTCGTAATTTTTATTTAATTTTCAGTTTTTTATGAATATTTTATGCGGCGTAAAATAGTATTATACCATTTTACTATTATACTACCTACGGCGTAAAGCCAGTATAAGTTAACAAAATAAAATTTCTGCGAATGAAACATTCGTTTCCCGATCCGTTTTGCTATTCTTTTTAGCTAACAAATTCTAAGTCGAACTGTTTGCATCGGATGTTGTGTTTACCACGCGTATTTTCGTTTGGATGTGTCGAATTATTCTATATTCTAACATAAGCATCACTTCATTTAAAATAACAATAAAGTCAATCTCATTTGAAAGATTGCCTTCATTCATTCGTTCGGTGGTTTTTTTTTCAAGCCAATCGTATTGCTCAAAAAATTCGAATTTTCTGTAGAAAAATTGGTTATTTTTGAGCAAAATAATTGAACAAATGATTGAGTAAATGAAGGCAACCATAAAACAAACTTAGTCGTGTTGTTCGTTAGTCAAAATGCACAAATGGTTTGTCTTTCTAAAATATTTTTAGATTAAATTTGGTGTATTGCTCTGGTAAAATAAGTTTTTAGTTGATTTAGCTATTTTAGAAACGTCCAAGCAACAGCAAAAAATGTTATTTGGTTCTAAAACATTATTAGGAATTGTTATTGGAATCCCACGGAGAGGTATGGAAACTACAACTGTATTTTATTTTATTTAAATAGGCACTTCTCAGGAAATATTCCTATACTGTCAAGTATATCAATGTTTTGTTTTGAATAAATATGGATTTTTCATCTTTATTTATTGATTATATCCTGTGAATTAGCCATAATTGTAAACAAGAATTGACACACATTATTGGTTTGGTTCAATCCAAAATCATCCAAAATCGTAATGTTGTTGACTTATCAAGGCATCTATCCACCACCAGACGGTTAACGAAATGCCTCCTCGCTAGGTTACCATTCAATATTCTTGCTCTAGACAGCAATAGTTGAGTGTTTTGTGAAATAGTTATTGCGAGTATGTATATACTATGCCGTTGTGCATATACGACTAATTCAGGACAACTCTCATTTGTTTACAATATTATACTGTATTCAGCCTCCATCTGATCAAATAAATTAAACATGAAAATAAAAATTCATTATCGGGTTGGGTGTGTGATCTTTACGAAATGCGTTTTAATGGATATGTAGAAGTTATTGGAAGTGGAAACAAATAATTGTTTCAAATATGTTACCATTTATGTCTTGCTTATTGGTGAGAATAGCCTTTCCTCTATCATGCTATAAACAACAGCAACAATAAGACATTAAATCGTGCCGATTTAAGAATTGTATCAACAATATGGTTCTTTGATTTCAATGAAAATTATTAGCTTATTATATTCTGAAAAACAGCCATTCTTAAACTTAGGAGCTTCATCAGTAAGTTATACGCTCAGCCCAGATGAGGCCAAATTTGTCATACAAAAGAGGCAATAAACCAAATAAATCGTACGACAAAGTTAAATTTTCGAATGGGTATGACGTTCAACAAAAACAAAAATTAGACCCCTCCGTTTGGAAATGGCACTTGGATTATTTGATACACTAAGTATTAAGCTACTAATTCAACTTACTCGCATCATACAACACACTCTAGGACTTGTAAACTTTATTTTCTATTTACCAAGCGTTCACAACTACTCAAACAAAACGAGTTTCCGTTTGGAAATGATACATGGCCTATTTCATTCACTAAAAAACAATGAAGGGAATTCAAGATTCTTGCACAGTCATTATCATTCGAAGAAAGGCTAAACCTAAATTCAAAGAAATATTAAAATTCTTTATTTTGTTTTAAAATTTCATTTCGATTTACAATAGAACTAAACGAGGAAAAAGCGAAAAGACATGTACATTGGAGAAAATTCACAAAAAACATTTGGGTGGCCATTTTGAAAAGCAAAAATTTTAAGTTTTATTTTATAATTTTCGGATAATTAGTTTTTTATATAGCAATAAATGCAACACTTCGTGCATTTAACTTTTAAATATTTGTTATCGTGCATCTTAAAAAATAACATTAACAATAAAATCTTGTTGCATAAATTTTTGTTTTTCATTAGTGCCACAAATCTAAAACATAAAAATCATAAAATTAAAACATGATTTCCAAAAATTTGTGGTATGACCTATTTTTAATAGGTTTTACCTAATGTTTATTGAAAGGTTCGGGTACCAACCACCAAATTTCCACTTGGGGATGGATTCTGGTGTATTGTGGAGTGCAACAAAAAAATGTTCCCCTTGGGACTTTTTTTTAGTTGCATATTTAATAATAAATTATTTTTATTTATAATGAGCCAATTCTTTATATTTAAACAAATTATTTTTTTGGTATAGGGCTCTTTATTTTTGCAGATTAAATCTGCAAAAATAAAGAGCCCTATACCAAAAAAATAATTTGTTTAAATATTTATTAATATCACATTTTATTTATATCGTTGGCGAATCAATGGGTGTGTCCGATATTTAAAATGTGCATTTGGCGTAGACACATTTAAAAGAACTACATGCGATGTAGTTTTTATGTGCATTTTTAATACATCTATTTGCTGTCAATTTATATTTTAATAAACCATATTTATCGATTTATTAATTTGTTTTTTTTTAATTTTAATTAATTTAATGATTTTATTGATATTTTATTTAATCCAGAAATGCGCATTATAAAAAAAATGTGCATTTAAATTAGCATTTGGACGCGCCCTATCCACCTGTTCAGTTTTTAAATTTTTGCGTTTTTCAAATATTTAAGGGAAAACTCTTGGAAATTAATGTTGACTTGGGCTGTGAGATTTAAAAAAATTTTAATAGAAGGCTCGGGTACAACCAAATTTCGACTTAAGGATAAATTCTTAAGCAAATAGAAAATTTCATACAAAAAAGTACCCAAAATAAGCAAAACGAAACTTTCAATACTTTTTATGCAGATACTTGTTATTGTTACCAACCAGACGAGCCGATCACACATTACAGATACAATCTCAACAATTTCAACAATAAAGTTATTACGAGAAATTAACTATATTTGGCGCTTACCGTTCTCTAATCCTAGACCGACGATATATAGTATATGCCATCTTGCTGGTAGTTGGTTGCTTTAGAATATTGGTGACCCCGCTGCTCTAATATGTATATGTAAATATTTAAAACGCTTCGATGAATAGCTTCTTCGTTTTGATTTACTTAATTCGCTCACGTTTGATCGCCAATTTTTTCCGTTCTTTCGCTAAATGCGTGTCTTTTGTCCTGTTGTCGCTGCATATTGTCGTTTCACCTTCGTTCGTCTTCACGTCACCTTTTCGATGAATTTGGCCCCATTCACTTATTTAACTTTATTATTTTTCGAGATAATATCATTCGCATTAAACTAATTAACCTTTCAACTACAGCGCGATTATCCTCTTAAAGATCTCGTAATTGTTTGATTTATTATTATCTCATTCATCGAGGGAAATCACTATTTTAATTACTAAATTCGTTGATTAATTTAAACTTTACATCAAAAAGGGTTTCCTCAAGAGCATCTATACGTCTTCCAAATGCACTTTATGAAATTCGCCATACACATTTTTAAATATCTTGAAATACTTTCCACTCCAGAAGTGTCCCGCATTTTTGATTTCGATTGTACGAGTTGTGTCGCGAAAAGTTTTCCCTTGCAGTTTTCTCTTAATATACTTGCTATTTACAAATATAATTTATTTCATAAAAAACTTCGAGTTCACTTTAATATTCGCAGATGTATTAAATTTGAATAACTGTTTTATTAAATGGGCTTTTACTCACTGATTTATTAAATTGGCGACAATCCAGCCAGAAGTCCCATAATGAGTAACTCAGAACCCGCTTGAAAATTTTATATAAGGTAAATCGCTAGCCAAAATACAATACAAAGATTTATCAACAACATCGTTGAATAATTTACATGTCTTTTTCTGAATAATGATTTGGGTAGATACATTTTATTTTACTACGAAAAAAAAACTTGTAAAAACCAAAATTGTCTAAATATTTTCCTTTTTTTCCACTTTTTACTATTTATTACGTAAAACTAAGGAATTTTTTTAGCAATTTTGCCGACCACTGTAACACTACACATAAAGCTACCAATTTATCTTAATCGCATCTTACAACTAACTATAGGATTTTTAGGATTTCTCGTTATTTACAAGAATGCCAAACTACTCAAACAATAGGAATCGGTAAACATATTTCACTCAAAATTTCAGTAAGAAATTGTATTAACAGTATATATTAACAATTACATGATTATATTTTATTATTTGGCGTAATTTTCAACGACAAAGCATTTTCCTTAGTGTATTAATTAACTGCCGTTTTAAGGTAAAAACTAGCGTGCAATTTGTGCATAATACATAATAAACCGCAATATATTAATCATATCGGTAACGATATCATACCTAAAATCATGAAGTTGAACACTGCAGATTCAGACTGCCAAAATAAAATCTGGGCCGAATTTTACCATGGATACTTTACTATTTGAAGGCGTATTTTTTTCTGCAGAATCGTAGAATTTGAACGTGGATTTGATTGACTCAGCACAGAATGACTAGAATTCCTTACACGCTGTAAAATTCCTTCCTACTTCTCAACTATGGTTTTATTTCAAGAGATTGGTTTACTCGGGCTGTGATAAAATGTTGAGAATTAATTAGATGTCAATAAGATCCACCCATACCGAATGTGAATGCAGTGTACATTACCGTCCTAAGTTAGTAAATTACTAAATAGTAATAAAAATTTAATGTGAAATATGTTTGTTGACATTAGGTTACAGACGTATTATTAACTGTCAATCGATTTTCTTGAGTAGTTCATCAAAATCTAACACGCCCGTGATATCCCAACCCAGAGACCACATTTGATCATAAATAAAACGATATCTTTAATTACGGGTATCTGAATCTCTACAATGAAATTTACAAAAGTTAAAAGAAAAATAAACATAAATTCATTCATTATGATGGCAATAATGTTGTTCTTTTTTTCCATTTAGCTTGGATATCATTTTTTATATGTTCATACTCGTACATACTCGTATATACATATAAGTAAATTGCGCCAAAATGTTCATTTCACAGACCTGTTATATGTATCTAAATGGATATGATTTTTTGTGTTGTTCAGTGTTGGCTGTGCGTTGTATTTTATTTCATGATAGTCAAATAAAATTATTTGTTTATTGTTAAAAAGAAAAACAACAACAATATTTACAAAAATATGTCTAACAAACATATAAACATATACTCAAATACACATAACATTATTTTATGTAGCTATGTCATGGAACAAGATATTATGTGATATCGTGGAATAAAAATGAAGCCTTTCGAAAGACATTTCGGGAAGTGTGTGTATTTCTATAAGGAAAACGAAAAATGAATCAAAAAAAGGAAAGAGTTTTGGGTGATTATAGCGTTAAGTCAAAAAATCATGTTGCGCTTTTATACTTTAATAAGTGGGGTAGATGATACACGAGTATGTACATATTTACATAGAGAATAGATGTAGATGAATATTCAAATATTTTAACACCTCATCGGATAATCGTATATGGATTTTAACCAAATATACTATCGAATTGATTTTCTATAAGAATTTTAAAGTTATGAGTATGCTATCGTATACCATTACAAGAACATTTTCTACTTGCCAAAAAGGATATAAAATAAAAATCGGAGGAAATTTTATTCATCCACTCCAGAAAAAAATATTTTTCCTTTTATGTCTAACGCTCTAAAATTATTTTCAATTTTCACATTCTAACGAAATACCCATCTTTATGTGTATCGAATGTAAGTATGGAAACTAAAAAAAAATATCCTAATCTATATAATAGTAAAACATAAAATTTATGCGACCTGGTACGCGCATATCTCTATATACATATAGTATAGTATATATTCTTTCGGTTTGGTATAAAGTTTCAGGCATTTTTTTTTATACATTAATAAGCTGATGTAGAGCTGAGCTTATGTAAAGCAATAAAGTATTTATCTTGATGTTTGGTTTTATTTAATTTTCATAAAATCTTAAAATACCTTTCGCCCTGTATTAAAGATCAGATTCATGTAAAACTTAAATACTTCAATTTTTATAACGGTATTTTAAATAATAGTTGACGTATTTCATTAAATAATAACTTCTTTTGACGTCACGTCGTCTCTTTTGACGTTTAGGTTTACATATGAATAAGTATATTGGTATGTTGCTTTAAACGAGATTGTGCCTATTTAATTTTCAGCGAACAAATGTAGCTGACGTAAATATTGGAAAAATTGGTTATAAAAAGGAAATTGGAAAATTGGAAAAAAAATCCTGTTTGTATACACATAACTATTTCTGGAGGAAATACAAATATTGGGGAAAACCTAAAAAGTATTTAATTGAAAAGTGGAATGAAATATAAAACATCACTCCCTTGATGTGTATCCCGACATTTTAACAACGGCGCAAAATAATAAAAATATTATATTTAAAGTATGTTAAAGACGTCCATCGTCAATTAAATTAATTTGAATAAGGCGAAAATATTTTTAAGGCATCTAGCATTGTTCTCAATGCACATATTCGAGTATAGTACAAGCTAATTTATTATTAATTATAATGCTCTAATTGTAAATACTAATAACTTAACTTTTACTAGTAGATTGTTATTACATTATAAGAACGTTTTTGAAAACATATTGTCATTGTCATTTTCATGATATTTGCACCGTTTGAAATAATTTTTAAAGATATAGTTTTAGAATTTAACCATAAAAATTAAAATCACCTTTCATTTTAATTAAAATGCAGTGTTGTGCCTCTACGCCTATATTTGGAGATTATCCAAACGCAAATGTTGAGAATAGCGTAGACAATAGTTTTCCATGTAGGCAATGGAGATAATACGTAGACAATAAAAAACTCGTAGACAATTCGTAGACAGATACAATATCATTTTTGTTGTTGTTTCATATTTGAAATTCCGAAATTATCTAAAAAGTCAGAATCGATAATGTAAAGTAAGAAGGCCTGAAATTAAAGCTATATATATATATATATATATATATATATATATATATATATATATATATATATATATATATATATAATTTTGGATTTATAGTTTATAAATACATAAAAAAAAATTATTTCTTTTCTTTTTAACTTTTATTTTACACATTTGAGTTATACATTAGTCCTTAATGCTAACAAGATCAAGACTTAACTAACTTACTTAATTTTATTTTACCTTTCTTGTAACTTAAAAATGCTAACTTTACTTAATTGATTAAATTATAAAATAGAACAACACGTTGGTATCAGGTTTATTGGAATTTGTATAGACAGCGCGTGGCGGCGCAACATCCGGCCAGGATGTACATCAGCATTTTATATTATCGTAATAATTATGCATCAGCATTATGGGTTCCCATAACTCCTCCCTGGAGTAGAGAAAGAACGTCCTCGTTCTTTGGTGTAATCCCTATTTTTACCAAAAGATCCCGGTATTGTGAGTTCGCATTTGGCTCTGTAGGTTTTGTGGTTGAACTTCTTGGATTGTCTACTTTTATTGTTGTTGTGTGCCTTTGGATGCTGGCGTAGATTAGTAATATTATTATTCCGATGGTTGATAATGATAAGCCTCCCGATAATGACCATATCCATGTTTGATGGTTTATTTGTTTCAGGTAGACTTTGTTCAGTTGTTTCCTGTTTTCAATATTTTCCTGGACGATTTCGTCAACACTAATTTCTTTTATTAATTGACGAGTGGCTTGGATATTGTGGAGTGCACCCTGGATTTCCATCTTTTCACTTTTGATTTCGTATGATTTAAATTTTTTGTTCTTAAAAGTTACTGTACAGTTCCAAAACGATATTAGAAAATTTCCATCTAATATTCGGTTGTTAGGGCCACAGTCCGAAGAAAGTGTTTCGTTTTTTGCATTTGATATTACCAGTTTGTCTTCAGCGATAAATTGTAGCGTAGTTTCCTTTTCTTTTGTCACGTTACAATGGCTTCTTGTCCCCATTACAAGTGGTAATATACAATTATCCTCGAATTCTTTAATCTCAGAGTGTTTTTGTACAAAGTTGCCATGCTTTGTTGTTGTAAACAATTTTTGGTTTGTTCGAATGAGATATTGTGGATAGTCTCTGATTATTGTATTATTGATGATTAGTGGTATTATCATCATCGCTGTTGATTTTTCTTCTTCTAATTTGGGTACTTGTAATATGTAGAGCCTGGTATCGTCATTAACTGCTATTTTTGGTGTTACGTACTGAAGTGTCTCATCCGGCAGTGAAATATTAACGCCTTGGTTTATCATCAGGTCTTTGATTAGGATGACTTCTTTCAAAGATAAGATTTTATTGCTGGGTAATTCGGACTTAGTTCTTATTATTGCCTCCTGGATATCCTCCAATATGCCATTAACTGTATCTATATTAATTATGGTTGTGATTAGTTCGATTTCTGTGAGAGTTATTCTGTTAGCTATTGTATTATTTGTTATTGCTTTATTTATTGTATCTGTAATTAGCTGTATTCGCTGGTTTATTCTTTCATTTATTTGGTACTGCTGGTTGTTTTGAGTTATAAGGTTGTCCATTGTACTGTTAATGATGCTTAGGTCTTGTGCATCTGGTGTTCCGGCGATCCATTTCCAGGCAGATCCTAATGTGTCCCATCTTTTCCGTCTCCTTCGATGGATTGGTTTGATTTGATAGAAATTGTTGTTCAGTTTTCTTAGTTTTTGTTCTACTATTTTATAAATTTCTAGCCTATCATTTACTTTATTTATAATAAACTTATTCATTGATTTTATAACATTCTCTAAATTTCTTAAATCTATTGGGTGTATTAACTTAATGTTCCCAATTTGTAATTTACAATCATTAGTTTTTATTACTAGAATGGGGTCTTTGTGCAAATTTTTTATTTCTAACTTTTGTGTATTGCCAAATTGAGTTAAGAACATTAATAATAAAAATTTTGAAAACATTTTCTGAAATGAGAAAAAAAAATTTAGTTTATTGTTTTTTTATCCTTTTTATTTTATTTTTATTCCTTTTAATATTGTTACTGGTTTTAAAAGTTTTTAGAGTTATTTCCTTAATTTTTGTCTCGACCCCTCTTGGTTGACTTTTTGTTCTTATATTTGGTTTTACAAAGACAGATTGGTTATTTGTTAATATTGGGGGTTCTTCTTTTGCACTGTTAATTTTTGTTATTTTATTTTTTGTTAATTCTAACTTATCACCTACATTCTTAAATATAATGTTTGCCTGTGCTTGAATTTCATTTGGGGACAAAAGATTGCTTTGGTTAAAAATAACCTCATTTGGCGTGAAGCCAGTGGATGAATGCACAGAACTATTGTAAAGTGCCACAGCGAGTTCTATGGCCGTTAGTGTATCGGCTTTTGGGACTTTATCCTTATTAGTATTATATATTTCAATAATAGTAGAGTGAGTCTTCTCTATTTGTCCGTTCGACTCAGAAGAGGATGTGTATTCTAACCTGACGTTAAGTCTGCTTAGATATTCTTTGAATTGTGCCGATTGAAATGTCGTTTCGTGATCAGAAACGATACTATTTGGTATTCCAAATAGTGTGAAATATTTTGTGAGTGCCGATGTTACATCCACTAAATTTTTAGTGTTGATATGAACCATTTGAAGGTGCTTTGAAAATGCGACTATTATTGAGAGAAAACTAATTTTGTTGATACTGAAAATATCAATGTGCACTCTTTCTAGAGGATTTTTTGTAATTGGCCTCGGTGAGATTTTTATGTTATAGGGTCGACGATCATATTTGTGTGTGTTACACACGTTGCATGCGTTAACATGGCTTTTGATTTTATTGGTCAAGTTTGGGAAGAAATAAGACCTTCTAATTTTGCTTTCAACCTCTTTTATGCCTCTGTGGGCTCGCTCATGCTCTTTTATTATAATGGCGTTTTGACGGTCTGAACTTTTCACATCCTCGACCATTTTGGTAACGAAAACCAAATGGCCATTTTGGGAGAATTCTTGTTTAAAACATTCCTGAATTTTACCGTATAGGATTTCAGGTGCGAGAATTGCGGATTGTTTTCCGTTGTGGTATTTTTTTATGAAGTCTGTAATATCTTCCAGTTCGAATGAGTTCTTTGAAATAATTATTCTATTAAAATTTGGAAATATGTTTTCTGTGATTATTACATCTAAGTTTGAAAGTTTAAAAACTAATTGGTTCCTGTAGTAATTGAGAGGTCTTTCTGAAAAATGAATAAAATACTCATCCGATGTATTAGCAGAGTGGATTGTGTCCATCTCGCTACTATTTTCTTGAAGGTTTTCTGCAACTTCTTCAGGTCTATTTAACACACTATCTGAAGCTTGGTTAACGTTTAGTTCTGTTGTATTTCCTTTTGGCATTCTGCTAAGCGCGTCTGCGACGACGTTGGCTTTGCCTTCTTTATAAATGACATTGTAGTCATAATTTTCTAATTCAAGTCTCCATCTTAAGATCTTCGAATTTTTCTCGGAAGACTTTATGAACGTCAGTGGCTTATGGTCAGTTACCAGCGTAAATTTGTTACCGTAAAGGTAAGGCTGGTACTTTTTTACTGCCCAAATAATCGCCAGTGCCTCCTTCTCATTGGTGGCGTAGTTGATTTCTGTCTTATTCAGTGTCCTTGATGCAAATGCGATAGGCCTTTCGATGTGATTTTAGACTTGAGAGAGAACTGCGCCTAATGCGTATTCTGAAGCGTCCGTTGTCAGAATAAAAGGTTTATTGAAGTCAGGATACGTAAGTATCTGATCTGTAGCTATCGTTGCCTTAAGCGTCTCGAATGATTTTCTATATTCCTGGTCAGTCATATCTAATGGCACATCTTTTTTTAGATACTTGGTCATATTTTTGGCAGTTTTTGAGTAATCTTTGATAAATCTCCTATAGTATCCCGATAGACCCAGAAACTGTTTTATTTTTGTAGGAGTTTTGGGTAGTGGCCATTCTAAGATCTTTTTTATTTTATCCTTATTAGGTTTTACGCCATCTTGAGTTATGACGTGTCCTTAGAACTCCGTTTCTTTTTTCAAAAATTCGCACTTATCAAGCTGAATTTTTAGATTAAATAGTGCTAATCTTTGTAAGACAGTTTTTAAATTGTTAATATGAGATTGAAGATTTTCTCCTAAAACAACTATATCATCCAAATAGACGTGACATTTTTTTCCCAACAACCCATGTAATACATTATTCATGGCCCTTTGAAAAGTAGCAGGCCCATTTTTCAGACCAAAAGGCATCCGGCAAAACTCGAAATGACCTTTGTCAGTTGAAAAAGCGGTTTTTTTCCTGCGACTTAACGTCCATGGGAATCTGATGAAAACCAGACTTCAAGTCAAGAGTAGTGAAGTATTCTGATTTTCCCAGATTGTCTAAGATCTCTTCTATTTGGCGAATTGGGTATTTGTCATCAATTGTTTTTTCATTCAATTTCCTATAATCAATGACAACCCTAACTTTGCGAGCTCCAGACGCATCGGCCTTTTTTGGAACCACCCAAATTGGTGAGGAATATGGGCTATTTGAGTTTTTGATGATGCCGCTGTCCAGCATTTCTTGCACTTGGTCCTCGACATCTTTTTTAAATGTGTGAGGATACCGGTAGGTTTTCGTATTAACTGGTATCTCGTCCCTAGTTTGAATTTTATGTTTAATAATTGTTGTGGCTGATAGTTTCTCGTTTTGCCGCAACAGTACTGATTGGTTTTCAAAAAGTGTGTTGATAAGAGTTGTTTTCTCCAGTTCAGTTAGATGGCTTGTTCTGATTAACTCATCTATAGCTTGTTTACTGATTAGTGAATTTCCGGATATCGGTATAGGTTTCAACGTCTCAAAATTATTTATTTCTAATTTTAGTTTTGGTAAATGATATGGTGGATCTGGATCATTGGATAGTATGTTAACCGTTGTTTGGTTACCGTTAGCTTTATACAAGCCAGGTTGTATCGTAATATTTTGATCTAATTTACTAAAGGTTGGTACATACCAGTCTCCTATCTGATTCGTTTTAAAGACTACTGTGTGATTGTAGAAGTTCTCCGTTGGGTAGTAACGGTAAAACTTGAAGGTTATATTATCCATTGTTATTGTTTTTGTTTCGAAATCAATTTTCGCATTGGTCTTAGCCATGTATTCTGAGCCTAAAATTCCGTCAAAGAATCTGTGAAAGTTTAGTTCATGGTAAGTTTGTATAGGTAGTTTTTCACTTAATAAATTTATTTTACATTTTAGATTTACTGTATGTGTGCCTAATATGTTTTTCACTGTTATTTTATGTGATTCTAGTAATTTTTTAGGTGCTATACCGGGTTTAAGTATGTTCTTATTAGCACCGGTATCTATTAATAATTTAACTGTTTTATTTAATATTGGTTGGTTGAGGATTAGGTAGGGTAGAAAATTTAAGTGTCTAAACCTATTTCCTGATCCTTTTGAAAATTTTGTTCTTCGGAACTCGATTCTGTGTGATTAATGTCGATTTCCTGTTCTTCGTCTTCACACACTTCATGATTATTTATTAATTTATGATTGAAAGAATTTCTTGTTCTCATTGAAAGGTCCACCTCCATAGGTATGGGTTTATCCTTTACAGAGTAACTTTGTCTTCTTTCGTTCATATTTACAAATTGATTGGGTTTTAACTGAACCATATTATTTCTTATTTGGTTCCCGTTTCCCGGTTTTTGTGTGGTTGTTTGGTGATTGTTCTGATTTAACGGCTTCTTCGAGTTGTTAGAAATTAACTCGTTGCAGTTAAATTTACAGAGGAAAGCATACGCTTCCTCTATACCTTTGGGTTTTTCAGCTTGCGCGTACCCGAAATAAGGTTTACGTAAACCTGAAATAAATGCGGCTAACGCATCTTCATCGATGAACGCGTTAATAGCGATCCACGATTCATTGTATAATTTGTTTTGTTTTGATAGTCCCTTTATATTTTGCACTATCTCTTTCATTTTGTTGAAGTAAGAATGGATCGTTGTTCCTTCACTTTGCTTTGTTGACCAAAGCTGTGATTTGTAAAACGATAATTCCTGTCGGTCCCCTAGGGCTTCCATTAGGATTTCTTTTACTTCTTTAAACGTTTTCGGATTGCCAGCTAGACATAATACGTCTTTGGCTCGTCCTTCAATTTTATTATTAACTGCTTGTAGATAAAGATAGAACTGTTGTTCTGGGACCAATGGCTCAAATACGCCAAGTGTGTCCTCTACCGTCTTTATCCAAGCGGTAAGTTGCTTACGATTCCCATCGAATGAGGGGATCGATTTTATAGGTTCTGGTATCCTGAACAGATCCAGTACGTTTACTTTATTGACAGGCTCGGGTTTTTCTTCCCGTAGCGGTTGTTCAATCTTTTGGTTCAAGTACGCCAATACTTGGTCGTGCTCTGTTTGTTTTGTGTTCAATTTCTGGAGTTGTTCTGCTATAGTATTTAGTTGTGCAGTAATTTGCGCCTCCATTGTTATTGGGAATGTTTCGATACTATTCTCGTCCAGATTCCTATTAATATCGAAAATTTCTCTTGATTTCTTTCCCATACACAATTAAAAAAATTTAACTATTTTTCTTGGTTTTCCGTGCCTATCTAGTAGTACACCGAGAAAAAAAAAAAATTTTATCGTCTCTATCTTGTAGTGGACGAATTGACAGGTCTACGTCTATCTAGTAGTGCGTAATTTTGCCAAAATAGGTAACACTTTTATTTTTTATCTAGGTTTACGTTAAATTTTGGATAAAAAATCACCGAAAAAAAAAATTGTATCGTCTCTATCTTGTAGTGGACGATTTGACAGGTCTACGTCTATCTAGTAGTGCGCAATTTAGTCAGAATTGGTAACACTTTGTTTTTTAAAAAAATTTACGTTGTTTTAGATAATAATAAAAAAAAACTCTTACCTATAGATGCGAAATGTAGTTCTACGTCTATCGTTTGTAGTGCGAGAATTACAATTCCGTGTTGCTGTCGTGTTGAGCTGGTTCGTGTAAAAGCTTAGTAAACTGGGTGGAATCCTAAATCCTCGTAGCGGTTATAAATAACCTTCAGCATGAGACGTCAAGAAAAAAAAAATGTGGTTTGCTTGTATCACTGCGATCACTAATCACAAAAAGTTTTTACTTTTATATTTTTCTTAACAGATTCACTTTAAAATGAGTTTTTATTTGCTCATTTCTTTACACATCACTTTACTTTACTATTTACACTCCGCTAGGCTGCGCCAATTTTGGATTTATAGTTTATAAATACATAAAAAAAAATTATTTCTTTTCTTTTTAACTTTTATTTTACACATTTGAGTTATACATTAGTCCTTAATGCTAACAAGATCAAGACTTAACTAACTTACTTAATTTTATTTTACCTTTCTTGTAACTTAAAAATGCTTACTTTACTTAATTGATTAAATTATAAAATAGAACAACACGTTGGTATCAGGTTTATTGGAATTTGTATAGACAGCGCGTGGCGGCGCAACATCCGGCCAGGATGTACATCAGCATTTTATATTATCGTAATAATTATGCATCAGCATTATGGGTTCCCATAACTATATATATATATATATATATATATATATATATATATATATATATATATATATATATATATATATATATATATATATATATATATATATATATATATATATATATATATATATATATATATATATATATATATATCGCTCACTGCGTGCAAGATAATAAGATAAGTACTACTTATCATGTTATTGCATGATTGCATTTTCATATAGCTCGGAGAAGTAGTACACTCTAGTTCAACTAATTTTTTTAAATGGGTCCTCTTGCGGATGCTGTTTTGCTTTCCAATAATACGATAAGTCATTTTGTATTTTTTGTCCTCGGTATTAAAACGATAACGTGACTTATAGTTTTCTTGGTTGGAACAAATTGAATTCTCAGTATGGTATTTTCACTTATTATTTTAATAGTCGGAAAATATTTTTGGTAGTGCAACTGTAAGTTTTAGTTATCGCTGTTTATGTGAGAAATATTTTTAGGTTTCGATAACTATAAGTCTACTTACAATACTGTTTTATTAGAAAATATTTTTAAGTAGGTATCGTAAGTTTTGTTATAGTTTTCTTGCTTGTTTGGAAGGACCACTATTGTTTTTCCACAAAACATTGTAAATTCCAAATTAGAATAATCTGGTTTAAAGATTTCCAAAACTAAATTTAGAACATTGTGAACAAATATTAATTAAAAAAAATTATCATGTCCGCCGATATTGCCGAAATTGATTTTGAGGCTAATGATTCAGGTGTGTGATTTTTCAGTAAATTTATTACGGACATGGAATGTGATGAAAATACAAGGAAACTTTTATTTATTGATCGTGCCAAAGCCAACTCCTTGAAATAAGAGTATAGTTACATAAATAAAATGTCCAAAAATTATAGAAATCTATGTTGTATGTAAATTGTCAGGAGGTAGAACGCCCTTGTAAAACGTGTGTATGTCGCAGGTATATTTTCCTATGTAACCTAACTGCAAACTATGTGTCTTATTAGAGTTGCATAGTGTAGGCCGAAAACATCGGAGGTTGTGTGTAAAATGTTTACTATTTATTCGAATAAGTTATATAAAATTCAGTACAAATAAATATTTAATCATTTGGCCAAATATCTTAAATATATTATGTAGTTTCTTATTTATACATTACAACAATGAAATTAGGTGGAATTTCTACATTTTACTGTCTCATTGTTTTACCATTATCCTAATCATGCTACGGCACAGATTCTAATTAAAAATGATTAGATTCAAACCCATCTGGCTCCTCAGGACCTGCATCTTCATCACATTATGATAAATAATTACGTATGTAGGTAACAATGTCAACAATTAATATCGTGAATATTTTTTTGTCAATCCACCTGACTTGAATGTAATTTTTGAAACGAAGCAATAGTAGCACATCGGAAGATGGGTCTAAATTTGAAAGTGTTTGCTGTTGAAAAATTAATTCTGCTAGAAAAGCTTTACGTTTAGGTGAGATAAAAATTGGTCACCATTTTAATGTATAGCTCAATATTGAAATATGACGGAATTTATTTCCTTTATTTTATTACTGTTTTTACGCTTTATTCTATATGCTGGAGTGTTTCATAATCATACTTTAGCTTCGTAAATTTGTCAGAGGTCCCTGATGTTCTCCAATGTAGCTTTAAATCACAGGTATCTGCGTCATTGAATCTACAGTTTTATTTGTACATTATGAAAAAACTAATCAAACTATTTTACACTCCCAGATCCATTTGCGTGCTATGGCACGGATTCTGAGTACAACCCATCAAATTCAAGTTCTTCTAGTCGTTTGAAACCCATATCTTCACCACAAAACCAGAAAACCAGAAAAAGGTCAAGAAACATTAATAGCTGGCGAAGAGTAGAGTCGAAACGCCAAAAAAATTCCGGAAAGCCATATAAAAACGCAGAAGAACAGTTATTTCCTTCAAAGCTGATGAAAAGTGGATGTTGATTGAAATGCCGCCTAAAACTCCACGAACCAGTGCCACATGATATTAGGCTGGACGTTTTCAATAACTACTACAAACTGGGAAATAAATAACGACAGTGGGACTTTGTAGCTAAAGGAGTTGAAGTTATTGATAATAAAGTTACTAAAATTTCTACGAGCAGCCGGAGAAACGCATCAAGATTATATTACCTAAACTATTATAGTAACGATAAATACGAAAGTACAACGGTTTGTTTAAAAATGTTTATCGACACTCTAGCTGTATCCAGTCAAATAGTGGATACTGCTCTTCGTAAATCTGCAGGTGGCGGAGTTGATAATCGCGAATCATCAACGTGTAAAAATTGTTCTAAAATAATTCAATTTTTTTCTTTTAATAGGTAAATATGTACGTCCGGTTAATGAGGTTAAACAAGTCTCAAAAAAATTCGTTTTGGATCATATCTCGGCTTTTCCAATAGTCGAGTCTCATTATACACTGGCCTATTCCACGAAAAGTATCCCTGAGAGTGATCTTTCCGTAGCCAAAATGTATCGGTTGTATGTTAAGTGGATTGAAGACAAGCAAATCCATCAACATATTGTAACACAACGACAGTACAGGGACATTTTCAATTTTAATTTTAATTTAAGTTTTTTCAAACCAAAAAAGGACCAATGTAATGATTGTACGAGTTATGGCAATATGCCTTTTTCAGATAAGGAAAAATCTATAAATTTCAAATAAAAAAACATTTAAAAATGAAAAATGAGGCCAGGCGACTGAAAGATATTGATAAAGCAGCAGCTACGGTACACACAAATATTGTAGCTGCGTGTTTTGATTTTCAGAAAGTTCTTTAGTGCCCATTCGGAGAAACCAGCATCTTTTTTTATAAACGAGAACAAAATTTGCATAATTTTACCATTTATAATTTAGCAAACCGTCAAGGCTATTGCAATTTATAGGACGAAATAGTTGCTGGGCAAGGTGCATGTGAAGTAGCCAGCTGCTTATATAAATTCATTTTGGAAAACATAAACAAAAATAGCGTTGATAAATTTAGATTTTGGACAGACAATTGCCCCGGACAAAACAAGAATAAAGTGTTATTCATTTTTTACTCTTGGAAATCAAAAAAACTCAAAGTCGATATTCATCACAAGTTTCTTGAAAAGGGCCACACCCAAGACGAGGGTGACTCTATGCATTCGACTATAGAAAAATGTTGCAAAAATAAAACAATTTATATTCCTGCACAATGTTACAGTCCAATAAGAAACGCTAAGATAAGCGGGTCAACTTACATGGTACATGAAGTGGAACAATACGACATTATGAACTTCAAAAAATTATCTGGCACAAATTTTTTCGCAAAAAACAGAGAAAATGAAGTATTTTCTATCAGCAAAGTTAGTGAAATACACATTTCGAAAGACGAACCAAATAAATTATTTTATAAGTATGATTTTGATGAAAACTTTCGTGAAGTTATACTATACTATGATGAAAACTCAACAACAAAACGCAGAGGGAGGAAAATAAAAACTAACTGTGACGTTGTTGATTCCTTATATAGTCAAAGGAAGCCAATTTCTGAATGCAAATATCAAGACCTTATGTTTTTGTGCAAAAATAATGACATTCAAGGTTTTTACCACAAGTTGTTTCAAAACTTACCACACAGTAATAGTTTATATCAAAATAATAGTCATTCTTCTTGTTAATTGATCACTTTTGTGAAGTATGTATTGAATAATACGCATATATACTTACAAATCTTTCAAATTAATAAGCTGTTTTATTTTTGTATACAATTATTCATGCATTACTGTGATGTCAAAGTACTATACTGAAATATTTACTTGTTTTTCGTATAAAAAATATAACTCTACTTATAATTGAAGAACTTTAAAATTTTCCTCTCAAAAAAATCATATCTTGTACTTACAATACAGTCAAAATGATATTTTAAACCATGTAAAACGTATTTGCTTATATACAATGAATTTTTAAGATTATTTGGAGTTTTTACTAAATTGCCACTAAAATCTAATAATTCCTCACACAGTTTAAATATTGTAAATTAATTATTTAAAAAGCTGTATCTAAAAAACCTTAAAAACTTCCTGAAAAACGATGTTTTTGACTTATCATTATCTTGCACGCAGTGAGCGATTTATATATATATATATATATATATATATATATATATATATATATATATATATATATATATATACCACCATATATATATATGGTGACAAATTTCGTGCAAATGAAACATTTTTGAAAGTCATGTTTTAATTTTGTGATTTTTAAGTTTTGAATGTGTAGTACTAGGTAAAAAACATTGTTGGTAGTACTAATTTTTTTTGGTTGTTTTTGTTGCAAAAGATACCAGTTGGTCCAAAAATTGTGAATATGTTGAAAAAGGTGCTGGTTTTATAATAATAATGTTTATTGAATAATTTGTGTAGCAATCACTTAGGCTTATGCAACACTAGAGTCAGAAACAATTACAATAGTAAAACAAGAATAAAAATAATAAAATTAAATTATAAACAATATTAAAAATATTTAAATAAAATGAAAAATATTAATAAAAATGATTAAAATAAATATTAGTTAAAATAAATCAAATTACATTAATTAAATTTAAAATAAATATGAGCCGGATGTCATATTGCTAATAAATTCAAATGATTCTTTGCTTAAATTTGGTGAAAGAGCATTAACTTCGGATGGTACTTGGCAATTCATTCCATTTGCTTAACACAGCTTAATAAAACTGAATCATTGAGAATGTATTTCCTATTAGTTGGAAACATCAACATACATATTTGCCCTTCGGGATTTGGACAACTGAAGTTTAGCATACAAATAATTTGACTCGCGATGATTAATCAATTTATAAATAAAAATTACCGCACGAGAGAAAAGAATTTCAATAATGAGGTACCAAATACTTTACCAAAATAATGCGATACATGATCATATTTCCGCAGCTTATACACGTATCTAGAATAAACTACATCACAATATAATATTTGAGGCACGATCAAAGACTTCATCAAATTAAGTTTAAGGCTTTGGGAACAAAAATGTTGTGCAAGTCGCAATTTGTAAAGGGTTGAATAATTTTTTGACAAAAAGATGCAACCATGATTGTTCCAAGTGAATCTATTATTAATTACTAGACCAAGGTGATTAACGTTATCCAATATTTAATGACAGATCCATCAATGATCAATTTCGGTAAAGTAAATGGGTTTTTAGATTTAATAATAAGCGTTGCACTACATTTACCTTCATTAATAATAAAACCATTAGAACTAGCCCATTGGCATGTATTACTTAAATCTAAATTAACTAAATCAACCATATTTTGAATTTGATCAAAAATGACACCCAGATAAATTTGTACGTCATCCTCATAAATATGAAAATAACAATTATTGATTCATGTAGAAATGTCGTTTAAAAGCAACGAGAACAGCAGTGGTCCCAATATAGAATCCTGAGGAACATCGTCATTAAATTTACCAGATACGATACCATTCCATTCGAACTAACATATTGCCTACGATCATCTAAGTAAGAATCTAGTATTTTAATTGAAGTGTGGTCGAAATTATGGAATAATGTTAGCTTCTCCAAAAGAAGTTTATGATTGATCATATCAAATGCCTTAAAAAAATCTATTAAAATTGGTAGAACAAACGAATTGGTTTTAGGAGTCGACTTATGTTATCTGTAACGTTTATCAGAGCTGTTTGTGTACTCAATTTTTTTAGAAACCCGGATTGATAACTGCTTAGAAATTCATTTGAATCAATATAATTTCTCTCAAGAACATTTGATAAGATATACCATATACTAAAGACTGATTTAATTTCGCAGATACAGATGTCAAATCAAATATTCGTTTTCTTTACACATGAAAAGTAATTTGAACCAAGTTGGAATACTACTGGAATATTTTAATAAATTTACTATTGATACTAATATTAATTTCTTCGTCAATATTAGCAGTGCATAAAATAAGGTCCCAATTTAATTGGGTAAATAAATTCCGAAATTTATTTTGGTCAATCCTTGATAAATCATTAACATATGCAATTACAGGCATTTCAGGCAGCCATCGCACACCCTTTTACATGTAAAAAAATTGCGGGATGGGAAAGGAATGCTAGTGAGGACAGACTCGGCCCGGTTACAAACACCTAATAAAGCTGATAGTTAATGTTTTATGATAGCACAATGACAACACAATTAAAATCTTAATAATAAAACGTTGGAACCTGATCGATCCGAAATAATATCTTAAACTAGAATTTATATCTATATAATACTCCAAACTTCCGATTAACAAAATTGATGATAAAATATATTTCGATGTTCTTCTGAAACCAAAAAGAAATTAGTTATTTATTTCTACTCTCACTTAGTCCAACCGCTCTATAATTTAAAATATTTAAGCATTAGCTTTCAACAATTAAGAGAAATATTAATACAACAATAAATATATTATAATCTAAATTCAAATGTAAAGATGTTCCTATCCCTAAAAATAACATTACCATTTATTAATCATAATTCAATTTTAAGCCTTAAGGCATTAATTACATTAAGGATCAATTATATAAAATTCTTTTTCCTCCAGCATACCACATCTGAAATAAAATTTTGAACCATAAGTACACTCCAAATAGTTCTAATAGATGTCTTTCCCCTCATTATTGATGAAATTTGTTAGTTGTTATACCTATATCATCAAAAATCTTAAACAGTAAATATTTGCTACATAGTATAAAGCCTTTGTTCATCCACAACCTTACCATTTGCCTTTAATCGAAGTTAATTAAGGCCATTTATCAAAGATTGAAAGAAAATTAGGTACATATTTATAATCTATATATCGACATATAGAAAAATAATTTAACTTATGTGCTATAATTTAAAGAATATTTGTTAATTTAAATAACCTTTAATTTTTTAATTAAACAAAAATGAATTTAATCTGCGTTCACTGTAAAAATACTTTTATTTCAATTAAATTATATTCAGATCATTTCAAACATTTTCATTCTGAAATGAAACGTTTTGTTTATGCTAATATTAAGTGTCAAAGAGTATTTGTTGATTTGTTGTTGGAACAGTTGTTTTATTAAAACTAAAAAAATAAAAATTCTACTACTACTGCCTCTTCAAATGACTCAATGAAAATATTTCGTGATTTATTTTCTATTTTCGAAAAACACATCAAATTTGCGATAAACTCATGATGTAAAAAATCAAAACCCACAAATATCTTCAATTTAAGAATTGCTAGTAGCTCCAAAATATTGTACTTCTGAATATTTGATATTGAACAATTGGAAAATATGAATATTTTAATCAAAATCAAAAATGTGAAAGTAGGATCGAAAGGTACTTTAGTGTATTCTAATTCGAATTGAATTGTAAACAAAACATTCGACTTTTCATTACCAATGGTAAATCTGAATAGTTTATTTTCTGCCTTATTTATAAAATTTTTAAAAATATTTCATTATTACCAATTTCAATTTATTTCGACGATTTTGAATATCTTAATCCTTTGGGTTCTCATAATTGAATTCAAAAGCTTGGTGCAGTTTATCTTAAAATATTATATATACCGGATTATATTTCATCAAAATTATCACATATATTTCTGGCAATGCTTTTGTTTTACTGAGGACAGGAAACAGTTTGGGAATACTGCAGTGTTTAATCAATTAATAAAGCAACTGAATAGTTGGCAAAGTAATGGAATCATTGCAAATCCACAAAAATTATTCCGTTGTGAAAATAACTACTTGTATAATTATTGGAGACTATTTGGGAGTTAATTCCATATTAGGATTTACAGAATCGTTTAATTCTTTGCATTATTGTATGTTCTCTAATTGCCATAAAAACGATATGAAATACTTGGTTAAGGTCAATAGCGATAGTCTCAGAAATATAATAATTTATGAACAAAATATCAAGTTAAAACTGGTTAAGTTTAAATAGGTAGTTAAATTGGTAGTTTCCAAAGGAAATTGAAGTTCACGAATTTTCTATTTGGAATTCTATAAAAAACTTTCACGTAACAGAAAATTTTAGTGTTGAAACATCCAAAGAAAGTAAAAGCTTCTTGAAACCTAAATTTCATTTTTTGTTGCACTATGCAAGAATAATAGAAATTATTGGACCAGTTGTTTTAATAAATTCTATGCGTTACCTTCAAGGTAAGCGTCAATCATTAAAAAAAATTAATTACAACTCATGCAACCGCATCAATATTTTAAAAACATTACACATAAAAATCAATTCCAAATTGCAAATATAATCTTGAACTACAAAGAAATTTGTGACAGACCCGTTTATCATCCAATCGCAAATGAAAAGGTAGTTAATAAAAGTTTGACAGAAATAAGCTTCGAACTTAGTGAAATCGAAAAACGCATTTTTTCAGAAATACCTTGGATATATTTTTACGGTACACTACTAAAAAAGTTATGGTTATATTTATTAGCTCAGACATTAATGAAAAACCTATTTTGGCACTTATGTGAAAAAATCAATTAATTTTTTAATAAACATTTTTTAGCTTTTAAAGTAGAAGTATCTGATTTAAATATTGTAAAAGATTTAAAAAGTATTGTATGTAACTACACCTCTTATATATGTAAAAATGCCACAAATCAAAAATTTGTAATTTGGGATTATTAAAAATAAAAGAAATAAGTAATTAAATAAAATATGAATATTTGTTTAGTCAAATTAATCGAAGAGGAATTTCTCACAACTGTAATAATTTGAATAAAATGATTCTGTGAACCGAACATTTCAGGCACGACATTCGATTGATTTTTTTACTCGATTTTATTAACCGAAATAGCGATTCCTTCAAAATTTTAATTATTACCACTCGATCAGACCAATCATATTTACATTCATGATAACAATGTTTCTGGTTAAAGCAACCCTTTGTGCAAACTGAATAGCCAGTTATTATACCAAATTACCCGATCATTACAATTGACAGTTAGTAAATCAGATCCAATTAGTGATCATCACAATCTTTTTTAGACTTGAGTTAACAGATTAACGGGTTGCTGTAACTTATTTATAGTTGTTGTTGTTAATAAATGAGATTGTTTCAATGTTCAATGAAGTTGCTACAACTCGATATCGTTTAGTCTTACTTATTCATTACAATTGAATTTAACAAATACAATGACAACCGACAGATCACGGTTGGGCACTTTTTTGATTGTGACAACCGAATTTATTCTCTCGGTAAAAAATCTCGAATTATAAGAAATTTAAATTTTTGGAAAAAAAACAAAAAAACTGAAAAAGGAAATTAAGTGCTTAGTTTTTGATGGTGTTTATTCGTTCTTCTTGTGTGTTGTTTGTTGTATGTATACGAGTGAGGAAAATACAACATAAAAGCAGCAAGCAACACAATCCTACTGCATATATAAAAATTATCAATTGTCATTGCGTATTTCGTGTCCTGCAGAAGCCTGAGCAGAGATATTAAGGCTCAATAGCATCCCCGGTGATGCTGTGTCGTAAATCTAAAGCTGTAATATCATGATCAAAATCATCCTCCCTTAAAAACAAATGAAATCAATCGATATTTTCTCAAAACAAGAATCGCATAAACATGTTCCGTAGTACACAAACCACAACAACAAAAAAGAAACATGTTTCACGATTTTTAATGTTAGAATTTGATTAGAACGAGATGGATATATATCGAAATTACGGCATTAAACGAAACTTGCATAGGCGCTTCCACGTCGCAGTTATTTTTGATGTTAAATTTATAAACACAAACATACAAACATAAACATGTATTGTTGATCTGAAATTTATACATACATATACAATCACACCGTTAATTTATGTATCCATAAACAGTATGGCCAGCAACACTGCATTACTAAACAAAATATACCAGATAATCACGTTCACTACTCACTGTAATTGAAACTTTCACACACTATTCACTTTCACTGTAACTAGGGAGCGCGCACGTTAATACAACACTCTTTTTACCTTTGCTACGTTTGTAGTCTTTAAGAGGTAAAATAAGCAAAATAGCGCACATACACGGAAATCTAATTAAATTTATTATTTTTATTTAACACATACAAACAATAGATACACAAATCCGGCGAGGTTAATTTAATTTAAATTTTCACCCACAAAGTAGTTTTACAAAATACAAACTTTGCACATAGTAAAAAATTAATAAAAACTTTCGAAGAGGACGACGAAAACCAGAGAATCCTGTATTTTATAGAGCCATAATCAAAAAATCTGAGCTTTTATAAGGGAATTAGAAACGAGAAAAAAACGGAACTTTTCATAGTAAAACACACAAAACATATGGGAAATCACTTTTTTTCCTAAGACAAATTTTTAAATGGAAACGTTACAAATTCTTAATTATCATTTCTGAAATACTTTCATAAATGTTTGAATTTCAACATATATGAATGTCGTTTAAGTAAATCGTTTTCATTTTCTTGGAATAATTGATTTATTTAAACCAAAATATAAAAAAAAATTCATAACAACAGCATTCTGGTCAAATTAAAATAAAAGCTTAATACGATTCGTTTGGTCATTAAGTCAATATATATTACATAGATGGCAGTGATGGCCGTAAAAATTTGGAAAAATCATACCAAAAATTACCACCTGGGCAAATTTCAAGTTCAAAAATTGTAGGAAAAGCAAAACAAATTCACAAAATATAGGAACGTGTGATAATTTTGGGATTAAATAATTTTTTTTCGTATTTTTCTGTAACCATTTTAGACATCTAACGTACACTAGTAAAACTAAAGATAAATTTAGCAAGTATTATTTTAATTTGTCAGAGCCAACTTTGATGTATTTTTCAAAATGAAAGTTTGAAAAAATATACTTTAGAAATAATTTAATTTTAATATTTCTGCAATTAAAATTTAATTAATACCAATATGGCCTTCTTGTATATGGTTCTTAAAGATATGTAAAAAAACTTTTATATAAACATTTTATAATATTTTTGCTTTTTTCATTGAAAAATGTGAAGCTAAAAAACACCATTTTTACTATGGATTCCTATGTAAATCAGTGAAAAGTTATACCACAAAAAGCTTCTAAAAAATACGTCATTAAGATTATGGCTCTATACTCTATAAAGCTCTGCGAAATCACGTCTTTCCCATAGTCCCAATTACAAGCTTTTCACGTATATATTTAAGTTGGTATTGCTTAAAAACGACATCATTCATGTCGTAAAATACGCGATTTTTGCCCTTGAGAAGTAATAATTAAATCGAGTAAACTAGAACCTCTTGTCGGATTGCACGGGATGTAAAATAGATTTAAATTTCTCAATACTTGATGCAAAATGTTGGGCGGATCAATTAAGTTGCAGTTAAAATCACCTAATATGATGTATTTATCATACATTGTTGCTAGGTCCTAAAGTATATTAAGTAGATCAGAAATATCGTTTGTATTGACAGGTAGAAGTATATAAAATGTAGCAATAAATAGTTTACCTGAACGACAAGAAATTTCAGCTGTAACGAGCTCAACCCTTCCTATTGGTGTAATATTACCTCGCTTTACTTTCAAGGTAGATCGGTAGTATAAACAGACACCCCCCAACGATCAGTAGCCAAATATAAAAAAAAGTATTTATCGATTAAGTAGGGCTCATTTTAAATGTAAAAGAATAAGGATTAAGAAAATATTTTAAAAAATAGTAACATCTTTTAAGTTTATAATTTTCAAAATGGCCACCAAACCGGTTTTTCTCAATTTTTCGGAAAACCGATTTTTCAAACACATACAAAAAAATAATTGGTGCATTATTTTTCATTTTCTTGCAAACTACGTTTTAATATCATGCCTTACTCTATTCAACCATAATCTTCACTTAGATTTTAAAGTTTTAGCGCATGTGGATAATTCTGCTGCATTTATTATGATACCATCATTTTCATCAGTGAGACTGGCTCTAGACACCATTCTCTTGATAGTACCTCCTACTTCATCGCATAGTTCCTTTCCATGTGCCTATAGCATGAAAATGCCATTCACAATCGACTCCGAAATCTATAAAATTATTTTTTGTAATGTGTTACAGCACCATCAGTAAAATTTTGGTTAAACTCCTCATTTTAGTTTTCAAGAGCTGTATCATTTTTTTGATGAATAGATAAACTGCCACAGAGAGATGACTAAGACAATCCGATATAACAATGAAACTGTAGTCCCGCATAAATAACAAGCGGGTCGCTTGCTTCTTATTCTAATGAAAACCCTGCGCGGTGTTCTGCATTATAAATGAATAATTTTCCGCAAAGTCACAAGAAACAAATGATTCAGTAGTCACCAAATTATTATTTTTATTTTTATGAAACTAGATTGCTGAAATGAAATGAAGTAATGAAGAATCCAGTTTCTAGCTTCTTTATGAAGTAATCCAAAAAATTATCTTAACTGTTTTGAGTACTTTTCCAAATTACATCTGTCAGTTGAAACCCACTGACTGAATGGTAAATCAGCATCCTCGTGGTTCTTTTCCAGAAAAGGAAGGTTATTTTTTTAAATATTCTCGAAATAAATTTAATCTTGGAAAATTCTAGCATTTTAGAAAATTATATGTCGGCTAACAGTTTTTATGATGAACCAAGCAAAATTTGGAAAATCTGATTTTTTTTTACTCGTCGTCCTGATAGAGAATCTTGTAGCCCTCGTAGCGTTATTTTAAAGTACTCAGCATTAGACGTTTCTTAACTTTAACTTTTTCACAAGTTATGCTATCGTTTTTTCCAGGCATTATCCAACTGACTTCATCATCGTTATAATAATCTATCACTGATTGCTTTAATTCATCGCTAATTCGTTTCCTTCTAAAAAAAATTAAAAAAGAAATCGGTTTTCTGGAAAATTGAGAAAAACCGGTTTGGTGGCCATTTTGAAAATGAAAAACTTAAAGATGGTACTATTTTTTAAAATATTTTCTTAATCCTTATTCTTTTACCTTTAAAATGAGCCTTTTTTATATTTTTCGGATAAATACTTTTTTCTATATTTGCATAAATGCAACTATATTTTTTGCAACAACAATAACCAAAAAAATTAAGTGCTACACTTACAAAAAATAAAAAATACAAAATTAAAACATGACTTCCGGTCCCATATGTTGCATTTTTGATTTCACAAATTTTTTACCATATATCTCTCTGCACATTTCATTTTTTGAGATAAATAACAATTTTTGGGCTTAAAATTTACGTTGACATGTCTACTTTTAATTGCCGTATTACGTTTTAATGGTGTCTTCGGGTTTTCAAAATGGCGCACCAACAGTGGTGGAAAAAACAAAATATCCGAATGAAAATTATTAGCCGCATTTCTTGACGTTTGATCTGATCCGGATCAGATCATGTCTCATGAAACGACACAAAAATGCGTACAACAAACAAACACCAAAATTCAATTTTTTTGTCTCGTTTCGTTTTGAATGCCTCTTCATACTCGTACTATATTCATTATATTCTTTGTCTTTACAAAATATTGTTCAACTACAAAATATTGTTCAACTATTTTTAGATCACCATTTGTGATCCAAAACGAATGTTGGATCAAATGTTGTTGTTGCTTCACATGTAAATTTTGATCTGATCCGGATCACTATGCGTCAAGAAATGCAGCTATTATAGAAACGTAATTTTAGCTCTGTTAAATTACTCAGAAGTATGTTTGGAGTCACTGTTTACTAGTCTTTAATTTGTTTTTTTTTTAAATTCCAAGATGGCGGATCCAACATGGCTCCAAAAGTGGCTAATTTTTGGACTTTCATTAAGATCTATAGAGACATATCCTAGGAGGTTTTTCGGATCGCTGATCACGAATTTGAGGTCAGAATTCCAAAATTCAAGATGGCGAATCAAATATGGCCAAGAACGCATACATTCCTAGACGTTCATTAAAATCAATAAAACTTTCGCAAACAAAAAAATTTTTTTGTTAGGGTAGCTTATTTTCTGTGTCGGTCAGCGTATTTTAGTTATAATCCTTATGATTTGCTATGAAAATTAGAGAAAAAAAAATATTTGTTAATTTTCATAGCAAATCACAAGCTTTATAACCAAAAATTATGTTTCTTCAGGTGACTTTGGGAGGTCACAGAAAATATATATTCGGACGTAAAATTCCCGACTCTTTTCGAATCCGGTGTCCAAAATAGGGGTTTATATTTAAAAAATGACCTTGACTTCCAAATGGCCTTGAAAATTGACCTGAAGGTCAAGGATATTAGAACAGACAAATGACCCACATTGTCCTTGCCAATTTTTATCTAAAACATTTTTTACTATAGCGTATTTTAGCACTAGAACTACCGACCGTTCAAAATTACCGGTTATATATTTATTGAATTCAATTTTTTTAATTATTATGTTAATACGTTTGGGGGAATCTGTGATGAATTTTAATATGACAACTAAGTAATTATTTTAAAATTCATCATAAACTTCCAAAAAAATATTAACATAATTATTAAAAAAACTGAATTTAATAAATGGACAATTAGTCATTTTGATGGGTTGGTAGTTCCAGCGTTAGAATTATTTCGATCATTTTATAAGAATTCTCAAATTCAATGCACAAATCACAAGATGAACATCGTTCGGGTATCATTCGGATTATTGATCGTCAGCCATCAATCACGAGTCACGACACAAAATAATCTGATAAAGAAGTAAACGTTTTTTTGTTTTCAAAAGTGTTTCATAAGATGGTGCCAGCAGTCTCTAGGGGTTTTAAATTATGCCCAAAAGAATTTTACTAGAATTGTTTTACCTTTTTCCTACGAGCACTTTTTTCCTAATACATTTTTTCTGGCAGCGGAAGTTTCAATGAAACACTAGTTTCGTAACTAGTTTTTATTGGGTTGGAAGGGGTGGCCGAATCGAGCAAAAGGTGCTAGACTGTTTTAAAATGGTAAAGTTTAACAATGAAATAAATCTTATTTTGTATTGTTATCTTGATATTTCCAGAATTTGTAACTAGGGCCACCCAAAGAACACTCATTCCCTTCTGCCCCAACTTAATAATATAATAATAATAATTTGAAATTTTACTCTCAAATTTATCAGATAAGTAGAAGTTATATAGTTTAAGAGTTTCAAGAAGTTATATAATTTAAGTGTTCAAACTTCAAACAAGGAAACGGAATACCATTGGTATCAACAATGGGCCACTAAGGCTCACTTGAAGTTCATCCTGTAATTTATTATGGACGTAAAAAGAATAGAGCTATCATGGTTGTAAGATGAATTCTTTAGGATCTTTAGGTGTTCTATAATTGAGTTCTTTCCTAACGACCACAAAAATGTGTTACAGTTTTGGAAATATTAGAAGCTCTTTTTGTTCATATGCTGGTCATCGCTTAAGAAGTTTCAAACGATTAAAGAAAAAGTTTAGTCAATTTTGAAGGTGAACTGAAAATAGCTTTCGAATTCTGCCTGCGGAATTTCTAATATTTTAAGCTAGATTATGACACAACAATTAAACAAGAAGTAAGAATGTATTAGACAAATTCTGTTTGTTATCAACTATAATATGCTATACTCTACTAATAATAACCGAAACATTACCAAAAATACGATACGAAAAATTACAAAATATTGATCTAAGTGTGTCAGAAACAGACATTTTCGCTAGAGTAAATCATCGCAAATTAAATACTTCAGCCTCGCAACAATAACATCAACATTGTAAAAGTTCACTTTTAGACTCATTTCTGGTCGTATTGTGTGTATAACTTACAAAATGATTTTGAAGACGATTCTGAACACCTTCTGTGAAACACCCGATATTATCTTGAAGAGGAGTTTTTCAATTTTGTTATTATTTCCAATATTAATTTCGATTAAAAAAGGGAAATGTTCATCAGGTAAACATTTTTCTGTATGTAGAGTCTAAATGAATTTCTATTGTTCTCAATGAATGTTTCAAATTGGAAATGCATTACGGAAATCCGTAGTCAGATCTGTAACCTCTAAATTTATGATTTAAGGTCTAGAAATATTCTTCCATTTACAAAATTGCTGTTAATACGATTAAGATTTTGCGACTCACTCCAAAGCTATAAGCGTCATTAGATTCACCGCCACTGGTTGCGATAAGTAAGTCAAACCTTAATCTTTATTTACTTGTATTTCTCTCTGACATTTCTATTTATTGAATGGTTTTTTACCCCGGAGACCATGAACAAGCTACTCTGGCAAGCTACACAAAACACAATACCCTCAAGTTCAAAATAAGTACATATACTTAAAATGAAAATGCTCACTTAATATTTTTGATGGTAGTACCTTCACCTTTTTTACGTTTTTAACATTGCGATGTGTAAATGAACTGGATTAACTTAACCAATTTCTTTCTAATTGGTACAAGTTCAAGTATATTTTATGAAATGCACCCTACAAAATATTACCATTTCAAATGGTTCTCGTAAATATAATGTGCGACACTTTTATTTCATTTCCTATACTAAAAATAGTATACAAGATCACAGTAAACATAAATTAATGCTTTAAAACTTAAATCTTTTATCATTTAAAATTTCGAAAAAATAATCTTTTCGCCCATTAACACTATACCACACATACTATTTATCTATATACTGTTAATAATTTATAACATAAAAAAAAATTTAATAATTTAGAAAAAAAAATACAAATTCAATCTATCGCTTTCAGTTTTACTTAATTTCATTTTGTTTCTGAAACATTTTTTTTTCTCTCCACCAACTCGATACACTGGTATCCAAATATAAAAATAAATTTATTCTAAGATAAAATAACAAATAAATTAAAGTTGAAAAAAAATAAAAAAAAATATCTGTATTCTAAAGTAACAGAAAATATTGTGACATTAAAAAAAAAAAAAAAGCTGAGAATTTTCTTATTTTTAGTGTAGAGGACGGCAGTGCTCTTAAACCTAAAACTGTTTGAACAAATCACAAACCACATTACAATCTAGGGGCCTAAATGGCATCTTATGGTTTAACAGCCATGGACATATTTATTATTTGTATTATAAAAGGATTGTGTGTGCTAAGCATATTACTTGTTTGCTGGTGTTATACAGTACATTACATTATCTATACAGAAAATTCAAATTTATCTGTCAATTAATATTCATTCGACTATCAATTTTAAATTAAATTTCGAAAAATATAATTATAAAGAAAAAAAAAAAAACTCTTCGTTATTCTTTTTGTTAAGTCAAAGTGACAAATTTTCAATTATTTTAATTTTTTTTATCTAGAATTTTAGTTTCAATTTAATTTAATTGAAATCATGTACAAATAACAAAAATAAAAATAAAAATGTATTAAGTATATTTTTAATAGTGTATCTGACAAATAAGTACTGTATTAACCACACAATGAGTGGTTTTAATGATTTTTATTTTATTCTATTTAACTTTGTACAACTCGCGTAATAATAAATGTATTTATAAAAATAGTTTTCTACTAAGTTTTCTTAGATTGTATTTTATTGAATTTGTAATTTTAAATATTAAGTTGTTATTGAAAAGTTTAATGACTTTTAATATTCACTTTAAACTTGATTATTTTGTTGAATATTTTTTTTTTTAACAATAATAAAAAATGTTAATTTAATTGAAATTTGATTTGTATTGTTTGGTGAATTGATTTTTTTTTTTAGGTTGTTCAATTAAATGTATTAAATATTTCGGTAATTAATTTAGATAAATTATGATAATTGGATTTCGTATATTGAGATCGATTTATTTCTGTGTAATAAAATTGGTTACAATATTGTATTTGGTATAACATAAAATAAATTGGTTTGGTATATAGCTATACTTATGTATACATATATAAATCTTGTAGATACAAAAGGAAGTATAGTATTTGAGAATGAATGAAGCATTTTATTTTATTTACATCAAAATGGAGAAACAAATTATATAGCATAAATCTGTTTTGTATTGTAAAATTTTTTAAGTAATCTAGACGAGTAAAGTTAAAATTAAATTAAAATTTCCGTATGACCGAAAATACTTATGCGTTTAAAATGAAATCATTTGTACATAACATACATATTGAATTGAATCCGTAGAGTTGGAAAATGATTAAACCTGCGAAATTTTGTTTTCGACAAATATTTATTTACTCTAGTAGATCATTATAATAAACGATTTTACACGTGACATATTTTTGTGGGTAACATGTAAGAGTGTGTTGATGAAGCGACTATCACCCACTCATCGGTTTTATATATGTATGTATGTATTAAAGATAAGTTGTAGACAAAGAGTTAAGATTTTACTTTCGAAATTAGAGAAAAATTTTTAATTATATAGCAAAGGGCATTTCAACAATAATCGCTTCCCAGATTTGGGGAAGGGCCGTTAAATCTTTTGTGATAGTTTTGTTGTATTCCACCTTAAGTTAATAAACAATTTAAGAAGTTTATGAGAAGTATGTCTGTTTATCAAATGATTTTTTTCGGCTTTTTATAGACAAAAATATATTAGTGAAAATGGCATTCACAAATCAGAAACAAAATCAGAGAGGCCAATTATTCATAATATACCTACTCAAAAAAAGTACAAATATCAATTAAATAATTTTTTTTTTTTTGGCTAAAGCGGTTCCATGTAGAAAGGTTGTACAATTAATTAAAAATAAAATGAGTATGAGACAAAAAACTTATATAAATACATCATACGAGTTGCCAATATAAGCATAATCTTCCACAATATTAATTGAATTTGTACGTGATTTAATACGTAACATTTCCAAAATCGATCGTTTCCTAAAATTGGTTTGTTTATCGAGAATTTTGACGTTATCTTAATTGATTGAATGATTTGAATTTTTCAGATGCCGTGTAAGTGCGCTAATATTTGAATTTAGATCTTTGTTGGTGTCATATCTGTGTTGATAAATTCTTTTTTCCAAAAATTGTTTTGTCTGACCAGTATACGTATAGCGTTGCAACTACAACGAACTTGGTAAACCACATTTAATTTTTTTTTTAAAGGTACCTTGTCTTTGATTTTGGAAAAAATATTTCCATTTAGACTTGTTGCTGCACATCCCACAATTTTGAAATTATAATTTTGGAACAGACGTTTTATTTTGTCATAAAGGTTTTTTATATATGGAATGGCCAAAAAGTTTGCGATTTCATTTTCTGGTCTAGATATCGTATTTCTATGAAAATTTCTTGTTTTCCAAATTTCATTTTTTATTAATTTTTTGGGATATTGGTTAAGCACTAATGAATCTTTAAGAATTTTTTAATTTTGTTTGTGAAATTTAGTATCGGAAAGCTTTATAATTTTTTGGGTTAAAATTTGTATAGTGTTAATTTTATAAGTGATGGGGAGCCAAGAATGAAAATTTATATATCTGCCTGACCAGGTATCTTAATGATACCAATTACAAGAAATTTTGCCATTTGGTTCGTGAATTAACAAAATGTCCAAAAACGCAATTTTGTTATCCACTTCTTTTTCTAAAGTAAATTTCATTCTATTATTTGCTGAATTAAACGCTTCTAAAAAATTATCGATTTTATCTATCGGTACCACAGTAATTATGTCGTCCACATATCTAAAGTAGAATAAAGGTTGAAAGTCTAAAGAGTTTAACACTGAATTTCCTAAATTTTCCATTACTAAATTTGCTAATATGGGACTTATGGGAGAACCCATAGGGGAGCCAAAAGTTTGTTTATAAATTTTATTATCAAATGAAAATTCCGAATTGTTTAAAACGATATCTAAAGCAGTAAAAAATTGAATTTTTGTTAATTTAGATTTAGAATTTTTCTTTATATTTCTCCAATTTTGACTGATAATATTCCGTACAATTTGGCTATCAACATTTGTAAATAAAGATTTAACATCTAAAGAAATTAGCATGGAATTTGGCGGGATCGTAACGTTATTAATTTTGTTTTTGAAATCTTCAGAATTTTGAATAAATGAATTGGTTTTTCCTAAACTTGGTTTAATAATATTGCCTAAAAATGATGATAACGAGTATGTCGGGCTATTTACCGAACTTATAATTGGTCTGTATGGTACATTGGGTTCATGAATTTTTGGTGACCATAATTTGCTTAAATTGGCCCAACTAAACGTTTGTTTCGCACCAATTTACACGCGATAGCCCATAACCTCTAGAATAATTCGCAATAGCAGCAAAAGAAAAAAAAAGTTAAAATAAATTTGTATATTCGATTAATTAAAAAACAGAACTGAACTAAACTTTATTTCAATTTATATAACAGGGCTACCACCTCTCACTACATAAAATGTCATTAAGGCTAGTTTACATTTCCAACAGTTTTCACTTTTACTTCAGCTGAAACTGGTAAGCAATTTAAACGTAAACAATATTTCCGGCCAATTTGGATTGAGAAATTTAATTAGGTCGTAAAAAAATCAAATGCAAATGGATTGGAAAAACCTTATTGTAAATACTGCAACAAAATTTCTTAATTTTTTTACATGAACATTCGGAGAACAATTGAGCAACCATGAAATCATTAAAATGCCAACCAAATATTTTCTACAGTGGCACTAACAAGTCTGTGGCAGAATATACAAGCAAATTCGTACATGGTTAATTAGCTGAATTAAAAATTATAATATTTATCCTTGAATATAATTTAGCATTCGCCTTAATCACACCATAAATTTTATTAACACAATCAATCGCGGTAGGTTCTGTCATAGCTGTTGATTTTAATCGGCACCAAATTTTAAAAATTGCTACAACTAGGTGGCTATCTTTCAAGAGCGAAGTGTCGCGAATAGTAGAACAATGGATTCCATTGCAACATTATTTTGTTTCGAGCGAATTTGAAACCGATTCAGACATGGCTTATCAAACCTCTTTCGAAATGACTGACGTACATAAAATATATTTTTACTTTCTTGCATACCTATATACTCAAACTTACCAGCAAAATAAATATTGAGTACCAGTCTGAAAGAATTCGAATTCACCTGCTGTTACCCACAGTTAAATGTTATTACAAGTCGGCTTTAATACAGGAAAATTCTTTGAATAAAATTGATTTTTCAAACGATGATTGCTTCCTGGATTTAAACCATATACTTATATTGGAACAAAGGCTGATTTACTGATTAAAGAAGGCACTGTATCGGAATTATTATAAAGAAATTTGTAAACAAATTGTTAAACGAATTGAGTTCGAAGACAAGGTGTTGGTGGTGGTTCAAGCTATCGACGCGGAATAAAAAATTCCCACTCTCACGCCATTAATTAAAATGTTTCCAAATTTTATCGATAAAAATCTAATCGAAGAATTAGATGAAGAATAGAGGCATCTGTTGAACCAGGAGAGCGTTGATATAGATTTAGATATAGAGGAGTTTTGGGCCGAAATGAATTCCTATATTTGCAAAATTTTATTGGACATATATATATATATATATATATATATATATATATATATATAATATATATATATATATATATATATATATATATATATATATATATATATATATATATATATATATATATATATATAGATATACAAATATATATATATATATATATATATATATATATATATATATATATATATATATATATATATATAAATATATATATATATATATATATATATATATATATATATATATATATATATATATCTATATATATATATATATATATATTATATATATATATATATATATATATACTATATATATACCAGGTATATATATAGTTATATTCCAACAAAGTATATAATCGCAACTCAATAAAGTATATAGTTTCAATCTACATTCCAACAAATTGCATAGTTGCATTTCACACATTTTGAAATGGAACATAAGACGGAGACAAAACAATGAGGATCATACGAGTAACTAGAACCAACAAAAAGTAGCTGACTATGTACAACGTGATGAAGACAAAGCACTGCATTGAATATTGTAGGCATAATCAATTTTAACTTTAAGAAAATAAATTAAATAAAAGTTAGTTCTTATCTTAACGTAGAATAAGTAACATGTAAAAATTGTAAAATAAAAAATAAAGAATAAACTATTTTTTTTTATGACCTCACATGTTTCGAACTCATAATTGGCGCAGCCTTAAGGTCAGAGGAAGTGTTTGTAGTGAAAAATAGTGCTAAAGGTAACGAATAAAAATTACCTTAAAGTGAACCCGTCACAGATTTCAACAAAAATATTGTTGTGAAAAAAAAAAAAAAGAAATTGTGAAAAGTGTATTTCTATTTTGGTGACATCTCAGGCTGAAGATTTTTTTTTTAAATTAAAATCGTCTAGAGGACTCGCGGTTCCGCCACACCACAAACAACCAGCATCACTTGGAACCAAACCACGACAGCAAATCAGGTAAGAAATTTTACTAATTTCTATACTAAATAAATTAATTAAGAGGAATTTAAAATTCTGAAGACAAAAACACGCACTACAAGATAGACGTGAACCTGTCTTACATCTATCTGCTATAACATAGAGGTGGATACTTAGTTAATTTATCAAATTTTTTTTTTTGGGCAAACCCACGCACTACAAGATAGACGTGAACCTGCCGGCTATTCTGTCCAATACAAGATAGAGACAGATATAGTTACAAAATTGTTACGTTCTTTCCGCAATTACATCTTCCTTGTTTATGGTAAAGAAACGACCAATCGAAAAGTACGATACAAATCGGAATATCGATCTCAACGAGATAACAATGGAAGAAATTACAACAGTGACAACACAATTAAATGTGATCGTTAAAGATCTGAAAAAGCTTGGCGAAGCACAGGTGTATCAAGAGGAAAGACTTAACTTAATTTTCCATAAAGTGGAAGAAAAATCCCAATATAATATTGAAATGACATCCAACAAGAAATTGGAAAAAATGTCAGCGGTAGATTTATTTAGGATCCCGGATCCAATTAAGTCCATACCACATTTCGATGGGAACCGGAAACAACTGGCAGCCTGGCTGAAAACAGCTGAGGATACCCTGCTAGTATTCCAACCATTGGTTTTGGACCAGCAATTTGGTTTGTATATACAAGCCGTAATGAACAAAATTGAAGGGAAAGCAAAGGACATTTTATGTCTAGCTGGAAACACTCAAACATTTATAGAAATTAAGGAAATATTAATAGAAGCATTGGGTGACCGCCAAGAGCTTTCTTATTATAAGTCCCAGCTTTGGGCTAACAAACAAAGTGATACAATGACTGTGCATACTTACTTTAAAAAATTAAGGAAACGGTACAGATTATTAAATCACTATTTAGGAAAAATAAACTTTACAGTAATGCATAGCCTGCGATATGTGCGTTTATAGAAGAAGACGCACTGGCTGCATTTGTATCTGGATTGAAAAGGCCGTATTTTGGTTATGCCCAAGCGGCTAAGCCAAAAGACATTGAAGAGGCTTACGCCTTTCTGCGTAAGTTTAGTTCAAATGAACTAATTTCTGAAAATTCCAAAAGACTGGCACAAACCAGTTATCAACAGCAAAAACCAAACCAATTGAACCAAAATAGATCGAATACTATAAAAAACCACGATTATATTCCGACAAACCAACGGAAACAGACATATTCGGTGAAAAATTCACCAATTCCTATAGAAGTCGATCAGTCGATTAGATCTTGAAGAACGTTCAACAAAAACTTAATCAATAACCATGAGATCGTACAAGAAAGTAAAGATAATCTGTCACAAGAACCAGATGAAAATAATCCTGAAGAAGACTCAGGAAATTTTCAGGAGACACAGAATTCAGACACGGAAGACTAAATTTTCTCCCGTATCTGAAGTGTTATAATGAACATCTTAAGCGCGAAATAACACTTTTAATTGACACAGGCGCGAATAAAAACGTGATTAAACCAGAAATAGTCGGTTTAATGAAGCCTACTTTTAAAGAGGCGACAAAAAAAACAATAGTTGAAAATCTGCTAGGAACTCACAAAATTAATAATAAAGTCAAAATAAATTTATTAGGAAAAAACATGCCACCACAAGTATTTTATGAATTACAATTCCATAAATTTTTCGATGGAATACTAGGTTCAGAATCCATGGCCAAGATGAATGCAAAATTAGACTATAAGTCCAATTTAATTACTCTGAATAAGTGCATTTATAAATTCAATTGATATTACCCTCAGAATAACTTCTATTATCATACTATAACGTTGATATATTGTTGATATATAATGGAATTGTACCATTTATACAGCAATTATAACGTTGAATACAACTGAGAATGGCGATTGGCTAGTACCAAACTTCGAAAGACTAAACGAAGAGATAATGGTACAGCCAGGGTTGTATAAAGCAACGCAATTTAAAACCACAATTAATGTGTTAACTGGAGACCCTGAACCACCAAAAAAGGTTCCAAAATTAATACTTAAAGTAAATAACTTCGAAACAATCAATCCTATCCCCATCGCAAAAAATGAATGTATTGATAGAAAAACGATATCGAAACTAATCAGAACAGAACATTTGAGTGAAACCGAAAAATCGATATTAACAAAAGTGATTTTTAAACATCAGGCTATTTTATTAAAAAAAGACAAAAAATTGTCGGCAACGACAATAACCAAACACAAGATTATCACGACAGACGATAACCCAATATCCACAAAGACGTATCGGTACCCGCATTGCTATAAAAAAGACGTAGAAGAGCAAATCCAAGAATTATTGGATAGCGGCATTGTTCGAAATTCAAACAGCCCATACTCATCACCAATTTGGGTGGTTCCAAAAAAATGGACGCGTCGGGAATTCGAAAAGTACGAGTAGTAATAGACTACCGGAAGTTGAACGAAAAAACCCGAAACGATAAATTCCCTATCCCTCAAGTTGAGGAAATCCTCGACAGTTTGGGCAACTCCGTTTACTTTTCGACAATAGACCTTAAATCTGGTTTCCACCAGATTCCAATGGACGAGAGATACCAGGAAAAAATCGCGTTTTCAACGGACAAAGGACATTTTGAATTCACCCGGATGCCGTTTGGCTTGAAAAATGGCCCAGCCACCTTCCAAAGAACAATGAACAATGTACTACATGGCCTAATAGGTAAAATTTGCCACGTGTATTTAGATGACATCATCGTCATAGGGCATAATTTAGAAAATCACATAGATAACTTGGTGACAGTATTTAAAAGATTATCCCAATTCAATCTAAAAATTCAAATTGATAAATGTGAATTTTTTAAAAAGGAAACAGAATTTTTGGGCCACACCATCACCCAAGACAGAGTAAAACCCAATTCTGACAAAATAAACAAAATATTAGATTGGTCGTTACTAAGAACACCAAAAAGAAATAAAACAGTTCCTTGGACTGTCTGGCTATTATCGGAGATTCATAAAGGATTACTCGAAAATAGCCAAAAACATGACTAAATATTTACGAAAAGACGTTTCAATGAACATAACAGATCCGGAATACGTTAAATCTTTTGAAACCCTCAAAAGAATTATATCAACTGATCAGATATTAGCGTACCCAGATTTTTCAAGACCGTTCATACTAACGACGGATGCATCAGATTTCGCGCTAGGTGCAGTCCTGTCGCAGATTCAGAATGGTGTCGAAAGACCCATCGCATTTGCTTCCAGAACTCTAAATAATACAGAATCAAAGTACGCCACGAATGAAAAAGAGGCGCTGGCCATCATCTAGGTCGTCAAAAAATATCAACCCTACCTGTACGGTAGCAAATTTACATTGGTCACTGACCATAGGCCTTTAACATTTATTAAAACCTCTGAAAAGAATGCGAAAATTCTGAGGTGGCGTTTAGAGTTAGAGAATTACGACTATGATGTCGTGTATAAGGAGGGGAAGGCTAACGTCGTAGCAGACGCACTAAGTCGAATACCAATCATAAAAGAAGTCAACGTCAATGAGGGCAAAGAAATCACTACACGTGAATCAGAAAGTACTGATGGAAACCCGCCAAGCACTACAAGTGAGGTAGAAACGGTCCATTCAGCAGAAACCTCAGATCATTATTTTATACACTTCTCGGAACGCCCAGTTAATTACTATAGGAACCAAATCATATTTAAAATATCTAAATTAGAAACTGTAATCACAGAACAAATCTTTCAAAATTACAATAGAATTATCATTTCCAAGAAAACGTTCGAGAAGGAAGATATCCTCAATTATTTAAAAAAATTCCACAATGGTAAACAGTCGGCTACCCTAGCACCAAAGGCCCTGTATCAGAAATTTCAAGAGGTATTCAAAGAAAACTTCTCAAGAAATGGTAATTTTGTTTTTGCCACAACAATGATCGAAGATGTGACAAACGAGCATCGTCAAAACACTATCATTGTGAAAGAACATGAACGAGCTCATAGGGGCATAAGTGAAGTGGAAAGTCAAATAAGACGTTCTTATTTCTTCCCAAACATGGCAAAGAAAATCAAAAGCCACATTAACGCTTGTAACATATGTCATATGCATAAATATGATAGAAAACCTTACAACATAAAAATATCCCCCCGACCGATCACGAGAAAACCCTTTGAAAGAATACATATTGACATATTTAGCATTAATAGAACAAGTTTCTTATCGGTGATAGATGCGTTTTTGAAATATCTGCAGATGATTCAAATTGACACAAAAAACTTGTTGGACACAACCAGTGCCCTAACCAAATACTTCACACAATTCGGGATACCCAATACTATCGTCTCAGACCGTGAGACGACATTTCAGTCGATTCAATTCAAAGAATTTCTAAATAAACTTAACGTTAAGTTGGAATATGCTTCTTGGTCCGAATCAAATGGACAAGTAGAAAAAACTCATTCAACAGTGATTGAGATTTTCAATACAAACAAAGATAAAGTCTTAAATTCCAGTACTCCAACCGCCATTGAATTGTCAGTTGCCCTATACAATGGGTCAGTACATTCATCTACTGGCTACACGCCAAATGAAATCATCTTCAATCAAACCAACCACATTGACCCTAATGAAATTAGTAAACAAACTGATAAAATATTTAGAAATGTAACTCTAAATATAGAAGGCGCGGTTAAAAGAATGGAGAAACAAAATACTAACAAAGAAAATCCACCTGACCTAGTAGAAGATCAATTGGTATTTTTAAAGCCAAACACAAGATCTAAAACACAACCTAGAGGAGTCAAAGCTCAAGTCAAAAATATAACTTCTAAAACATTCAATATAAATAAAAATATTAAACGAAATAAAAATAAAATCAAGAGATTAAAAAAGTAACTTAACAATTATATACATTTTTTTTTTTCACATAATAATAAGTTGTAATTGTAAAAATCTATTATTAAAAACCTATTATAAAATATTGTTAATTAAATAGAAATAAATATAAAAAAAAAAAAATATAATTAAATAGAATATAAATTTTTATTATTTTAAATTTCAGAAAATAACAATGTTATGGAAAATAATGGTGGTCCCAACAATCGAACACTATCAGGGAACCTCCTAATAACATTCTGGAACTGGACTATAGGAATTAAAAACAGGTAATTTCAATCCTACGATATAACAAGCGATGTGCAAGAAACATGTTACGACTGGCATACGTCTCCACTTGAAGCAGAAGAATTTAATTCTTGCGAGAATTCCAAACGCTCATATACTTTGAATTTTTTTTCTTTAATTATAAAATACCATGACCACCATAGTGTTGTATATACATATGCTCTAATTTATGCTTTCCCAAAATTCAAATTTAATATTCTCACCGATTGCTATGTAAAAATATTTTATTTTTTTTCCCCCTGTATTTACTCGTTTTCTATATTGTCATGTACAGGCATACATATTTCTTGCGAGTTGGTGTGTGTACATGTATTGTGTCAAAACCAACAAAAATGTTTATACAAGCCGTCTCGTTCGCTCCTTACACAGATCCTATCAAAAAAATGTACACTATATTTATTATGAATCTATCACCTATACTTATTTGTTTTGTGTATATATACTTTCTGATTTATTTATATGCATCACTAATACTAAGCCTTAACGTACTTTTTTATATCTTAAGTGTTTGTACTGTTTGGCTTGTATAAACATTTTTGTTGGTTTTGATTGTGTAGTATGAGATGGAATGTTTACGATGCTAAAATGTTCAATCTCGAATATTCCATTTTTTGCTTTTGGTATCATTGGCGTGGATTAACGCGTGATATTTGCTCTGCGTGGGAAAAAAAAAACCGATCGGCGGATTAGACATGAATCCGAGGCGACCGTACAACTAAGTATATACATATGTTCGTCGTCGTTGTTTGTCTAATTCGTTGTATTTGTGTACATAAAAAAAAAAAAAAGAGAACATAAACATGAATAAAGATTTTACAATAATAAAAAAGAAAAAAAAATTAAATGAAATGATGAGATGTGCACGAATACAGCGAGCGGGACAAACAACGATGCGAAGGGAAAAATAAGAGGGGGAAAATTTTTCTGATTTTTTTTTAGTTTTTGATGTAAAATATTTTTTTTTAAAAAAGAGTTAGTCTTGTTTTAAATTTAAAATAATTAAGTCTTGTTTTGAATTTGGAAAATAATTGAGTCTAGTTTTGTTTTTTTGGAACAATAATACATCGTGGCGGACATTAAGTCACAGTTTTTTTTTATATATATAAAATATTAACAGTCTGAGTTTAGTTTATTGACTACAAGTCAAATTTTTTGTTTTTTTGATTATAAAAAAAATTGCTTAGAGGCTAGTTAAAAAAAAAAAAAAAAAAAAAAAATTTCAAGTTGGAAAGTCGTATTTTGTTTTGGAGACAAAAGTCTCTTTTGATTTATATAAATAAAAAAAAAAAACAGTCGAAAATAAGTTGTATAATTCATTTGTAATTATGTACCTGAAAATCATAAACTAAATAATATTGATTATAATTTAACTATTGTGTATTGAGAAAAGGTCTAAAATAAATTTAGTAATTCATTTATAATTACCGAAAAATCATGAAATAAATAATATTGATTATAATTTAAATATTGTGTTGAGAAAAGGCCTAAAATAAAGTTTCTTTATTCAATTGTTACCTGGTGAAGTTAAATTTTGCTGGTGAAAAACCTGTGTTCGTGCCTGGATTGCGCATTTGCTCTTGGATGCTTTTGTAAGTGGATTTTTTTCCTGATGTTCGAGTCGTTTCGGCACCGTTACCTGGTCTGTTGTTATTTTGTTTGATTACGGAATATTAATTTGGAAATTCCGGACGCTGCATTGATGCGAGTGAGCTGCCGAAATATTTGTTGTTCGAACCGTGATCGAAGCAGTGATATTGTACGAGTGTTCCCGCCCGTGTGGGCCGGCAGCATTTTAGAGAGGGGGATCCTGCGTCGGCGCTGTTTGCGGTGTGGTCGGACGGGCCAATAAAAATAAAACAAAAAAAAAAAGGTACGCTATCAGCGGAAATTAACCAACTGTAAATTTTTAATTGTAACAGTTGTTTTTTTTCCTCCGCTTATTTTTCTTACATATTATATATTTATTTTGTGCAGTCATACTCGCGATTCGTGGTGGTACACCGATTAGGTGGAAACCCCACACAGAGCAATTATCCCGCCAATTTCTCCTTTTCTCCGTGGTTTTGAATGCTTGCGTTTGGAATTTTTGCGGTTTTTCTTTTCTTTCTGCTTCGCTTCGGTTCGGTTGTCCGCTTTGGGTTTGGTTCGACCACATAGCGGTCCATTTTTTTGTTTCAGGTACTTTGGTGTTTTTTTCTTGATTTGTAAACAGTGATTAGTGAAAGTAAAATTTTAACATAACGTAGAATCAGTGGTAATGTAATTTATCTTAACGAATTTTTCATTTTTTCACTTTTACCGTAACAGAACTTTCTTTAAAGTCTTACTGTAGTGTGCTACGCCGCACCATGTGCGTATAAATAAATAATTGATCGAGTGATGGGAGGTGGAGTCATGCGAAGGGTCGGCCTTTTTCCACCCTTTTCCGTGCGTGCCGTTCGTTCCTCCAGGACAGGCTGTGCTGGAGGGCGGCACGCCACATGAGTTGATCGCGTCGGGGTGAAGGTCTCGTTCCGGGGGACTGTTGCTGGGATTATCATGCGGGCGTCCCTCCTTCATAAATGGCATCGGTAGCCATCGCGACTGGGAAACAGCATCCCAGTAGGCGGGCCGATGAGGGGAGGCCCGTGTGGCAGTCACGGCGATAGTCGCCTAAGATTGAGACGATCACTCCGAAACGATCACTCCCACCTTATTATTTTCTTTTGCCGCTGAGGCCGTGGCAATTTAATTGTTAATTTCCATTTGCCCCTCTAATTTTGTTCTTCATGCGGTTATTCAAGCATGAGAAATATGCCTGAGAATCCCCACGCCGCACCGTGAGCTCTAGCCAGCTACTATACCGCATCAGACCGCTATTCTCATGTCTGTTAACGTAATCCCTTTTGGGATTTCGTTACAAACACAGGGAGCACTCTACAACCTACAAGCAACCCGACAATTAGTGAAAACGCTGAACATCGATACGGTTAACCAAGAAAACATACAAAACAGGAAACAAATCAAAAATGTATACCTGGAACAACTCAGCCACAAAAACTGGATATGGACACTATCGGGAGGCCTTTCACTCTCGTCAATCACGATAATAGTCTTAATAATTTACATTACCCTCCGTAATTATCAAACTGCGACAATAAAAATAACAAAGCCAAGTATTTCCGAGACACAGGAAACCAATCAATTAAATCAACTATCAAATATCATAAGAGAAGCTTCCAGAAAACTAAAGGACGGGGACGCCCTTTCTCCACCCCCCGGAGGAGTTATGTTCCAATAAAGTATATAATCGCAACTCAATAAAGTATATAGTTTCAATCTACATTCCAACAAATTGCATAGTTGCATTTCACACATTTTGAAATGCAACATAAGACGTAGACAAAACAATGAGGATCATACGAGTAACTAGAACCAACAAAAAGTAGCTGACTATGTACAACGTGATGAAGACAAAGCACTGCATTAAATATTGTAGGCATAATCAATTTTAACTTTAAGAAAATAAATTAAATAAAAGTTAGTTCTTATCTTAACGTAGAATAAGTAACATGTAAAAATTGTAAAAGAAAAAATAAAGAATAAAATAATTTTTTTTATGACCTCACATGTTTCGAACTCATAATTATATATACACATACATATATTATTTTTATTTATAATGAGCCAATTCTTTATATTTAAACAAATTATTTTTTTTGGTATAGGGCTCTTTATTTTTGTAGATTTAAACATGAGCTTTCAATCCCAATTCGGGATCATTATCAAAAGCATAATGAAATTATTTTCAAAATTAGTTCCAATTTAAGCAAAACCCATTGCGAATTTCCATTTGGAATATCTGAGGGACCGGCCGACAGCGTTTGCGATGATAAATTCATTAAAAGCAATTTTAGAATGTGCAAGTGTGGCGACCGAAATTGGTGTCAGAAAGCGTATGTTGACGATGCGATGCTCAGATTCTGAGAACCTAACTTTAACTTTTTCTTGCATTCGTCAAATTGATACGTGAACTAAAGGCGTGTGGCGCTAAGACAAATGATCGAATGCTGGTTGTGTCGCTCATGATTACGCTACCGAAGCGATATGACATGGTCGTAACAGCGTTGGAGATGATCGAACTATCTAAATTGACGAAGGAATTGGTGCATTCGTGCCTGTTGGACGAGGAAAGCAAAACTTCGAATGATCGTCTGAATGGTGATTCAGACAACGTCGCCATGTATGGCAGTAATACTTCGAAGCAAATTAAGTTCTATATCTGCAAAAAGCCTGGTCATTGAAGGGACGCAGGTCCGAAATTGATTCAACGGAACTCTACTAGTTGATCATCGAACAGCAATTTTAAGGGGAAACCCAATCAGTAACATTATAATGCGCGTCGAATACAGATGCGAATGGAGTGGCATTTGTGGCTAATGTTGGAGATTTTGCGCTAAAGTGTGGAATGCAGATGACAATATTTTTCATTGTGACTCGGGTGCTTTAAAGCACATGGCGAATGATAAGCTGAGGAATTTGACAAGGCCAGTCGTAATTGGTATTGCAAAGAATAGTGTGTCGATCACAGCAACAAAATGTGGTACAATTCTGGGAACTATCATCGTCAATGGCACAGAGCATCACCGCCCGCTCACGAATGTTTTGTTGATCGAATAGTTAAATACAATTTGCTATCTGTGAGTCGTTTGGAGAGCGCTGGATGCCAAGTAATTTTCGATGATGGTTTGGCCTGTATTACAAAGGATAATTTGGATATAGCCGTAGGCAGGCGCAATAAGTAATGGAAAGCTGTATGTGTTTAAGTTGAAGGGTGTGCTGCGAAAGCGTTGAATGGAATGGAATCTGCGCAATTGAAGTCAAAACAAAGCATTCGTCTGTGGCATCGTCGGTTGGCACATTTGAACTACGCTGACATTAAGCGTTTGTCGACTTTGGTCGATGGAATGGGTGCCATGAACAATGATGCTGAAGCTGTTTGCGACCCGTGTGTTTTCGGAAAACAATCTCGAAAATCATTCAACGGTTCAGGCGGAGCACGATCGAGTCGTGTATTGGAGCTTGTGCACAGTGATGTGTGTGGGCCTGTTACGTCAGTCACGTGGGATGATCAGCGTTTCTTGGTGACATTCATCGACGATTACACTCATTTCACTGTTGTATATCTGATAAAAAACAAATCTAACGTTCTTGATATGTTTCAGAGGTACAAATCGATGCCGGAGGCGCACACTGGGAAGAAAATTGCAAGAATCCGATGCGACAATGGTGGCGAATATATTTCTAATAAATTCAGGGCCATTTGTGATGAAGCCGGGATTCAGATACAATACAGAGAACTGTACACACCTCAACATAATGGTGTCGCCTAACGAATGAACAAGAGATTGCTTGAGCAAGGATTTTTGGGGCAAGGCAGTGTATTGTGCGGCATACATAGCGAATCGCAGTCCGTCACGTGCGATTATTTGGGATGCGACACCAGTTGAGCTTTGGACAGGTAAGAACCCTAATCTGTCAAGGCTTCGTGTTTTTGGATCGCCTGCATATGCACATATAACAGACCAATTACGCCAGAAATTGGATATGAAATCATTGAAAATGGTAAAGGTCGGCTATGCTGTGAATGGTTACCGCCTGTGCGACCCATCGAAGGACGAGATTGTTACACGACGAAATTTTGTGTTTAATGAGTCGCTATCAAATTCTTTTTCAGTTTTCTACGAGACAGAGTCATTCACGGGCGGTGTTGAAGACGTTGAGAATTCAGACGGTGTTGACGATGTAACCGACGTTATAGATGTGAAAATAATTTTTCTGTAATACGCCTAAATGTCGCTCAAAGAAAAAAATTACTACAATGTATGTTGACACCATGTGTATTTTTGTACACGGCTAGTAAAGAAGGAAAGGGAAAACCAAGAATGAATAATCCCCTCCTCGATCGCAAACGACCCTACCCACTTAAAGCACCCGAAAAAAAAAATAATAATAATGCAAGCATGTGCGAAAGGCAAATAATGGTTGTTACAACGAGGCGGAGAGTTCAGCGGACAGTGATACGATGAATGCCGAACGAGATGATGCTCGATCTGCTAGTGCAGATGCAATCAACGATCAACTATTCAACGTGGTATCGCGACCTTTGTCGATCCGACAAAGCTCAAAATGCATGAGGACAACGGGGATGAGTACTTTTCCGCGTTTGCATTGAATTCTAGCACACTGGACTTTTCACTTGGTGCCGTGGCGTACGTTGACAATATTCCTCAGTCATTTGGTGAAATAGCAAAAAGAGATAATGCAGCTTAATGGATGGAAGCAGTTCATTGTGAAATTAATTCACTCAAGCGAAATAAAACTTGGACTTTGGTTGAACGTCCGCCGAATCGATCAGTTGTTACCTGCAGGTGGGTATTTTCCCGAAAGCGAAACGATGTGGGTAAGTAGGGGTAGCCCGTGGTTTTACCCAGCGTCAGCGATTTGTTTTTCACGAAACCTACTCTCCGGTGGCAAGGATTATTACAATAAGAGTTATGCTGGCTCTTGCTGTCAAGCGTGACATGGAAATACATCATATGGATGTGAAGACGGCATTCCTCAACGGAAAACTTGAAGAGGACATTTATAGGGAACAGCCGGATGGATTCGTGTAAGGTGATTTTGTTTGTAAATTAAATAAGTCACTCTATGGATTGAATCAAGCATCACGTATGTGGAATGAACGATTCCATAGTTTCATGAGACGAAATGGTATACCTGCTGTTATACGTAGACGATTCAAATGAGGCTATCTAGAAGACGTATTGCAACATTTTGGAATGGCCGATTGTAAACCGAGTTCGACTAAAATGGAATGCCAACCAAAATTAGAAAGGAAGGCTGAAGCTAAACTGACGACTAAACCGTACCGAGAATTAATCGAATGCTTGATGTACGAGGCTTGTACGACTCGTCCAGACTTATCAGCGGCAGTGAATTACTTCAGTCACTTTAAATCATGTCCAACTGAAGAGCATTGGAAGGCAGCGAAGAGAATATTACGATACATCAGAGGAGCAATTGACCTTAAACTATATTATCGGAACGATGAGAATTCGGTCGTGTTGACTGGATATGCGGACGCTAATTGGGCCGGCGATATCAAAGGTAGAAAATCGGTGTCTGGCAATGTGATGAAAGTGTTTAGCGTAACTGTGACTTGGATGACACGTAAGCAGACTTGTGTTTCTTTATCGTCCACTGAAGCTGAGTAAGTCTCACTGTGCTTAGTAAAAATGTGAAATTATGTGGCTGCGTGGATTATTAAACTCCCAAAGAATCAATAATATTGCACGAAGACAAACTTTAAACTGTTTATGTACATAAATTAATAATATTCGAAATCTCTGTGATCTATTTCATATCATATCAATGTTTTGTAATATTCCGGCACCTGCAAAAAACTGTAATAAGCGTTTACAAAAGCCAGAGCAGCTATTTGAGAATTCGATTCGAACGTATTTGAATGTTCGAATAATTAGATTCTTATTTTAATTAAATTAGATTCATTCGTTTCTTATTTAAATCAAACACGAGTCTTATACTGCGAAAAGTGACAATATATTATTGACACAGATATGTATCACAAATTTTTCCATGAAATCCCCTTAAAACGTGAATAATCCGCAAAAACCGCGATTTTCTCGTTTCATTAAGTTTCCGCCTTTGAGGATTTTGACATGCTAAAAATGAAATTTGGTTTGGAATGGAATCCAATGAAAGTTTTTAAAAAAAACGTGTTGTGTATTTATCAAACGTAATAGACAATGCCAGCGTCTAAAATTGCTTTAAAGATAGGTTAGGTTAGGTTAGGTTGGAGTGGCTGCTTACGCACACTTAGACCGGTGACGGTCCATTGTGATACCACAGGATGTATCCCCCTTTACCCCTATTGGAACCATTTCGAGCTACTTATGTAGCGTAAGACGTCCCGCACTTTAATGTTTTCGAGATCCGAGAGGCAGTCCATCCTGAACTTACCTAAGTGTTTGTGCCTTCTGAGAGCCAATGCTGGACACGAGCAAAGGAAGTGGACCAACGTCTCTTCCTCCTCTTCGTCCAAGCAGCTTCTGCAGAAGTCATTAGCCTCCAGACCCAGCCTTCTTGCATGTTCTCCAAAAAGGCAGTGTCCCGTGAGTATTCCTACGACCGTTTTTAATTCACGTCTGCGTAAGGATATTAATGCCCTAGTGCGCCCCAAGTCCAGCTTTGGCCAAACTTGTCTTGCAACTTTACAGGTTAGGGTGTTAGACCACCTTTTCCCCGCTGAGGATAGCGCCTGCTTCCCAAGTGCTTGTCTCAGCGCTGTGATATTCCTCCCCAGACTTGCCCTTTCCGGTTGCAGCTGGAGAGTCGTACCATGCCTAGCAAGTTCATCTGCCCTGTAGTTCCCCATGACGCCCGAGTGACCTGGGACCCAGACTACCTGGATGTTGAAATGCTCACCCATCTCATCGCTTTAAAGATAAGTTGGTAAACAAATTTTTTATTTCTTAAAATTTACTTAATTTCCCTTTTTGCTTAAAATTCAGGTTTTTTATCTAAAATGCCAGTTTTTTGTTGAAATTAATATGGCAACGCCTAATTTGGTTTTGTAGTGAAAAATTTGGTCTACTTATCAGGTAGCTACGACCAAACTACAAAAATACAATTCCAACTCATCACAGATATTATCAAGAACGAACGTACTGATTTAGCGAATTATATTCACAACGTCAATTAACTCAAATAAAAGTTCATATAAGAGGCGCGATTTACAAGGTGGCATACTGTCCCCTTACTTTCGAATTTAGTCATTAATGACCCATTGCTTAAGCTGGAGAATAGTGGTTTCAAGGTGGTTGCCTATCCAAAAGATGTTTCCATTGGTGTCTGTGGAAAATATTCCCGTACTCTTAGTGAACTCATGCAAAAATGCCGTGTGCGTTCTTTCCATATGGACAAATGGTTGTGAGTTGAAGTAAACTAACACAAAACTGAACTGATTTCCGTTTCTAGAAAATACAAACTCCCTCGTATGGTTCCTCCCATTTTAAATGGGTTGAGTTTAACTATAATTTATGAAGCAAAGTATGTAATTCTTGTTTTGGATATTAAATTTAATTGGAAACCTAATATTTTGGAAAGGGTGAAGAAAGCTGCAGTAGCGCTATACTCCTGTAATAATACCATTGGAAAAGAATAGGTGTTAGAGCCCCGCATCGTCCATTGGCTGTACCCTGCAGAAGTTATACCATACTTTTGTTTGGGGAAAAAGTCTGGTGGTTTGCTTTAGACGAAACTTCCAATCAAAAGCTGTTGACAAAAGTTCAGAAAACAGTCTCCCTGTAGATTAGTGGTCCACTGAGGAGCACATCTTCTCAGGCACTGGAGACTCTACTATATCTAACTCCTCAATATATCATGGGAAAATAAAGATATCTTGTTCTCCTTTACGATTGAAATCCATCTCAATGTGGACCTGCAACAATGCAGGGCACTAATCTATATTGTGCACCAAAGAGATTCTTAAGACCCCCGAATATATTGCCCCATCTCTACCTTTTGACACAAAGTACCGGATTGTGAACCTCTCCATAGAGGACTGGGTGATGGATGCAATTCTGCAACGAGGGACTATAAACTTCTTCACTAATTCTTCAGAAAGGGATGTGGAATGTCAAGTCTGGGCTATTCTTGAGGAACTTCCGATTAACTTGTTTCGTCTCCCCGATCGGCTGTTGATATTCGAATTTATACGGACAGTCTGTCATTAAAGCGCTTCAATCACAGCTCCTCACGTCGGAAGTAGTAAAGACCTGTCTCTCACCTCTTAACGAGATGGTACATAAGTTCAACATCGCTCTCATATGGGTGCCAGGGCATTTCTATAGTACATAAAGCAAAAGGGATATTGAAATGCCTTTTGCGTTATGTAAACTACGGCTTCAGAAAGAAGATATTAAGCTGACGAACTACAGATGGTCAAATAATGTGCAGATGGCCAAAGAAGAGACAGTACTTCATCTTCTTTGCACCTATCCTCGTTTGGCCCGAAACAGATCATAGTTTTTAAGGGCACCTTTTTCGAATGACCTGCCAGACTACACTAGGATGTACATCAGAAGTATCCAGCTCTTTGTTTACATGTAGCTCAAAATGGTTTCAATGAGAAGGTGGATAAATAATAAATTGTTGTATAGCTATGGTACTCGGCATCTTCACCTTAACCTAACCTAACCTATACTGTGAAAACTCGAAAACTCGCAAACTGTTCAAAAGCACAGACGTCCGCTTAGACATCTTTCACCATCAGGACAAATAGGTTAATTTCTCGAACCATATAAAAATCGGCTCCTATTACTAAATTTGCCAGAGTTCGACGTGATGTATTTATTCTTTGTTGTATTGGCCTGGGATATTATTTTCTCGAAAATTGACTGCCCTGACTTAATTAAGAGGGGTATTTACACCCCTCACAGAGCTTTGAGCTTTTAAGTATAATTTTAGAACTTACGACAACTTTAAAAAGGTTACTCTAAAATTACACAGATATGGAATATCACCGAGGTTCAGTAAATTCTTTTCAAGTATTATATTACAATACCGATAGCAAAACAGTTACATTCGAATGCCAGAATATTTAACAGTACCTAAATTAAACAGTAAATTTAACTGGAAAAAGTGTTCACCTTTTAAGAGACTTATATGTTTCAAACAATTATTACTTTACAAATTAAGCATTGCTGCTTAATTATCTACCTCAAAAGGTAAAACAGCAAAAGAGAAAAAAATTTATTTTGACACAATGACACATACTCGTATAAAATTTCATCACTCCTCATAAATAATAGAATTAACATTAGATTCAAAATTGAAACAAATATTTGTATATAAACTTAGCATAATTAAGATACCATCAATAAAACTTTCATCCAACATATAAAATGCCGTAAAAATAAAATTTAACAGTCAACCAAAATATTTTATAAATTTAATTCGGAAATTATAATTTTTATATTTAAAATAATAATTTATATTTTATTACGTATTTCTATCCCTATATACCTACAAAAAAAAAATTATTTTCGGTCTGGTGGAAGTCATGAAAAATATAAAAATTTGTATTTTATGTAAATCGAAATATTGATTTGAGTCATGATTTAACCATTTATTTTGTCTACTATATACAAGTATACTGTATACAACACCATTAATAAATTATTTTTTATCGATTTGTTTTTAATTTTAATTAAAAATTACAAAAACGATTTAAAAAACAAAATTCAGAATTTATTATTAAATTTATTTATAGAAACAAGTTGGACAAAAATGATAAACATCCAATTTCTTGTACAGATACATACTACTACGAGTATTGTAAGAGGAATTTCAATTAAATAATTTATTTATGTAATTTTCATTAAAATAAATAAAATAAGTTGAGAGAATTATAAATAATAAGATGAGAGATGTGACTGAAGAAAAAAAAAACTTTGTTTTATTATATGGGACAATGCAATTCTTATTATTTTAATTGAAATTAATGATTACTTATAAATAATTGTGCAATGTAATTTTTTTTTTATTTGTTGAACTAAAAAATTTTATAACCTTGGTCTTATTTATGTGGTTGGATTAATAGAGACTAAGGTTATAATATATACTCAATGACTAAGTTTAGAGATTTAATCAAAATCACAATTTAATTCTAATTTCCTTTATATTTTGCAAACTAATTTGAGCGCATGATTAATGACACACTCATCATTATATCATTTGTTTTGGTTTGGGGGTAAGGGGCGCCGGTTTAGATGGTCTTATTATACTAGCCCAAATGCCAACCTCACCTGCACGTGGTACTTCCTGCTAATTAACTAACGAGGCTCTGACGACCGAGATACGGCGGAATAACCGACTACCGAGAACATAGCAAATGATGTTCTCTTCAATGACCCACTACCAACTTGTACTGGTTAGGTTGGTAGTTGATACATAACCAGTTTTAAAGCAATGAATACAACGCAAAAAGAAAACAATACCCCAGGTGGTAAACCAACTCTCCAGTTGGCTAATCCACCCTCTTACGAGGCTGGCTCAATGGATTCTGGGGTGAGCCAATCATTGCTAAACCCATTCGAAAGAAGTTCAATGTTGTTAAGATCACCAAACAATCATACTAACTCTGCAAATCAGCAGAAAGACGAAAACGCTGAACTCTGTCGAAAACTCAGTGAAGTAGAGGTACTTTTAACCCAATTAAGAAGCGAAATTGAAAAGCTGAAAAGAGAAAATGAAGAATTGAAGAAGCCCAAACCAATGTAGATTTCTGAAAACCCGCTAACTTGTTATAATGAAACAAGTACTCACACTAGTTATAACAATGAGTTTCATACTGATGAAGAGGATCTCATGAGAGAAACAGATTGGGTACTGAAAAGGAAGAAAAGACCTACCAAAAAACGAAAAGCAGAATTCTCGCCTGAAGTTGGAGATCATTCGCAAGCTAATGTATTAGTAACTGGTGATACTAATACCAAACCAACTCACCAGCAACAGCAACAAAAGGTTGTACCGAAAGAAAAGGCTCCTCCGCCAATTAATGTAATCGGCATAACAGAATTTGCTAGTATACAATCTATAATGAAATCAGTGACAGCTAAGGAATATAGAGTAGTGTCACTAAACAATAACGTGTGGAAAATCAATACACCAGATTCCGATACATATAGAGCTCTAGCAACAAAGCTCAATGCGGAAGGTAAAGAATGGTTCACATACGAAGATAAAAACGAACGCGCAATTAAGGTTATGGCCAGAGGCCTTCATCCAACGTGTAAGAAGGAGGACATAATTGAGGACCTAAAGGCAAAAGTTCTGCAAATAAAAGATGCAGTAAACATCCTAAAACGAGATAGAGGTGAGAACAATCAAGTCAAAAAAAGGGGGCTTCCACTCTTCATGCTTACGTTTAACAAAAAGGAGAAAGTTGAAAACATCTTCAATATCAAAGCAATTCTCAATATAAGGGTTAAAATAGAACCGCTTAAGAAAAACACGAGGCTAATACCTCAACGCAAAAAATGCCAAGGTTTCAATCACACGCAAAAATATTGCAGACGGGAGCCAAGATGCGTAAAATGTGCTGGAAAACACAACGCGAAAGAGTGTACAGAAAGTAGAAACACCCCTGCAAAATGTATAAACTGTAAAGGGCATCATCCTGCAAATTATAGAGGCTGTGAAGTAGCCAAAGAACTTCAAAGACTAAGAAACAAAACGCATCAGTTTCCTCAAAACCCTAGGGTTACCAGAGAAGAGAAACCAACTAAAACCCAAACGGAGCCAAAACCACCAGGTATTGGTACAGAGCGGAAAAGTTATTCACAAATTGTACAGCAATCATCTAATGCTACGAATGATAATCCCCTTGAAAGGCTTTGTCGAAGCATAGAAGCCATAAATATACGGCTAGCAAAGCAAGAACGTCGTCTAGAAGCTTTATATAAGCGTCTAGATATGCATCAAACCTTGAACGAGGCAAAAGCCCTCATATACTAAAATGAGCAGATCATTAAGAATTGTCACCTGGAACGCGAACGGACTAGCGCAACATATTCCAGAGCTAGAAATTTTTCTAAATTTAGAAAAAATAGATATCTGCCTTATATCGGAGGGCCATTTGACAAAAACATCATTTATTAAAATACGTGATTATGAATGTTACCCTGCTGTTCACCCAGAGGAAACCCAGAGGAGGATCAACAGTAATAGTGAAAAAGAGTCTCAAACACTATGAAGAACCTTGTATAGAAGAAGAAAGTATGCAAGTTAAAACCATAAAAGTTGAAACTAACAATAATAATGGATACAGTATTTCCTCTATCTACTGCCCTCCACGCTATAATCTAAACAAAGAAGATTATAATAGACTCTTTAGATCACTAGGATCCAATTTTATTATTGGTGGTGACTTTAATGCAAAAAACACCTATTGGGGATCAAGACTTACAACCCATAAAGGAAAAGAGCTATTCGAAGCCGGACGAATAAATAACTGCGAGTTCCACTCTGGAGGTAAACCAACATACTGGCCTGCTGATATAAATAAAATACCAGATCTCATTGATTTTTATGTAACGAAAGGGATCTTCGAGGATTACATGTGCATCGAAAACAGCGAAGGGATATATTCCGATCATACACCTGTTATCATGACACTTAGCACAATGATAATTAATAAGGATAACCTGCCTAAATTAACAAATAATAGAACTAATTGGGACCTATTCCAAGATCTAATTGAAATGCAAATAAATCTACGAGTGCCGATTAAAACACCGGTACAGTTGGAAGACGAACTAGAGGTATTTAACAGTACTATTCAACAAGCAGCATGGGAAAGTTCTCCTGCTAGTCACACCGAATCCCGCAGGAATCAAAATTATCCTATTGAGGTCAGGGAGTTAGTTAGAGAGAAACGGAAGGCAAGAAAAACCTGGCAAAGGACACGCGCCCCGGAAAACAAAAAAATCCTCAATTTTCTATGCAATAAACTAAAACAACTTATAAAAGAAATTAAGAATGAAACTATCAACAACTACTTAAATGGTCTCACCGAACATAAAGATACTGATTACTCTCTTTGGAAAGCAACAAAGGGATTAAAAAGAACTAAAATGCATGTGCCACCTATTAAAAATGGGGAAGGAACCTGGGCCAACAGTGACAAGCAAAAAGCTATTTTATTTGCAGCTCACTTGGAAGACACCTTTCAACCGCTACCTAGGCAAACAGCAGATGAAAACATAATAACAATTAGCAAAATTGATGAATATAATATTCGATGTGTAACATTACAGGAATTAAAAAATGAGATCAAGTGTAATTTGAACGCAAAAAAAGCTCCAGGATATGATTTAATTACTGGACAAGTCGTAAAAGCCATTCCCGAGAAGGGACTACGAAAATTGGTTCAAATTATCAATGCTGTCTTCAGACTAAAATATGTCCCACGGCAATGGAAGGTTGCTGAAGTAATTATGATCCCCAAACCAGGCAAACCAGCGAACGATAAAAAGTCGTACAGACCGATTTCACTACTTCCTGTAATTTCAAAATTATTTGAAAAATTACTGCTCAAGAGACTCAAGCCAATAATAGAAGAGAGAAATTTGATTCCACCATACCAATTTGGATTTAGAGAAAATCACTCTACGATAGAACAAGTTCACAGAATAACGGATATAATCGAAGACTCACTTGAGAATAAGAAGATATGCTCAAGCATCTTCTTAGATGTAGCACAAGCTTTCGACAAAGTTTGGCACCAAGGACTTGAATTTAAATTGCATCGAGATTTACCTAAGCAATTCTATCAAATTCTTAAATCTTATATCGCAGACCAACATTTCCGTGTAAAATATAACCAAGAGTACTCTGAACTAAAGAGAATATCAGCAGGCATACCACAGGGTAGCGTACTGGGTCCTATATTGTACATCCTGTACACCAGAGATATGCTAAATACAGAAGGTTCCACCATAGCAACATTTGCAGACGATACAGCTATTCTGGCGACTGGAAAGTGTATATCAGAAGCAACGACCAAACTTCAAAAAGCAACCGACACAGTGAGTAGTTGGACAAAGAAATGGCGCATTAGCCTAAACGAAGCAAAATCGGTTCACGTAAACTTCACAAACCAGAAAGTTAACTGGATTCCAGTGAAACTTAATTCAAGGCCGGTTCCAAATGCAAATACAGCCAAATACCTCGGCATGACTCTCGATTGCAAGCTTAGATGGAAAGAGCATATTAAAAAGAAAAAAGAAGAATTGAACATTAAATATAGGAAAATGTATTGGCTAATAGGTAGAAACTCTGAGCTTACAATACATAACAAATTGCTATTATATCAGCAAATACTTAAACCAATATGGACCTACGGTATTCAACTTTGGGGTTGTACCAAGAAGACAAATGTACAAATGATTCAATGTTTTCAAAACAAAGTGCTGCGTGGCATTGTAAACGCACCATGGTACATTAGAAATGATAACCTCCATAGGGACTTAAATATGGAATATGTAAGTGAAGAAATACAAAATCATGCGAAGAAACACATTCAGCGGATATCTCGGCACCAAAATGCAGACATACGAAGTTTGTTGGATACCACCAATGCAGTAAGAAGACTTCAAAGGCAGAAACCTTTGGAATTGGGCAGTTGTATTTAATTCGGATAGAGAAAAATAATTACTATGTAAATTCAAACGGGAGTAACCATTGGGCTACTGCCCGTCAAATGTGAATCTTCATTTAAGAAAGATAAATTACTAAATGATTTGTAAATCAGTTGTAATATTAAATAAAGGGAAAAAAAAATAAAAATTATATCATTGATGAAACTTTCATAATATGTCCCGACCTGTTTGGACCAGTTTCGATCATCTGGCCTAATCTTGATTGAAACTGAACTTCATAGGTAACCGACGACCGACCACTGTGACTAACATCACTGTTCACGGTTAAGTAAATATTTCACAGTTACCCTTATACTGCAACAAGGTGTGGGTTTTCTTTTGATTTCCTTGATTTTAAGAAAATGTCTTAACCAGGCCTGCCCAAAAATAATTTGTTCATGAGTTAATTCGAAATTAGAATTACAAAATTTTCAACGGAGTATATCAATTTAAAAATTAAAAACGAAATGCCACAAAAATTTTAAACTTAGTTTTAGGTTTGGTTTTGATTTTAAATTCAGAAATAGTTTAATAAAGTCTTATGTTCTAAAAAATTCAAATTCAAAACATTATTCAACTATCAATCCCAACACGTAGAAATTCATCAAAACATTATACAACTATCAGTCCCCACTCAGTGAAGTAAGATGGAAGGATAGTAGAGACATAACAACCAGCGCAGGCAATTATATGATGTTTTCTGGTAGAGTAGACACACACAAACAAGGCGTAGGTATACTAACAACGGCTAAAGGAAAGAAATCACTAATCGAATGGAATCCTATAAGTAGCAGGATAATTAAAGCAAGATTCCACTCAAAAATGAGAAATACAACGATTATACAATGCTATGAGCCTACAGAAGGCAACAAAGGATGAATTCTACGAGCAATTACAAGCCGCCCTATCAACAGCCCACCGAAATGACATCAAGGTTATCCAAGGAGATTTCAACGCAAAAATTGGAATTGACAACAGCGGAATGGCGACAATCGTGGGTAAACAGGCACTAGATTCTGCTAAGAATAACAACGGAAAAAGACTCATAGCAAATTCCCACACAAGAATATTCATAAATACACCTGGACATCACCAGATGGCAGAACGATAAATCAAATTGATCATGTACTGGTAAATAAAAAGTTTCTAACTTCCCTACAAGATGTCAGAGCAATGAGAGGAGCAGATGTACACAGCGATCACCAATTGGTAATATCAACCTTCAAAATCAAACCAGCTGCTGTGAAAAATGCAAGAACTAATCGGAGGAAATTCAACATAGATAGATTGAGAATCACTGACATACTCGTAAGAAACACTTTCAATGAAACGCTCCAAATCAATCTACCAAATAATGAAACCAGTGCTATAGATCAAAAATGGGAATAACTAGAAGAAGCCTACGTAAAAACTGCTATAAGTGTGCTTGGCTACAAAGACAACACAAGAAAACCATGGATTAGAGATGATACGTGAAATACAATTGAGGAACGCCGCCAACTTAAAATATAACTATGCAATCAAAATACGACGGATATTCGAAGAAAATATGAGGATACAGCTAGACAAGTAAAGAAAATGGCAAGGAATGATCGCAGGAAATATACGGAAGACATTCTCACCACTGCCGAATCAGCGGCAGCAAATAGAAATATGCGCGCATTACATCACTGTGTAAGAAAGTACTGGAAAATTTACAAATATACAACCTATAAAGGACAGACGACCAACAACTAAATAGATGGAAAGAGTTCTTTGATAACAACTGCATAGATAGCGAACCAGTTGAGGAGTTTCCAGAGGGCAACTATAACAAAGCCATTAATACCCAATCACCAATGTAGCGGGAAGTTACAAGTGCCATAAAGAAACTGAAGAATAACAAAGCCGCTGGAACCGACAACATACCAGCTGAATTACTCAATGATGACGCATTTACAACTGCTGGAGCACTAACACCACTATTGGTGGAAGTGTGGAAAACCGGAAAAAGGCGACTTAAGGGATTGCAAAAACTGGCGAGGCATCTCCCTCCTTAAGAGTATAATGAAAGTACTAGCAATGATCATCCTTGACCAAATATCACCAAATGTTAACCAACATATAAGAAACGAACAAGCAGATTTCAGACTAGGAAGAAGCTGTGCAGACCACATTAGCACAGTCCGAATGATCATCGAACAATCCAATAAATGGAACTCACCACTATATCTACTCTTCGTTGACTTCGAACGCGCATTCGAACTAATCCGAGAAATGTGCCGAGATGCTGTAAAGAGTTTAACACAAAGGAAGGCAGAGTGACACATACTACAACACACAAGGAGTCAGACAAGGATGTGTACTATCTTAACTACTGTTCCTCATAGTACTGGATAGTGTCATGCGCAAGCTAAACATCGCATCACCAAACGGAATCCAGTGGGATCCAATTAGAAGACTCAATGATCTCGACTACGCAGATGATTTCTGCATGCTAACACACAAATGCACAGACATGCAGCAAAAGCTACAGAAGTTATCAGAAATAGCAAAAGATGTCGGGCTCAAAATAAATATAAGAAAGACAAAGGCCCTGAGACTAAACACACGCATTAGTACACCACTTCGCATCAACCAAGACACAATAGAAGATGTCGAAAAATTCGTATACCTCGGCTGTACTGTGTCGAGATCAGGTGGAACAGAAAACGACATTGACTAACGTATCAACAAAGCGAGAAACACGTTCAATATGCTCCATAAGATCTGGAATGCATCCGTCCTGTCAAGAAACACCAAGATACGTATGTTCAATGCCTGTGTAAAATCAATACTGCTATATGGCTGTGAAATGTGGAAACATACGCAGGAAATAATAAGAAGGCTCCAAGTATTTGTGAATAAATGCCTTAGGCGATTGATCAAATGATTCTAGCAGAATACCATCACAAATGAAGAACTGCTGCGACAAACTAACCAAGTGAACATTTAGAATGAGATCAGGAAATGGAAATGGAGATATATAGGACACACGCTGAGAAAGACACCAAGTGACATAACCAGGATGTCATTGGAATGGAATCCGCAAGGAAAAAGGAAAATTGGAAGACATCTCGGGAAAACATGGGGGGAGCTAAAGACAAAAGCCCCAAATAGAGTTCGATGGTCCAGTCTAGTAGACGCCCTATGCTCCTAAATAGAGATAAAGGAAAAAAAAATAAAAATATAATCCCAACACAAAATCCTGAAACCGACTATATCCGATTTGGAAAATGGCAAAATTTTAAATTTATATGCGAAATTTCCGACTAAATAGGGTAAACCATAAAAATAAGCCCAAACTCCAGTAATTTGCCTGTTATATAAATAAATTTATAGAAATATAAATAAACTTATAAATAAATAATTGTAAAACTGCAGAGCGTGAATATGAAAACCTTATCCAGATAGGCTGGAAAGAGCATAGAAGGTTTGAAATAGTTCACAGAAGATTACGAGCATAATTATGCATTTAAAAATGTTAGCCAAATTCAACACGAAGACAAACAAATTTTGATTTCAGTAGAAAGAGATTCCACCATTAGCATGAAACGGTTTTAGCAAAAATAAATTTTGGAGCGTATTTCGAAAAAACCGTTTACACCCATTTCACTACACTTCAGTTCAACAATTTTTACCGGTAGATTTATCAAACAGAGCAAATTTCTGTCGTTTAGTCATAAACAACAAGGAACATAATCCTTCATTTGTCATCTAATTTATGGACAGACGAATTGACATTTACGAGGGGTGGAGTTATAACTTCTACAAACTTTGTGGGGTGGTTATCAGAAAATCCACACGTATGGTGTGGTATAATTGTAAATAATTTTTTCGGTCCAATTTTGCTGCCTGAATGGTTGAACTCACAAAACTATATTCAGTTTTTGAATAAAACAGCTCCGACTATATGCTATACCCAATTCCACTCATGCTGCGAAATATTTTCTTGTAACAACAAGACAAGTTCGAAATTGGTTTGATATAAACTCTCTAGCGCAATGGATTGGTCGCAGCGAACCCTTCGCTTGGCCACCTAAATTTCCAGATTTAACACTCTGAGATGTTTATGAATGGGGATATTTTGTAGATGCATACAAAACAAACATTCAGATTCGGGAGCAGTTTCTAGCTCGAATCAATAGTCAACAAAAAAATAAAAGATAACTTAGGAAATTTCATTATTATTGCAGCCATTGGAAGACGGCTCCAAATATCTTTGTTACAATGTTAAGTACAAAACTTGGAAAATCGTACAATAAATTTTTTACTTATAACAACTTAAAATATTTTTTTTTTTCAACAAGTACAATATTGACATTTTTTTGAAATGTAATTTAAGTGGATAAAAGATCAAACCCGGGCATATGCTTAGCGTTCACGCCATACTCGTTCGGACTCTTTCCCATGGGCCCTGTATGATGCCAAGTTATTAAAAATAAATTCGGAAAATAAAAGTTGGGCTAAGGATTCACACCGCGGGTAGGAAATTTAACATTCTATGATCGACAATCAAATATCGATAGAACAAATGTCGAGGAAAATCAAATTGTGGATTGGTTTATTAGCTAACCATGTTAAAGGTTTCCCACGACGTGTGTTGTAAAAAAGCTTTTGGACGCAACACCAAGATTTAGATATATTTTTTTTTTCAAATTTTCACAATACATGCAAAACCTTCTCGAAACCACAACAAATTATAATTGGAAAAGAAAAATTAATTTTAATTTTTAACAACTATAAATTTGTTTTATTTTAAAAATAACAGTTTTCAATCACTAAGTGATCATCTTCAGATTATTTTTGCACCAAAAATTATCGAACAACGATTTCTATCTCGAGTCCTATACATATAAGTATACATAAAAATAAAAAATTTCATTTTAACAAGTAAACTGACAGCATCAAACATAAAAACCATTTGTTAGAACTACAACAAATTAATTAAAATAAATCCATAAACACATTTTGTCCATAAATTAGAGTTTCCTTGTGATTATTTCTATCGTATGCTTGTTTATGTGTGTGGTTATTTTTTATACATTCTGTCAAATTAATTGTGTTGATGTCTAAGACCGTTTACAGCATTGGATAAATTGGAAATGATTCGGCTGGCCTCTGTGTTCATCAGTTCATCCCTATATTTGTGCATCAACAATTTCCAATTGTCGTTAATTTTTTTTATTGTTCTTGAAGTGGCATAGTCGATTTGGTGTCCGCGATTATTATTCATGTGCTCTGCAACACTATAGATCTGTGTACATCCCTATTTCTTACACCGAGAGAGTGTTCACTAAGTCTCTTATCAAATGACCTTGATGTTTGCGCAACATTGGCGATACTAGCAAAATGGTGTGAGCTTAACCTTTTTTTTAGTTGGACAACTTTTCAGTGTTAACTATACAAATCCATAGAAAAAATTAATTTTTAAACTTCAAGTTTTTCAATGCAGAAATTAAAAATATTATAAAACGTTTATACACACAAAAAAATAAAGGGTCACCACAACACCGAATCGGTGTTACATAGTGTCCCACCGATCGGATATTTAAAATTTGAATCCAATCGGATATTTGAATAAAAGTGACATAAAATACATTTGGATAAAAACTTTTACACCGCATAAAAACCAAACAGGAACATTCATGTTTAGGAACATACCGAAAGGTGTATTTTATTAGAAAAACACCGAAAGGTGTATTTTATTAAATCCAAAAGAAGTTTTTCTAAAAATTTATCTTTTCGGATAGTTTAAAATATTTATCCGTTGATGCGTGCTTAATTTTATTCGGTTGGACAAAAATAAAATACTTTTTCGGATAAAAAACAAATTAACACCGCATATTTTTTTGAGTGTATAAATCTTTTTAACATAGTGCTGTACAAAAGATTTTGGTCAAACAAATTTAATTACAAATTGGGGTCTTAGTTGCTTAAATTGCAACATATTTGATAGCAATTGGCTTATTGTTTCATTTTAAATACATTTCTGGCCCAATTTTTTTAAAAACAAATTTTGCCTGCAAATTGGGCGGAAAATCGAAAAAAATGCCAAAATATTTAAAGAACCCTATTTGGGACTTAATGGCGTGAAAGTAGTGGGTTAAAGTAAATACTTTGTTTTTGTTTTTTTATGCTTTATTGGTTTAAGCAAATTATATCTTTAATATAATTATTTTGTTGGATCGGGGTTTTAGCTTTTATAACGGCGGTACATCCTTGCAAATGATGTGCAAAAGCATTGGTCAAACAATTAGTTTTCTTTTGCGCCTACCAAACGAATATTATCAAGTTTAATGAGAAGAAGACTCGTTAAAGACGGCTTGCCAGCATTTGGAACAGTCCAAAAGCTAGAGTTCATATTACGAGTTAAACAACAAAAGACAAAATAAATTTGCCCTTGGCCCAGGAGCATGTTTCTGGAACTCAAGGAATGTGGAATAACGTGATTCTCTCCAATGAATCCAAATTCAAGTTGCTTGTTGGAGATGGGAGAATCTTCGCACGAAGAGAACCTCAAGAAAGCCTAACAAATACGTATGTAAAGTTATCCCAGGATTTCATCCCAGCAAATGACGTATGTGAAGTTATCCCAGGATTTCATCCCAGTAAATTGCAAAAATTTGAATCAGGCAACTCTAGAAAATTCAAAGCCATATTTAATATGTGAAAGTTAGCCCAGCCCAGGATTTTATTAAAATTAGATTAAATATCGAAATTACGTAATATCCAATAAAATAAAATCCACATACAAAATTAATAAAATTTAAATCATCACTGATATTTTTTATTTATTTGCAAGATTTTACCTGGCATCTAAAAATTTATGCATGTTATAACTATTAGTTTATTTTGCCGCAAATTAAAAGTCTCGTATTAGTGATAAAAATTTTCGAGATAGAGATACTATTAGCTTAATTTGCCCAAGTGCCCGAAATATTGCCATGGGCTGAGAAGTTTCATTCATTTTTATATTTCGATACAAAAATCGTCTGGTTTGAAAGACATTTTTCATAAAAATGAATGAAACTTCTCAACCCATGGCAATATTTCGGGCACTTGGAACAATACGATTTTTATGAAATATGTTCTAAGTTAAGCTAATGGTATCCCCATCTCAGAACTACTAATCACTAATACGAGACATCTTTAGTTTTGGCAAACCAGACGAATATTGTATCGAAATATAAATATGAATGAAACTTCTCAGCCCATGGCAATATTTCGGGCACTTGGAACAATACGATTTATATGAAATATGTACTAAGTTAAGCTAATGGTATCCCCATCTCAGAACTAATAATCACTAATACGAGACATCTTTAGTTTTGGCAAACCAGACGAATATTGTATCGAAATATAAAAATGAATGAAACTTCTCAGCCCATGGCAATATTTCGGGCACTTGGAAAAATACGATTTTTATGAAATATGTTCTAAGTTAGGCTAATGGTATCCCCATCTCAAAACTAATAATCACTAACACGAGACATTTTTAGTTTTGGCAAACCAGACGAATATTGTATCGAAATATAAAAATAAATGAAACTTCTCAGCCCATGGCAATATTTCGGGCACTTGGAACAATACGATTTTTATGAAATATGTTCTAAGTTAAGCTAATGGTATCCCAATCTCAGAACTACTAACCACTAATACGAGACATCTTTAGTTTTGGCAAACCAGACGAATATTGTATCGAAATATAAAAATGAATGAAACTTCTCAGCCCATGGCAATATTTCGGGCACTTGGAACAATACGATTTTTATGAAATATGTTCTAAGTTAAGCTAATGGTATCCCCATCTCAGAACTACTAATCACTAATACGAGACATCTTTAGTTTTGGCAAACCAGACGAATATTTTATCGAAATATTTAAATGAATGAAACTTCTCAGTCCATGGCAATATTTCGAGCACTTGGAACAATACGATTTTTATGAAATATGTTCTTAGTTAAGCTAATGGTATCCCCATCTCAGAACTACTAATCACTAATACGAGACATCTTTAGTTTTGGCAAACCAGACGAATATTTTATCGAAATATTTAAATGAATGAAACTTCTCAGTCCATGGCAATATTTCGGGCACTTGGAACAATACGATTTTTATGAAATATGTTCTAAGTTAAGCTAATGGTATCCCCATCTCAAAACTAATAATCACTAACACGAGACATTTTTAGTTTTGGCAAACCAGACGAATATTGTATCGAAATATAAAAATGAATGAAACTTCTCAGCCCATGGCAATATTTTGGGCACTTGGGCAAATTAAGCTAATGGTATCTCTATCTCGAAAATTTGTATCACTAATACGAGACTTTTAATTTGCGGCAAAATAAACTAATAGTTATAACATGCATAAATTTGTAGATGCCAGGTAAAATCTTGCAAATAAATAAAAAATATCAGTGATGGTTTAAATTTTATTAATTTTGTATGTGGATTTTATTTTATTGGATATTACGTAATTTCGACATTTAATCTAATTTCAATAAAATCCTGGGCTGGGCTAACTTTCACATATTAAATATGGCTTTGAATTTTCTAGAGTTGCCTGATTCAAGTTTTTGCAATTTACTGGGATGAAATCCTGGGATAACTTCACATACGTCATTTGCTGGGATGAAATCCTGGGATAACTTTACATATGTTAACAAATGATTTTTAAGAATATCACCGAAAAATAGAGGATTTGGGATTTGGAAAGTTTTTTGCAGATGTTAATCTGCAAGTCCTACATAACAAATTGAAGCCCTCTGTGTATGAGTTTTTCTAAGAGTCTTGCATATTTATTTTTCAACTCCCTTTCACACTGCGAAAGTTGTGAGTAACTGCCATATATCCATTTTGAATTGTAAATAATAAAATTGACTTACAGATAAACTACAATAATTTATTGAAATTCTATTTTTTTTCTTATCTCTAGACCCGATAGAAAATAATGTTTCGTCTATAGTCAAGCTAGACGTAGCAAGAAAGCGCCAATTAAAATAAAAGCACCGAGTAGGAGTTTAAGAGATCATGAATTTCTTTATCTGAATAAACATGGAACAGACTGCGGTGAAAATGAACCAATGTACATACTTTTAACATTGTACCTCAATATAAACTCAAGAAAGTAAACGGTGGATCTCAAATATTGATGGTTCGAGTAGCCAAAAACTCCCAAAAAGGAATAGACGCATTGGATATTATTTCTTAAACAGGCAAAACAAACTTGTATGTCTTAATATTTTATATTTTCAAGATTCTAAATCTATATTTGCTTCACTGGAATGGTCAATAGGTCCAGCTACTCCTAAATAATCATGTACTATCACATAAAATAAAAAATGTTGTCAGCCAAGCAAAAATGTATAAAGTAACATTTTCAGGGAAACGTGGATTTTATTAAGGTTATAGGTACTATATATAAATCTTATCTGGATCGAATCACAATAGCACATGATGTCCTTTAAGTTTTTGTGATTGTATACCCGTTTACTATCACTTATTTTCCAAAAACATTCCAAATTATTCACAATTATTTGTTCAATTTATTTTTGATCGAAGGTTTTTTTGATGTACCGTATTTAGAAAAGCTTCGTTTTGCTAAATCATCATACGTTTATAGTATCAGTTACAAAAGAATTTAAATCACCTGCAGATTTAAGGTCAGAATGTGAATGAGACACTATACACAAATGTTTACAAAAAATTGCTTCATTATCACTATTTTTCGTATTCCATTCACCTTAATATAATATCAAAGACCAATGTCGCCATTATGAAAGTGAATAAATCTTATAATTTAAAATTACATTTGTATTACGAGGACAGCGCTTCTTAAGTTATAGAAAGGAATTGAATGGGATAATTGAAAAATATTAACAACAAATTAAATTTTAGTGCCAACATAAATTTGAGTTAAATGAAAAGAAGTGATAGAGGAGATCATTTTAAAGATAAAAACACGGCTTTATCATATTTGATCAAACAAGATGATATAGTAGGGCTTTTCATCAAGGTATATAAGGTCAACTTAAGAGGCATCAATCAAATTTGACTGTCAATTTTTGGAAAAGAATGCAATACCTAAAGTGGTTGGAGCCTGGAGACGGAAGGTTCAAGTTATTTGTTGAAACAACTATTCGTTTATTATTTCTTCTATCACAACTTAAGCCGCTTGTAACAATCTGTTTGCGATTGACCATTTCAAGGAGACAGTCGTGTCTAGAGCCATTTCTGCTATTTCAACGTTGCCGATTTGCGTTAAAATTAAGAAGCAGTAATTGTCTAACCAAATAATACTGAAAAATACTGAATTTAATTAACTCGGACTCAGTGTATGTTTGATGTTTTTATCAGTGATTGTAAAATTAAGAACTTTTTTGATTTTCCATTTGGTTACAGAATATCATTTCGCAATATGTAAACTTTCAGAATTTGATTAGAAAGTTCCATTAAAAAAAAATATCATTCAAAACGTATTCAATATATTCAGAATTTAAAAGATTTGGATTTTTAAATTTTCCAATTCGAATTGCAACAATTAACAAATATTTTGACCTACTAAAAATGTCAATTAATAATCGTGACGTCTGCCAACACAGTGCCGCTGCGTTACCAACAAAAGTAGAAAAAAGAAGGCAAACTGTACCATATGAACACGTCTGCCTCTAGGCTAACTAATAACGAATGCTAACAAACGAATAAAGCGGACATCAAATCTAACGTAACTTTGTAATGAATTAGCATTTTAACCGCAACGCGAATAGTTCAAACAGGGCTAGTAGTACTACAAAGTTAGCCGATTGAAGTTAGCCGAAAAAAGTCGATAATGCAGATTGCGTTATTTACATATCAGCCGAAAATAAACAATAGAAAATATCGGAAAATCTGAAAAGAAAAATCCGCTGAACACAAGAAGTATTTAAAATTGGTTTAAAATCAGCCATATCATTTTGCCGCATGTCGGATTTATAAACTTAAGCAAGACGGATTTTTTTCAGACATATTAAAAATTTTAGCAAATTACTTCAAAACTCCAATCCTTCGTTACTTTAGAAAATCTAATTTTATAATTTCTTGATTTATACGTACTTACATAAATTAATTACTTCGGTCTAAAAAGACCGAAATCCTGTCAAAAACGACCAAAAATTTGGTTGGTCCAAAACCACTATTCTCGACGTTTTAAAAGTCCCTGAATTTGAAAACGCCAAAAAAAGGAAATGTCCGCCCGTCTGTCTGGACGTCTGGATGTACCCATCGAATCTCGAGTACGGATTGTTCGATTTTGTTTTTTTCGCCAATCTGTTTATGGAGAAGTCGAAGATGTAAAAGACTTTTGGAACCTGTACTGGCCATACCAATTTATCCAAAACACTTGATTGTATAAATATTGATTTGAAGCATAAGTTAGAGGTTAATTTGCGGGTTGAGTTGAAGCTGAGTTGTAGTTGAGTTGGGGTGATATAGTGAGGATATAGTGAGTAGCAGACAAAATTTTTATATAAGCTGGTTTGAGGATTCCGTTTGCGGTTTGAATTAAAGTTGAGTTGAAGTTAAGTTGTGGTTGAGTTCGGGTTGAATTAAGGTTTACTGAGCAGTTGAACAATCTATAAATATAAATGTGAGTGTTTATGTAAACAAATACACACGCCTTGACCGATTTGAATCAAACTTTACACAAATATTTTTTTAAGACTTGAGAAAGGTCACTCCCTATTGAGAGCTGATAATCAGGTCCAAATTTGTTACGGAATTTTTAAAACTTCAAAAATTTAATTGATTTGAAAATCTTTTATATTTGGAATGGTTTTTCATGATATGTAAAACGTTCCATTTTCTTCATAATGGTATCGTCCTAATATCTCTATAGGTCACTATACAAAAATTTAAATTTTTTTTTAAAAAAATCATCAAATCTAACTTTATAGAATGGTGATTTAGCTTCTATTGGAGGAAGGGCCCAAAGTTGAGTATATTATTCTACCAGCTCCGTAACCTTTTAGTAAGGTGCGCATCACGTAAGCTGTTCTGGTCATTTATTAGGCAGCTGCGTGATGGGTACAATTGTGTAATAGGTAACCTGTTCACAATTGGCAAGTGTAAGTGCTGCCTCCTCGTGGCCACCACTGTTAACTAAGGCCATTTGGCACATTTTTGGCCATTTGGTACAGCCTGAAGTATGGCGCTAAAGGAGAAAACCTTGACAAAAAACCCTAATCTAAAGTGGAACAGCATATTCCGATGAATGAATGGCTGATAGGTTAATCAGTCCAAAATATGCGGGCTCTGGGTATCAGGCACCCTCCAGTTTTATTTAGCATTCTAGTAGTAAAGCTGGGTGACCTACAGGCGATTTACAATTCCCAGCAACTCGTAAGAGTAAAATCAAACGGAATACAGGGCAGCGGTAGGAAAGCCTCTCGAAGTCCTTGGGCTCCAATGCTACCATATTTCTAGCGGAACTACATGCTGTAGTAAACATCTATGAGGGAGAGCAATAAGCCCAAATAGTACGTATCACATACCGGGAGGCAGTATTGTCAGGTTTATTAAGAACCAGAATATTGACTAGACGGATAATTAAGCAGGGTCCAGCACAATAGATCTTTTAGTTCGCAGTGCGAGGTGGCTGATCGCCCACATGGCCCTCCAATAATAATAATAATAATTATAACTTTATAGAATGAAATGACTGAATAGTTGAAAAATAAATAAAAACAATAATTAATGAACTAAATGCATAATAAATACTTTAGTTATAAGCATTATTAATAGTTTGTTTGTGGATACGTTTGTTGTACCCAGTGGCGTAAATTCAAATTTCGGGACCCTCGCAAAATTTTTCTTAGCCCCTAAAAATGCTTCTTGTACCTATGAACAAGCTTTTATTTAAAAATTTATTTTTTCCTATTGTCCAGCCTAGCATTTATTAAAAGGGTCTGATTTCGAAAGTACGTAACAGTACCTGAATCAGTTTAATGGTCTTGAACCAAACGAAATTTCTTGCAATCAACTCAATGCTATGAATATTTCTAAATATATCGATAAAACATCACAAAATTTCGATTCGAAATTTCATTTCAAACCAAAGGAAATAATATTCGCGCTAATCATCGCCATGTAAAATGTAAATAACCTCGACATTCTTGTCCAATACTTTCTCGAATAACCTCGAAAAATCTAGTAAATATCAATGTAATACTTTTTACTTTTGCCTTACAGGATTGTATGGATTTCTTCTCTCGAAAAATCTATAGATATTAATGAATTCGGCAAGCCTGTAAAAATCTAGAGAACCCTGGAAAATTTCGAAAAAGTATGAAAATTCGTGTAAATATCGAATTATTTGTCAAGCAATTTAATGTTACTAGTACTACTAAGCAATATGCTACAAAACAAGTTAAGGCTTAGTCAAGGGCTTAGTTCAACAAAACGATATGCAATAATAGGGGATCCCTCAAATAGATTGGATAATTTCGTAAATATCGAACAATCGATTTCTTCGAATATGGCTCTAAGATCCTCAAGTAACATCGAACTATCAAATACACCCGAAAATTTCAAACATACTTGAATAATCTCCAAAATCTCAAGTGATCAAAAGATGAAATCCGCGAGAAGGAGATATAAAACAGGGGATTTAAAATTTCCTTATTTCAAATAGTTTTTCAAAATAAACCGGTTTTACCGGTAATTTAAATTTTTATTTACCGTTTACCGGTACTAAAAAATATTCGGCAAACGAGAAACTAGATTAATCAAAAGCTTTTGATTTCACAGAAGTTTGGCCAATTTTCTTCTAAATCTAAATATTTGTAAAAGTCATTTTTATTTCTATGGAGTCAGATTACTTGATTTTATTTTGACATTTACCTTCACCCGAAGACCACCGTCTTTTCTTAAAAAATTCCTAAAAAGATCGGATGCTGCGGGTACCTAGTTATATCACTGTGTGTCCCTATACTGTCATATTTTGAAAAAAAACAGCGACGAGAATGATTTCAGCTGTTTTAAAAATTCTAAGAAAATAATAGAAATTATTGAAGAAAACCCTAATTAACAGGCTGCAATGCTTCGAATTTACCACGAATATTAACAAATTAGCCCGCTATTTACTACGATGATACTATGTATTGCCTCGATTAGAAAAACTCCCATTTAAAGATTCCGACTACTTTAAATCCAAAAGAGTGCTAATGGGACGAAATAGACTACCATCATGAGTTTTACTGGTTTAAAAGTGACCAGCATCCATTAAATTAAGAATAAATTACTTCTTGTGATTCCGAATAGAAAATATATTGTAAAATAAATTTTCGAAAGTTTCTAAACGCATTTCAGTAAAAATGTATTATGGCTCAATCAGCGAATCAGTAACAAATTAACGTAATAATGCGATAAATGGGTTTTGCTTGTTACTGGCCAGCGAAACTTTAACAACTTTTTCGTTCAGTTTCGTTAAATATATCTGTCACTTAACAGAGCGAAAAATTACGTGCAAACTGAAGGAAATGTCAAATACCATCAAGTCATCTTGTTTATTCAAATATTTTTATTATTCTCGGTAAACATTTTACCAGTAAGTAAAATTAATTTTCTTAATAAAATTATTTGTGAATCATTTTTATTAAATTTTTTGTAATGGGTTTCATTGTATTCATGATTTATTTTTGTCGCTTATCAGGTCGTACAACCATTAGAAGCGATCATATCTGAGATTGATGTCAAGAAGGAGCTAATGGACGAAATTAAAACGAATACTAATGAGAATTTTAATGTGGCTCTCGGTCCGCATTCAAACACAGGCGGGGGTCCACGAGGAATGCAACCTAACATGTAATTTCTGTCAAAAATCTAATTTTAAAAATATAAGAATAGTGTTTTCTGTTACAAGACGAGGAAGCTAATTTAACCCATTTGTGTCCGAGGTTTTTTTTTTTTAATATTTCACTTGTTTTTATATTTTATGGTTTATTATGGATTAAATAGGCATAAAATTGATTTAAAAATGTGGTAGAGATCCTAGAAACCAAGAAAAGGGGTGTTGCGAAAATGCATCAACGGGCACACGCTAACAAAAAAAATGTTTTCAGTTTTTCATTAATTCATGTATTATTACTATATATTACATTAAAATTAAAATAAAAAAATACAAAATTTGTTCACAATATTTTAGTCTCATAAAATTTCATGTTTAAAAATTGTGTTTAATTAATATTTTTGAACTATCGCTTACATTAGCTGGCTATGAAAATCTTTTGAGCATTTTGTGTGAAGTGCAATATTGCAAGTGGAACACTTATATATGGTTTGTGAGTGGCAATATTTACAGCGCAACCGAGCTACTCCTTTCACGCAAGTATGTACACCTTTGGCTAAAAATTTGGAGCTTTTTGGTGTTTTATTGCCTATAGATGCCAATTTTCCATAGCGGGTTAGAAGAGCAGTAGCTAACTGACGTCGAAACTTTAGCTGATCTAGTTTGATGTTGTATGACTTCGCTAGAGACCAAGCATTTGTTACTGCTACATCTAGCATCCAAAGTACTACAGGCATATAAAATTTTTTGCCGCGAATACATATTCGGTATTTGGATATATGCCTATCCATTAAATCCACGCCACCCATGTTCCGGTTGTACATTTTCACAACGTTCGGTCGTGGTATATCCGTTTTTTTACCCACAGAATGCACATATCGGCGAGCTACGCCTACTGGATGTTCTCCAAAATGGTTTGACAATAGCTATACTACTTGGTTATCCCTCCACCTTGTCAAAATTATTTCATTGCCTGTGTCAACGTAGTTCTCATAAAACCCTCTGGGCTTCTTGTTCAAAAGCATTTTGTGCTTCATATTTATATTTTTTAACCTATTTTCACGCACTGTTCCAGTTCCCGCAGAATTTATGTTGTTCAGAGCACTAATTAGGTTTGGCCCGGTGAAAAAATTGTCGAAATAAAATGAAAACATGATTTCTGGAAATCGCTCTTGCATTTTTTTAGCAAACCCCAGTACTACTGATTCACCCAAACCCAAATTTGGATCGCGCTGCTGGTTTCGCCCCTGATAGACATCAAACTGGTGGCAGTATCCTAAACGACTGGCTGCTACCCAAGCTTTATATCCAAAACGAATCGGTTTATTCCTTATAAATTGTTTACAAGGATGTCGTCCATAATAGGGAATCATTATTTCGTCTATTGATACATCCATTTCAGCAGGTGCATATTTAAGAAAAACATTATTTAAATGGTCGATGAATGGTCGAATTTTAGCAAATCGGTCATTTGTTGAACGGATTTGATCAACATCACAAAAATGAATATTTGTGAAAATATCCTCAAATGTTTTTCGCCGTATCCATTTTGAAATAAGTATGTTGCCAACATCTTCATCGTTTTCCCAATACATCCGTCGGCGTGGTAAGACGTTGTAGCCGGATAAGATTATTGTACCGAAAAATGCGTAAATGTCATCTGCGACGATATTGATTGATTTCTTTTTCTTTTTTAGTGCGTAGTTTGTTGTGTGAAGTACCACCGAATCAATAAAAGTTTTCGGAAAAAACAACTCAAAAATATCAATTGCATTGGACTGTGCACTCAAACTCAATGGATAAATTTTGGATCCTTCCCATAAATTAGATTTAAACATTTTCGCAGATAATGGAAATTTTTCTTCGTTTCCCGGTTCCCAGTTTTGCTGAACTTTTGTGTGAGTCGATTGGGGAACTGATTCTGTTGCATCATTTATTATTTCATCTACCGTAGCCGATCCTCCAAATCTAATCTCTACTCCAGCCTGCAACTGACGTGTAGAAAAACGATCAGAATTCCCTTCCTCCTCTTCCCCGGAATCTTCATCACTTTCCACGTTAAATTCGGGAGGTTCCAAAAATAGATCGGTAGGCATTTCAATGTCATCTGGCATATTTTCAAATGCTTCTAGAGCTTCAGCAACAGTAAGCGGAGTTTTCCTAAAAAGAAAATAAATTATCATCTAGTGACCATTGATGCATTTGCGCAACACCTCTACAAAATGGATTCTAAAATGCACATTTTTACACTGTACTATATTTTTTAGAATTCATTAGAATCTTTATTGTATTTTAAATATAAAATAATAAGAAATTGTAATAATAATGTTTTTTAGCCAACTTACCAATATCTTTTTGTAGCGGGATCCATTTTAGCACTTTCACCGATTTAATTTTTTATTTTTTTTAGTTTGTCACGCGTTAAACGATTACAAAAAAATGTTAAAATGTTGTTCGTTGCATTCCTTTATATATCTATTAGAATAACGGTAATTAAATTTACAGGCAAAATCTTGTCGGATTTGTATAAACGAAAAAAATCATGTTGATGTTTGGTGTTGCGCAAATGATACATGGGACACAAATGGGTTAATAAAAAGTTCCTTTCAGGAACATAATTTACAAGCCCATATGAAACGCATTCACCCTGAATATGAGGATATACTTCACATCTTTGGACCTGAACAACAAAAATTTGTCGAAATAAAACAAGTTTTTACAAAATATTATATTTCACAAATCTGAGTTATACTACGCCCATTTTTCATCATTCATGTTCACTGGACTCCCTTCCAGTTTCTTCTTCGTCTAATACTTATTGAATTGTGGCCGAATACTAATAAACTTGGCAATTTTAGCTTTAAACTGTTTCCACGTGTATTGATCATAATTTTTCTTATCCTTGGTCATTTCTTTGAAATTCCGACCATATTTATTCATAAAATGAATATATTATTTATTTATTTATTTATTTATTTATTTATTTATTTATAGTATTTATAAATAATTTAGTATTAAGAGGAAAAGCACACATGGAAACAAAGCAATCGAAAAAAAAAGAAAAAAGAAGTTGCTTCCATTAGGCATAAAAACCTCTTAAATTTTTTCAAACAATTTCCACCTCGTGCTTACACATTCTATTTTGAGCAGTAGCTCATTTACAATAAAATGTACAGCACGAGGTGAAATAATATTAAAAATTAAAAATTAACAAAAATAACATGGTTATTAAAAATAAATTAAAAAACTACGTATTGTCCATCAATCACGCCACTCTAAAATTTTGACCTAAATAATTTTGCCGATCCTAATCTCTTAATTTCCAATGGAATTGAATTCCAAAGGGAAAAAAAAAAAAAAAAATCATCCATAAAACGACCATTTGTGTGTGTATAAACAAATTGACATGTTGTTTTACAGCTTCACTAGCCAATTTGTCAAATTTTCCGTAACAAAAAACTTTCGTTGTTTTCCGTAAAGGTTTGACAAGTTGTATTACTGATTCGCTGGTTGAGCCATTATTCATTTCACAAAAATAAAGGAAGAAGTTCAAAGTACTGACGGTTTGATCAAGTGATGCCGATTTTGAAGAAAAATTAAAAAAATGTTTCTACAATGCAGTTGACCACTGTGGTTAGGATCACTCATATGACTCATAAAATCTCACAGAACCATTAACATATAGCATTAAAATTCCACAACAATAACCTAAAGCAGTATCCCTAAAATCATTTGTTTTTCTGGTGAAAATCGGGCCGACTTATGACACTTATGTGAACCGACTGTATTTACAACAATTTACAAACATAGTAATTACAAAAGCTCAAAACATAGTAATTGCCGGGTTTAAGTTAATATCTTTAAAATTGTCATAAATAGGGCCAACACAAACACGAACTTTAACAAAAAACAACGGTAATATTTGAAATCTACAACTTAAAAAGCTTGTTTTCCAACAAGTCCCGACATTTTTGTTGGACATATGCGAATATTGATGAAATGATGTTAACGATCTTTAGTCTTCAAGAATTATTTATTAATCTAATAAAAATTCGGTTGACGTTATAGTTAATCACTTTGCATAAAAAATTGTACGAGGCCTAAATGGCAAACACACATCCAGTTCCAATCTTTTTGTCGGGCAGTTGATTTTTGGTTTTCGGAATGTTCGAAACAAAAAAAAAAAAAAAAGAACCAAAAGAACTTGGCAAGCATAATCACTAACAAAAAAAAAAAAATTCCACCTTGATGTAACTTAGTAATTTTTTGTTTTGTTTTTTGCACTGTAGCTCGTCTGCACTGTAAATCACTTTTATATACCATTCTAATTGTCAGATTTGTTGCCCTAATATGTAGAAAATGGTTCGCGAGAAACAACTTACTTCTGTAACCAAATTAAATCGAATCAACCAAAGTCCACTGTCCACTTTAATAATTTTCTTTAATCGTTATAGAAACTATTACTATTCGATACATTTGTACACTATCATTATACATTTTAAATTAATTTTCGATTTTTTCCAATAAATACCACATTTAAATAATAACACAAACAGATGAAATCTCTAAAATCACATTTACATAATGCAGAATTTCTATTTTGCAACAAAAATATTCACATCGTACTAAACATAAACTATTCAACACAAAGTATCATCGATCAATAATGGTGTAGTATATAGCTAAAAATTGATCCACCCTCTAAGTCCCCTCTACATTTTAAAGTTTAAACTGAAAATACCAAAAACTATGTGTTATCCTTAAATACCATAATAAAATATCTGCAAATAGGCGTATCTTAAAGGAATCATCATACAATTGTTGTATTTGAGTCAATTACCTAGAAACCTAGATTTAATATTTAAGTGACTATATTTCGACTAAACTATATATAGGTACTGTAGACAACAACAAAAAATCAATTTTTCTTACATTTCCAAAAAAAAAATTGTCGGATTTTCAAGGCCAAAACTATATAATAGATTGTTACAAAAATAAGTCAACTTTTTTCCATTTCATTGAAATGTGTATAGTGCACGAGATAAAAATTCTATATTTATCAACTACTCAGTTTTACCAAGAAATACTTTTTTTGGTGTATTCCTTCCCCCATCCCTTTACTCTATTTTTTTTTTTGTATATTTTGATGAATTCTGTAATACTTCTTGGGTGTGTGTATATATGAGCTGAAATTTGATTTGGGGTGACAGACCTAATAACGATGCAAATACCAAACAAAACAAAAAAATGTTAGAGTAGGTACCTATTTAGTGTATATAGTAACAAAGTTTGGGGTTAGAATTTATCTGAATTCGAAACATAACAAAAAATTAAATATTGGCACAAAATTATTGAACGCAGACACAATCAGATGGTAAAAAACGAATAAATAAACGGAAACCATTTTGGTTTGTAGAAAACAAAATATTTCCAGCATATGTGTGCACATATATATATAGGCTAGAATGAGATAGGTCGATAGAATAATGTCAAATGACAGATGCTGCATTGATTCATTCCATTTTGGCTGCGATGATCACAAATGCGATCGTTCAAAAATTTTATTTTTAGTTTTGCGTTTTGTCCCGCGTATCTCAAATTTTTATTTTGTCCATGAACTCAAATAAATATTAATTATTAGCGTCGGTAAAAGTGAATTCAATAATGTGATCTCTTTCAAATTTCAATATTTGGTTTTGGATTATATAGACACAAAAATACGATGTTAAAGAGCACCAGTAGTAATCTCGTATCCATATTCCAAATCCAGAGCACAAAAAAAAAAAAAAAAAGTTATGTGAATTTTTAAATTTTATACAGAAAACAGAAATACTTTTCATTTTATTCTGCAAAATTTGCACAAAAAAAAAAAAACTGTACGCAAGGCATTTTTATTTTATAATTTAAAATTATTAAAAAATTCATGAATCGACACAAACTTTTTTCGTGACTATGTGCGTGTGTTGTTTTTGTATTATTATTATTATTAGTTTTTTTTTTTTTTGTTGGACATTTGATGTGAATTTAAATGAACTCATTTAATGGAATTTTGTATTTTTATGTGTTACAAACCAGATAGTGATAGTATTTTTATGGTATACACATATCTGGAATTTTTGTCGTATAAGCTGTCAAATTTTGGATATAAAAATTATTTTAATTTTATACGATGTATGGTAATTAGAGTATATGCTTAATTGTAATTGAATCAACTAAATAAAACAAAACTCATTACTCCGACGGCGCACGTGTGTTTATATCACGCCGCCTCTTATCTAATAAAATTGTTATAAAATCAAATTTTCCTAAATTTCCAGTTGTGTATATATAGTATATTCACAATTTTAACGATAAAATCTCCAAAATAATCCAAGACAAAAATCGATTTGAATTTTTTTTTTTTTTATTTTTTTGGTGCTCTGTTTCACTAAATTTCCTATTTAAGTATGAGTCAAGGTGTCAAAAAGTTATTAAAATTTTTCCTCTTTTTTTTTTTGTAAATTTAAAAATGAATATTTGAACAGTTGATCTAAAAAAAAAACAAAAATTATACAAAATGAAATTGTATTCATTGTGTATGGAGTTGATACCGTAGCGACATGATAATCTTACGAGAAGAAGAAGAGAAACATTCTATATACACCATAATGTAAATACCGTGTGTGTACATAGAGCAAATAGAATGGAAAATAAAAATGGAATTTCATATCACACGTGGTGTTATCAGTGGGCTTATCATAAACATGATATTTTTGTGTGTTCTTTTACGTTCTTCTGGATAATCTAAAAATTATATACGAAATGTATTTTAACTGCTTCCAAAAAGTTATTTAATATACGAGGGCACGATAATAATAGGAACATAATATTGAAAGGATATTAGATTTGATCACGAATTGTGGAAATTGGCAAATGTGTTTGAATGATCTATATACACAAACATTTAATTTAAATTTTTTATAAAGAAGAGACAATTAATTTCAAACGCTTTGCATTACATATAATCTAACAGGAATATTGTTTGTTAGTTCAGTATTTTAGGATAATGTAAGGAAATTGATGATCGGATCGTTTAATCTTTTAGCTTTCAATCACGCCAGTAGCGAAAATTGTATATTGTTTGATGTCATCGAGGGTTTACTATATTTCACTTATGACAGCGCTGCCGTAAATATTTCGGGAACATTATTTATTACTTCTGGAAATTTACCAGCAAATAATCTGGATAACACGGATGCATACATAGTATGAATAAACTGAAAAAATATAGTGTATTTTATTTACGAATGGCATTCATTAACCATAATTCGTACTATTAAAAAAAACAAAATTTTGAAAAATTCATGAAAATTTGTGCATTAATAGTACGAATCACAGTTCATAAACTAAAATTTACATGTTGTGTGCGTATTAGTGTAACTTGCATGATTTTATTAAAAAAACATATTTATGAACAGTTCATAATATATATGAATAAGAACTTATAATATATGTGATTTATTATTGTGTTAGTAATAACTCTGCGTTATTATAGTGCGCTTGTAATAAAATGTCTACTATTCCAAATTTTGCCGATCCGGCAAATCGAGATATTTCAGCAACACTTGCGGAGAAAATCATATATTAATCTCGCTTTGGAATACTTATTTGGATCAGATCAGGTAACAAACATAAGCAAATAGAAGTACCTATATGTGATTGTAATTTAATTTATTGATTTTACAGAATAGCAAATTACTATCGAAATTCAAAAGGAAAATGTGAGAAATCAACAAATTCGAGTGTAACTTGTCAACATGGATTTATTTTTCCTATGATATTTTTTAATTATTGATTATATTTATTTTAAAATTAAAATTTATTTTTGTGAGATTAAATTGATAACATTTTAAGAACAAATAAAAGAAACCAAAAAATAAAGAAATAACAAAACGAAATTTTAAGTTTTTTATTTCTTTACAACTGTGCTGCATAGATTTTACGAATTTAGTCATCAAACAACCCAAAAATGTACATTCTTACAATGAACCACTATTATATACAGTATATTACATTTTTATGAAAATATTCATCATATTTGTGAATTATTCATAACCTCTGAGCACTCCATTCTTCATACATACGAATAATGAATTTCTAACTTAAATGTATGAGTTTTTTCGTTAATCTGATTTACTATTTCATTAGTATTATGAAAAATTTCATGTTATCTTCTATTTTTTACGTTAATAATAAGAAGTTATTCATCCACAAATGATATTAGCCGCAATAAAATTATAACGTTTTTCGTATCTTATATGAATCGGATCATAAATAATACACCGTAAGTAGTAAAGATTAAAATCAAACTTTTTATGTGTTTCACTATATTAACGTATGATTTTCGTTCTATTAACGAAAGGTAGTATCGGCTCAGTTTTAACGAATTTTTCTTACTATTAATGCAGTTTTTGTCTACATTGATGTAGCATTTTTCCAGTGTCCATATCGTCGCCATAGTTCTATCTTGGTGTAACCACCAACTTTTAGGTTATGAGATATTCAGTTTTGAAGTTTGAAACCATGTAACCATAAATTTATTAAACCACAGGTCAATTATACTTGAACTAAACGATCAATTTTGATTTAGTGAAAGCTGTAAGTACATTAATTTTTTCGAGAGTAGCAATTTTTTCGGGAAAATTGGGAAAATCGGTGTACACCTCAAAAAAAAAAATTTGGTATATATCCACTTTTGAAATTTTTTTCTTGGAGATAAACCAAACAGTGGAGATACCCCACGATAGAATGCTTAACAGACATTTTGGTATCGTATGAAAATATGGGAGATACACAATTTTATGAAGCGTGCATATCTGTATGTGATATTGTCTAGATGAAATATTTGCGACTGACAAGAATAAAATTAGTTATGAACCGTTGCTAAAGCGTTGTACAATAAATATCTATAGGCAACAAAGCAAATAAGGAATTATTAAATAACACTGTTTTATAAGTCTTAAAAATCAATATTAGTAGTTAGTAGTACCGAAGCTTTCTCAAATAGACAAATAAAATTATTTATGCATTTTATGCACCAGAAAATAAAATATAAAATTTGTATCATGTACTAATGTTTAATTAAATTTATTAATTCAAAATAAAAAGAAAATTCTAATATTATTTATCAGTTTATCACAAACAAAAACATCACAAATTCTAAATTTAGTCTCTTTATTATGATAAAGTACCGTACGTTACTTAACATAAACTAATTCAAATAAATATTATAAAAATGTTGATCAATTTTTGGTATATACATCAATATTGATCGTAGGTCATTTTTCTTTTCCGCTGGCATTTTGTAATTAAATTGGCTCGAATTTACAATCGGTAACTTATACACAGGTAAGGATTTCAGCATTTCCATACTTTTTTCTGTATTTTATAACAGACAAGTTTGATTGCTGGTAAATTAGATTACATACGGAAACAAACGGAGGAAAATTCATTCCAATTGAGACCCCATTGTAATTTTTAAATTCTTTTGGGGTTAATTGAATAGTTTTTAAATTAACTTTAGCGTACTCCATAGATTTTAATAATTTAATTAATGATATTGGGCTATAAATATCCTGATTCCGCAGGTTCTTTTCAATAGTGCTATTACCAGCATTAATTTTTTGCACCTGAGAATGCGCTCCCAAAAATTTAAGAATAGCGAGCGTTGTTACTCTGTTGCGATTTTGAATTGTCAGAAACAACATTTTCCAGAATTTTAATGAGCGACGTGGCTAGGCCGTTGCCGGTCCGTCCACTCAATGCTTCATTCCATATTGCACAATAGTTTAATTTATTTGTGCTGCAGTGTCCAGTTAAATTATACACTGAAAATTTCTTTCTATGAAAAAAAGTTTGAAACAGGTGCACGAGGTAGCGCGAATACATTTTGCATCTGTAATCTTTATTGGATCTATCCAAATCTCGCTCTGCCTTAGTAAGCTCCAAATTATGTTTGTGACTGAGATATGCTTGAATCTGCTTCGTTGTTTCATCTGTTGCAAAGCCATGAGCAACACATCGATCAGATTGATTCTTTTTTGGTACGAAAAAGGATAAATTGAATTTCTGGTTAAATATTTTTGAATAAATATTAAATTTTACGGTATAGCCTAAACATTTTTTGAATGCTTAGTCCGGTCTCCAAATATTACCTTTCGGTGGAAGCGCGGCAATAATGGGATTCAATTGGAGGAAAACTTTTAATGTGTTCCCGTACATAATTAAGCCTAAATATGCTTTCCAGTGCTACTTGTTCCAATTTCCGTACTTTTGGTGTTGTGAAAATAATAAATCCGGTTTTGGCTCACGTCAAGCGTAGTTAAAAAAAAAAGGTTCTTCTCGAAAAAATAAAGGAATGTATCTTGCCTTCGTGAGTTGACGCTTGATGTCCTTTTCCTTTCTTTTGCGACTTAAGTTCGTACATTTGTTTTAACTTGAGAGTACATTTTATTTGCCAAAATTTTTATGTAAGCTATCATGACCAAATACTGAGTTGAGGCATTGTATCATGCATATAATGTCGACCGATATGCGAAACTTTGTCAAAATTGATTTTGACGGTTTGGCATGCCGAGCCTAACTATGTGCAAATAAATTACCACAAATGCTTTACTCGTTAAGGAATTTTATCTTGTTTATTACATACAACAACTTTAGTTGGAGTTACTTCATCTGAAGAAGAATCGAACGGCTAAATATGCAAAACGGTGAGAGTTAGAATAAATCGAATGATTATGGAAAATTTATGAAAACTACGGCAGATAGAACAATTTTAATTGACGATATAGAAAGAGGAGATAAAATTACGTATATAAAATGTTAAACCTAAAAATTGGTTATTTTGGACTTACACCAAGATAGAACTACGACGACGATATGTAAATGGTACTACCATCATACGAAACAAATATTTAATAGGTTAAGTTACAGATGTCGCGTCGATCGCATTTAAATACATAGTAAAAAAGTTTAGTTAAACATCCCCTGACCTACTCATCTCTAACAGATCGCGACTAGAACAACAGGTTTCTAGTTGCACCATCACATATTTCGAGTAAATTAAGTTACAATCTTTAAGACCTAATAGCAGGGTAGGCCTTATTAGGTAGGACTTTGGTGTCGAATGATGATGGTCCTATGTGTCAAATAGAACTCTGGGGCAAAATAAGAACTTTATATAAGTACTTAGAACTATGTTTGGCTGTGATAATTGGTTGCATACAAAAAATGTCATAATTATTACAGCTGGAGCAATTATCACAAGGTTCGGACACGTCCTAAATGTTTTTCCTTTTCATGAGAGATTGCCATTTTTGTTGAAACACTCTCGATGTGTTGCAAAATGTAGGAAATTTTGTAGCATTCCACCTAATTCCATTCACCTAAAAATTCAATTTAATACTCCGTTTGAGTAATTCGCAAGATTTTTAATTTTGTGAAAGGAACATTTTGAAAATCAAAACATATTTTTGTGTATCTACCACAGTTTTTAAAATTTGATGGTTTCATTTGAATTATGACGAATGGTGATCTGGAATTTTCATTATTTAATAGCCTGATAAGTCCCATTGGAGAAAAATATTAATTTTTTGTTAAATACTTCTCGTTTTGAGAGTACCTGAGTGCCATTATGGAATTTTTGTTTTATGGAATACATGAATCGCTTCAATTAATTAATTGTGTAATGTCGTTGTCCTCAAAAATTTTCTCAAGAATCTTAATTAAAGCAGATGCAATATCATTTCCACTTCTACCACCCGTATGGACCAATTTCCACTAGTTCACAAGTCAAAACATTTTCTAAGTCGAAGATTAGAATTGGAATATCAGATTCCTTATCTAGTGACTTCTACTCTCTCATCATTTTTTTTCAGGTTATTGTGCTCTTCTTTTTCCTGAATCATTTCTTCAGTCATTATATTTTCCTTCTCAGCTACATTATACGTTTCACAATCATAAAATTATTCTTAAATATGTGCCGATAAAAGCTTTCTTTTACGGGATCTTCTACTTTATCTTGATACAGATGATACATTTTCGTAATGTTTAAATTTGGATCAAGGTAGAGCTTGGAGGTATTGCCGCGGCAGTAGTGCGATTCGATGGCCGAGAATGATGAGATATGATCTTTGCTTTCCATCAGTTTAGGTTCAGGTATTTTTTTTGAGAAATTTTAACCCTCTTCAATTTTTTTGGCAACTCCAGTTCCAATATTTTAAGATGTATGCGCATTATGCACTGGTTTTTGGAGAAGCGGCAAAACTTCCTAACCGATATGGTTAACATGCTTGTACATGATTCCCATTTAAGTCAACAAAAAATCCTAACGAATAAGTTCGCTGGGAGTCTGCTGATTTCTTCGTTTTGCGAATGGTTTCCATTCTTATGGTAACCTTTAAACTAATATCCGCCTTTTCCTGCTGGTTCATAGGGTAAAATGCATTAAAAAGCTCTGCGTTCGATTTTCGTAATTTTCTTCTCACAGTTACATATGCAATGGATCAAACAATGCTTTGTTGATATAATTGTTTTAGCAGAAACTATTTTGCCACGAGAATTTTTGTATGTTTGACCACTTTGATATTGCTTGTGTTTATTATTCCGCTGCCAATTATTCGGATTGGCTTTGCGTTTTCGCGATTTTTTGGCTTGCATATCTTCCTGTATAATTTGATTAGAGTTTTCTTCTAATGCATTTTCTTCAAATTAGAGATCGAGCATTTCTCCCTCTTGAAGTTTTCTAGAACTACAACTAAATTCTTTTAATATATTCACTTCGTTGTCTGATTGCAAAATATTAACGTTTTCTAGAATTACGCTTGAATCGATATCGATTATTTCGCCTTCGCATAGAACAATGGTTTCTGAACCCATATTGCTATATTATTGCATTGAATTTACCATTAATTATTATGTAGAATAATTTGTAATTAAATTTTTACCTGATTATTGTGGCTACTCAAAAATAGGTCATCCTTACACAAAATGAATCACAAAACTAACCAGCTGTCACAATTTCGTTAACCACATAATTCTATTTAAATCAAATTGTACTGTTATTTCGAATAATAAAGTTCTATTTACTTGTTTTTGTGTTATTGTTTGGAACGAAAAAATCTATTTGGTAGTTAGAAACTTTATAATCAAATCTCAAAGTAAAAGTACGTAGTTAGGACTCAGTTTTTGTGAATATCTCGAAAACTGAAAGTGATATACTATTGGGGATAGCGGTAATCGAAAGAGCATAGTCCATTTTCTATGTTAAACACCAACGAATTTATTTATTGAAAAAAAAAAAAAAAATTCAACACAAATTTATTATAATAATTCACAAAATCACTTTATATAATTTTCCCACAGTTTTACTGTACACTTATAAATTTTAACTACAATATTACACTTTTTAAATCACTTTTAGTTCACTTTGTAATCTATACACTATCGCTTAACAAATACTAATAAATCTAATTCGACTTCGGTGGTCCTTTTATATACACAAACCCAACTTCTAGAAATGTCATGACTATAGTCTAGAAAGATTTAGAACAGTTTTATCATGGAAAATTCCATTTTAGTACAGTAAAACATTGAGCTAGTAATTCAACTTATTCTATTACACACTAGGTGTCACCGTAACACTACCCCTCATCTAAACCTGTTCGTTCCGAACAGAAGCCAAATCACCTCCTCTGTAGAGGGCCAGCCTATCTAAATGCATCACCTTTGGTTTCCTTCGATGTCTCTTCCGTATCCAGACAGTGTAATGTCCTTCCTATGCTGGTTGCAGCTTCAGAGATAATCCCTCTTTGCGTTGCGGGTTGTGAAGCCATACTAATTGCCTTTCCCGGAAGCCTTGCGGTTATTTGCTCGTATGTTACATCGAGGTTTCATCCGGTCACTTGACATCCTTATTTTTCCCCTTACAAATTAATAAATCTCATCAACTTCTTCTGACATCCGGTCTACGTAGTCTTGTCCACATAAAGCTGCTTATGAAACAGCCCTAAACATGAAATTTCCTGGTAATCGTTCATTATCTCCAAATAACGTTTAAATTGGTCATTCCGGTTATGCCATGTCTTGCTGATCGATAGGCCATTAGAAACATCGGTTTATGCCGATCTCAGTTGTGTTATTTTTGGTTAAAGATATTTGATAGATATTAATCCAATATGCCATTGAATCTTTTAACCATACCATCAGACTGTGGATGCAAAGGCGTTGTTCTCGTTTTATTTATACCGAGCATCTGGCATATTTCTTGAAATATCACCCATTCAAAATTCCGGCCTTGATTGTTATGATTCTCCAACGGCACTCCAAATAAGCTAATCCTGTTATTGACCATGGCATCAGCAATTGTTGTCGTCTCCTGATTTGGAATTGGGTACATCTTCGGCCATTTGCTGAAATAATAACCGCTCTCGGTGGTGGGAAATGGTATCGCTATTGTTTCATAGTTCCACGACTTTTACGTGCGAGTCCCTTCAACGGCGCACATTGGTCACATTTCTGGCACCACTCTATCACAGACTGTCTAAATTCTGATCAGTAGAATCATTGACGTATCTTGGTCAGTGTTTTATTAATTCATTTAGGTGGCCCACATTTGCACCAGCAACAATTGCTTTACTTTGCCATTCTCGCTTTCCCACAATCGTTTTAAACACCTATTCTCAAGACGGAGGCGATCCCATTGAGTCGCTCCGAGTCGGCCGGTGTTTCTTTAACTTCTAGTCCATGATAATTGATAAATCCCTATCATCCAATTTCTCTTTCCTGATCATTTAATCGGCCTACTCCTCAGCACGCAGCACTTGCGTAAGCCTCACGTCGATGATGCCTTACCTTGCTTCAAAGTGACCACAATGTTTAAATTCTATACTGTACATGGTCTTGATAATGCGGCATTATCGTGTGGACTTCCCTTCCGATCTTCGATTTGGAAATTGTAGCTTTGAAGACGTTCGATCCAGCACGCTACCTGTCCTTCTGGATTCTTGAATTGCAACAGCCACAATTGGAATTTTTGGCAATAAACATTCTTATGGAAATGCTTAACACATTCCACTAGAGCCAACAATTCTTTCCGTGTCACGCAGTAATTACGCTCCGATTTTGATAATGTTTTGGAGTGTTATAGGCAATATCTCGTTCTTGGCCATTAGTTTCCTGTGATAACCTTTTATTCGTAGAGAATCAATTTCCTTATTTTATTATCCAAAATCTGCCACCGATTGTTAAGTTTTGCCTTGTCAATGAAGGTTCCAAAACAAAGCAATTTAATTTATTACCAACGAAATTATTTATTGAACAATAAAAATTAATTCAACACAATTTATTATATTAATCGACCAAATTTTACTGCAATTTCACATAATTCTACTGTACATTTATAATCTTTAAAATGCACTACAACACCTTGTTAAAGTTAGCCAAAAGATATAAAATGTCGGTAATGCAGATAGTGTCTTGGCTATATCAGCCGAAAGTTACCAGCCGACATATTTTAGCCGAAATATATTTTAAATGAAATGAAAAAATAACAAAACAACCTAGAAACTGGTATTTTCATAAAGTGATTTTATGGCTGAATAAAGGATCATTTTGGTTTGTCTCTGTTTACCATAGGAATTATACTTTAAGTTTCATCAGAAAAGCCAAATGTAAAATTTAAAAATTTGTACAAATTCAACCTTTAAAGTGTCATGTCTGGAAAGTGGTTCAATAAATGTGCTTAGCCAATAAAAATCCCTAAATTAATCATCAGGGCAAGTTTCATGTGAGAAGCATGCGAAAATTCGTCTCAATAAGAAACCCGGATATAATTAAAAAAATTGTATAAATTCAACCGTTAAAGTGTCATATTGTCGACGAGAAATCGAGAATGTGTAAGTCCATTTTTTCAATTTTGCTTATTTCGCATCAAACGAAAGAGGGGAGCATTTTGCATCGATTGCCATTTATAAAATATTAAAAGAAGTTTTTTTCAGGTGAAAAATTTAGAAAAGAATTTAGTGTTTGCATGTAGACGATAAGGAGAGTGAAATAGTTTTCATTGTCTCCTGAAAAAAATAGTTTTTGGACTTACACATTCTGTCTTTCTCGACAACAATTTCTGGAAAGTATTTCAATTAGTGTGCCTAGCGAACAATTATTCCTAGAAAAATTATCAGGACAAGTTTCATGTGGGGAGCTCAGAAAAATTCGTTTGAATGAAAAGCCCATATAAAATTAAAAAAATTGTTAGACATGTCATTTTAAATTATGATGTTAAATTTATATAAATTTTTTAATTTTATATGGGCGTTGAGTTCAAACGAATTTTCCCAAGCTCCCCACATGAAACTTTTCCTGATAATTTTTGGTAACGCAGACTAATTGAAATACTTTCCAGGCATGACACTTTAAAGGTTCAATTTATACAAATTTTCCAATTTTATATGGGCTTTTCATTCAAACAAATTTTCCCGAGCTCCCCACAAGAAACTTGCCCTGATAGTTTTTCTAGGGATAATTGTTGGTAACGCACACGAACTGAAATACTTTCCAGATATGACTCTTTAAAGGTTGAATTTATACAAATTTTTAAATTTTATATGGTTAGCTTTTTTGATCAAATTTAAAGTATAATTCTTATGGTAAACAGTGCCAAATCATAATAAGCCTTTATTCAGCCGTAAAATCACTTCATGAAAATACCAGTTTCTAAGTTTTTTTTTGTATTTTTTTTTTTTATTTTATTCAAAATATGTTTCGGTTGAGATAGCCAAGACACTATCTGCATTACCAACATTTTATATCTTTCCGCTGAAATCTTTCGGCTAACTTAAATAGTATCACTACAACACATGCACAATTGATCTTTTAGGTCGCAGTGCGAAGTGGCTGATCGCCCGCATGGCCCTCAAACAATAATAATAATAATAATCAATACAACACTTTTTAAATAACTTTTTAATCTTTACACTATCGCATAACAAACACAAGTAAATCCAATAAGGCTTCATTCGCCTTTTTATATACACAAACCAAACTTCTAGAAATTTCATTATTTTTTTAGTAAGAATAGTCTAGAAACATTTAGAACAGTTTTATAATGGAACATTCCATTTTAGTACAGTAAAACATTGAGCTATTAATTAAACTTATTCTATTACACCATAGGTGTCACATAATAAAAAAAAAAAAAATTTGGTGATGCATTTTTAGTGCAATGATTATTGGGAAATTAAAAATAAATCCAAACCGTTTGATTTAATTTTTTTTTTTCATTTAAACTTCTCTTTAAACAATACAAAGACCAAATGGCGCAGTGGTTAAAGCCGCGGCGGTTGGATCGGGAGGTACAGGGTTCGAAACGATATAGGGGCGATCGTTGATAGAGATGAACACATCTATGACACCTTGTTGCGAGTGTGGAATCGCACCTTTCATGTCAGCACTATAGGCTGGCTTGAAGCATTGCAATTTGCAAGTGGTTTAAACGAAAACGGGTCGATAGCCGTACATCCTCCATTTGGTTACTGGTTAATGTATAGGACGGAAAAATCGAACTGCGAAAGAGTTGTGAGTGCCTTGAACCCCAGAAAAGGTTGCAGATATAGAAACAAACAAACATGAATATAGAAAAACCAATTCAAATGCAAAATGACTAGCAGCATATTTCTATCTGTGGATTGCCGAAGGAATCGAGGTATAATCCTAAATACTAGGCAGTTAAAAACAGAGTTACCACATTTCTGGAACAGTGTAAAATACTAAGCGTTCATCAACATGGGTAGGACAACTGAGTCGGATTTGTTGGATTTTTTGGATATTATTCATATAATGGTCTTAATAATGGTAAGATCTGTACTGATTTGTTTATTGATCATTCTAAGGCATTTGATATGGTGGATCACAAATTACTGTTGTCTATTTTGTTTAATGTTGGTTTAAGAGGAGTGTCACACAAGTGGTTTGCTTCTTATCTACATCATAGAGCAGTTAGGGTCCGTGTTAATAACACTTTTAGTGATTTTAGAGCTGTGAATATGGGGATGCCGCAAGGATCGGTTCTGGGTTAATTTGAATTAATTTTAGCGCACTCTGCGGAATCTGCCAATAACGTTATTTTTACGGCTAATTCTGACCGAAATGTCTTACATAAATTATTTGATAAGCATTTCATGATAATAAGTGAAAAACCAAAGTTTATGTGGTTTAAAGTTTCTGTCATTCCAGCCACTTGTAGTCATCGCCAAGTAACATATCATAGTGCTTCTAAATGCACCTCTGTTAGTTGTCATACGGATTGTTTGAATATTCGTTTTCACGTTTTTGAAAAACTAAAGGTCCCCTCAGCATAATAAATAAGATTAGCTCAAAAATTTCATAATTTGTTAAGGGCATTGAATGACATTAAACCTCCCCGTTCAAAATATATTTAAATTCAAAAATAGTTGAGATATTTTTAACCCACCCCGTACATATTTATTTAATATCTTATGCTGAAAACAGTTAATTAATCATTTCATGCTGAAAATCTAAAAATGACTAAATTAAGTGTGCACGTTACAGAACATCAAATGAAAGAATATTTTCTGCCTTCCGCTGTAGTTGAAAGAGATTACGCTACTAAGGTTTAACCGAGATTTAAATATCGCCTTCCGCATATCTCTGGAACCACTATGTGTGCGGACTTACTTGACTTTTAGCAGATGGAGATTCGTTAGACTAAAGTCACCCCTGCGGGAACTCCTGTCAAATCAGTAATATTTCCATTCTCAAAGCTTCTCCTAAAAGGGAAATGCTTGGGTGAACAGAATAAAATGTAGCAGCAACTTTTTGACATTCATAATTTTTTAATATTTTTTGAAATATTTGTACTTTTGTTACTTAAGATGTCTTGGGAATGATAAGGGACGTGGAGTTCAATATTGAAAGACTCTATTTTTAATATCGGGTTTTCACTTATAGAACAGGCCAGGCACAAGTCTATAAGGCTCCGCATCGACAACAAATCTTAAAAATATTAGAAGAAGAATAGTACGCTTCCACATTCGGCATTGGAATCTGAAATTATTCGGCATGCTCGGATCTGAACTATTTGCTCTGCCAGCCAAAGTATGTAACTTATGTTACATTTCTATCTGATCATATGTAAATGATTCATAAATTTGTAAAAGTCCCGATCTACAGGGCCTCATTTATTTGATCTGCTCAAGAATAGGTTCAGACGTGTCCTCACTGGAGCCCTTCCAAAGAAGGTGTGTATGGGTCGTTTCAGGGTCGTTTGAGGGACCCTTACATTTATTGTATGAGGAGGGAAAGTCTCGATTGGCTACGTTGAAACCCATAGTGGTATAGTCTAAACCGTTGCTGTTTTTCAGGTATTTCATCAATTTTTTATCGGAATTATTTATTTTTATTCGAAATTATAGGGGAAAAGTTAATCATTTGCACAAAAGAGGGTTTTGTTTGACCCTTCATTAAAAAACTGTTTCATCTTTCAACTAATAACAAACCAATTTACAAAATATTCGCAATATCCACTTATAATAGATTTATATTTTACGTAACTGTGTTTCTTCTCTTAAAAAGAAGATGGATGTGACAGGTCATTGACAGGTCGCACTGGTGTCTGGAAAATTCTGATTTTGAGGTTGTTTATATTACCTACACGCCTTTTTGGTGTGACAGCCAGAATATGTTTTTGCTTCCCACTTTGATGAGAATTCTAAAAAATAATGATTTTTGAAAAATATTAGCACTCATTGCGTTTTCTTCCCAAATTTCCCTTTTCCAGAATTTACACCTCCAGCAATTGGGTCTGAAAGTTTCTCAGAAAAAGTGGATGTCTAAAATTGATTTTGTCAGGTCAGGACACATTTTCTTAAAATGGATCGTAATATAATGGATTTCATACGTAAATCTAAAGTTATAAAAGAGGAAACTTAGTGTTATGAGGGTACTGGTTTTTCTGAAGCTGAGCTTTGCTAGAAGTTCCGAATAATTGTGGCAAACAAAAACGAAATGAAGAGCAAGCGGCAACCTAAAAAGATTTCCATAATTAATCCATGTAATTTCTAATAATTTCTAATATCATATTAGAAATTACATGGATTAATTAACATTTCAATAAAAAATTAATGAAGTAAAATTAGCGTACACAGAAATAGAGCTGTGTGAATGTCGTGAAGAAGATAAATTGTAAGAGAATTTATCTGTATTAGTTATGATTCGCTAGTACTTAACGCACAGCACATTCTGTATATATAGAATGTAAATTGTGGTATAATCAGTCCAGTCGCCGCGGCCTGATGAGAAGATTGATTTTTTCATAATCATAAGCTCATCAGTTCGAAATTGGATTGAATTCTCTTACAATCTTCGGAACATATTAAAATCATATAAATTAAAATAATTTGAATAGTTTTGATGAATTAGATTGAAACTTATCTTCTTGTGGATGGGTTTAGTTATCAAGTGTAGATTTACGTTCTTAGCGACAACTTTTTAGAAGAATTGGAGATGTTAGTTGGAAATGATGTTCTACATGGATCCAAAATTATCTGATCAGAAGAAGGTGTCATAGTACATAAACTATTTGACAACTATGTGTCGTGGTTTTGCGCATTTGAAAATACAAGGCACTTATTGAATATTGTGAATAAACAATTCACCAACACCAATTAAAGAAAGTCCAGTTGAGCTGAAAATTATCCTGAAAAGCGAGGCACCCCTCTATCGAAGTCCAAGACGGCTCCTCCAGCAGAAAAGGAATTAAGGTGATGAAGGCGAATGGTAAAAGAACTCCATAACCCAACCAAGTTACTCAGATTTTGCCAGCCCAGTCGTATTTGAAATAAAAAGGACGGTGGAAAACGACTGTGCATCGGCTACAGAAGGCTAAATAAAGAAGTTATATTTCGATCAATTGTATAATGCTATTGTGTTTACAACCCTAGATTTAAAAAATGGACTTTTTCAAGTTCCAGTCTCGGAAAAGAGCCGCAAATACATATGCATTTGAGCTTAGTTCAGCATCAGCATTATTTTCTCGGTACATAAGCGAGTTTTCAGAACATTAATTCTAGAACGTAAAATATTAATTTATATGGATGATATCGCACCCTCTGAAAACGAAGTTTGTAATTTAAAAGTTTTAAAAGATGTTTTAACACTAGCCGGCCAATATAACCTACAAATTAAATGGGAGAAGTGCACATTTTTAAGCCCAGAAAATTGAATACTTAAGCTATGAGATAACTAAGGGAACCATTATGCCGTCTAGATCCAAAACGATAGCGGTAAAAAAATTTCCACGTACACACAGATGCGTCTAAACGGGGATTTGGGGTAATTCTAATGCAAAAGGATAGTGATGACCAACAATTTTACCCGATTTATTATTTCAGCAGGAAAACTACATCGACCCAAGAAAGATATTATAGTTATGAGCTAAAAGTTCGGGCGATAATGGCAGCCTTTGAAGAAATTTCGGATTTATTTAATAGGATTAAAGTTTACTATCGGTACAGATTGCGCGACCTTTAAAGCAACAATTGAAAAAAAGGACCTGTTGTCCCGAATTGCTGGGTGGGCAATCTTTTTACATGATTTTAGCTACAATATCGAGCATAAAGGTGGTACACGAACAGATGACAGATTACGAATCATCAAGGAATCGTTGGCGAAAGGTGACTATATTCCCCATCTCAAGTAGAAAATAGAAAGCTGCGTTTACAATTGCATACCATGTTATTTGACAGAAAGAAAGACTGGAAAAAAGGAGTGCTTGTTAGATTCCATACCCACTAAAAACCTATTACATGGATCACTTAGGACTTTTAACAACTTTAAATAAACAATACAAATATATACTGACAATAATTGACGCATTTTCCAAGTTTGTTTGGTTAAACGCTGTGAAAACACTAACTGCAAATGAAGTTGCAAATTTTGATTTGTACCGGATTACCAAGAAGTAATGGGCAAGTCGAAAGAGTACATCGTATCGTTATTCCAGTACTTACAAAATTGTCGTTGAATAGTCCAGACAAATGGCACACACATTTAAACAATTTGCAACAATTTTAAAATTCAAGTTGGCAACGAAGCATAGCGAGAAGTCCGCGAATTACTGTTCGGTGTAAAAATGCGAAATCATGTACGAGTTGAAGAGCTGTTGGAAGAAGCTATTATAAATATCTAGAGAAGAGGCAGAATTCTAGGGAAGAAGCTAAACAACAAATTCTGAAGGTACAAGCGGGACATTGTGGCTATTAAGAAGGCACAGTTTGGAAGCGGTCAGAAAATTCAAACAAAATTCTTGGGTTCATATCGAATTGTGAAAGTGAGATCAAACGATTATTATCAACTAGAAACAATTGGTGAAAACGGAAGCCCAAAAAAAACATTTACTAGTGCAGATAACATAAAAAGTTGGAGAAGCTACATTCGAAAGTTTTTACTTACCGATGATAAGGCTGAGGAGATTAATGAGGATGAAGATTAAAGATGCAATAAACCAAAAAGATGTTATTCCTACCCACGACGACGAAAAAACGAAGATAGTTACTCGACAAAGGTGATGATAATTAAGATGTTTAAGGCCGAGTTATAGAAGCTAATATAGAATCGAAGATCATTAAACCATCAAGGCACAAACCCAATTTATACTATATATACACTTTGATTTTTGATTGATTACAGGCAAAGTAACAACACAAAAAAATAACATAATCGAAATTGACGTTCGAAAAGCCGCAATTTAGAAAATGAAAAGTCAGTTGAATTTTCTAAATATTTTTTTTATTCGGTTCAATTTTAAATCAGAAATTGTTACTAGAAAGTTGCCATACCTACTTATTGTGTAACTACTAATGATGGTACCTACTTGTTTCTAAAGTTGTACACCAGAAAATTATTGTAAGTTTAATCTGAAGGCGTATAAATTTAATTTGTGGCGGTTGCAGGAGATTTGCAAAACATTTTATATTTTAATGGGCATCCTTATGAATATAGCAACCTATAAATTCCACATTTTTGTTATTTTGCAGGTTTTTATTTAATGCTAAATGTTCGGATTTATAAAATCCTATACGCCCTTTCATAAAACCTCTAAGTTGTTATTTAGAAATTGAATTAAACGTATTTTATTAACTCAAGGTTTTTATTTGAAATTCAGTTAGTCGAAATTTTTAAATGTGCCTGTTTACCTGTACGTTAATTTCGGAGTGTCTAATAATAATATGTAATTGTTGGTTCAATAATTTATTTGCTAAATCTAAATAAATTTGGTACATCATTCATAAGTCATTTTCACTCAACTGTAAATCCCCGACCCAAAGAATTTTGAAGAAGAATATTTTTCAAATTCTGTGTAGTCTTTATACAAGAACTTTCTTTAGGAAAAAAAATCAGGTGGCTTCTCTTTTTTCATGCCAGTTAACCCTTTACTTGCTGAAAAGAATAAAGCTAAGAAACTGCCCTATATAGTTAAACCATAAACCATGCGAATAACCAACTAAATCGATTCAACGAGTAATTTTCAGTTTAATTTTACAATTTTTTTGATCTCCACTTCTTTAACAGGTATATTGGGACTTAACGTTGAAATCGATCGAAAAGAATATTTCTCAGAGTTAAGATGATGAACGACAGAAGTGACATGTATGCCGTTGATTAAAAAAAAATAATAATAAACTGTTGTTTATCGGTATAGTTGCCGGCCGTTCCGTGAATAAACTTGTTAGGTTAATTCTAATAACAAAATTTTACCGAGTTTATTAAACAGACAATTTCGAATGTAGAGCAGTGGTTAAGGTTATTGCTTACCACCCTTAAACTTTGAGTTCGGATCTCGCTGCTACTTCGACATAAATTAAAGCGACTGTGTGTTAAACTACTACTTGGGCTATTCACCTATAATGTGCACTAAAACTAGTATGGTTCGAAAGGTCGAAGTATAGAAACGAGGTTATATACGAGGGTATGTTATACTTCCCTAGTAATATTATTATCAGACCGATTTTTAAATAATTTAAACATATTGTGACATGCTATATTGAACACTGATAATATGGTTACTTACTTCGGAGCCTTTCCAAAATTTTTGAGATTATATATCTTTGGATTAAAGAATTCGCAGTGCCTTTAGGAATTGCATTCTTTCCAAACTACTTTGTTTACTTATTAAAATCTAAAACATAATGCTTCTCTGATTTATTGTGTAGCTCTAATGACATAAATTATTAACATCCGATTAGTAGTTAGCGATAGATTAAAATTTGAATATCGCGCGTTGCCACGCATAAAAATTTATTGTATTTCACTCCCGATGTTTGGTCGTCTCAAATTACTGAGTATATTGGCAAAACCGTGCAGAAATACAAAAAAAAAAAAACAAGACTACATTTTTATATCAATTAGTGAAACCAGTTACACATATAGTTATTTATGTATATGTGAAATGATATTCTATTATATATAAAAATAGATAGTTTAGGTTCATTAAAATAATAATAATATTTTATAAAATAAACTACTTTTGTGTAATTTATTAATCAATTAATGTTGTTGAAAGCTTATTTAAAAAAAACAATAACAATGCCAATTATTTATTTATAAATAGAGATACTCACCGCCATAATTAAGATATTGCCTCCCGCATCCATCTAAAATGAAATCAAATATAATTTGGAAATTAATATTATAGCATTGGATAATTTTGCATTTCAAAATAATTTGTGTAAATATAATTTTGCAGTGGGCTGTATTATTATAAAGTGATTAATAATGAAATTTATTCGAATTAAAAAATGTTGCTAAGGCAAAAATTTTAATTAACAAAATATTATTAAGCCGTTTAATGCTAGTTTATTGGTAATTGTATGCGTACAGCAATGATACCAGGTATACGGACCACCTAAGAAGTTTTGCTGACAATGTATGCCGACAGGTTACATATAAAACTAAGACCTTAAGAACATATTGCATTTCATTAAGAGGTTATATGCAGTTGAAGCGCGCGAAATGGAGACAATTTCTCGATTTCTTTTTTCGACAGCATAATAAATATTTATTTAAAAGCTGTTAACAGCATCGATTAGTACGTGTTTTGGGGTACTTGTTAAATTATTTTCATCAAAAAATATTTAAGCCCGTAACTTTAAACGCGATTATCCCAGAATTGTGATTTTTGAAAGTGCCTTTGTGGTGGACACGATTACTTAAAAACTGTCAATCCGAATCAAAACCAAGCTAGTCGCTAACCGAAGGGTTTCCAATTTTTAAAAAACAATTTTTTAGGGCAAAAAATGGAAAATTTAACACTTTGAAAAAATAAACTTTTTGGTAAAACCGTCGCTATTTCTTTACAAATTTAAATTTTGACAAATTCTTTGATCAGCGACTAGACAATACAATATACTAATGCAATTTTTTTGAAATTCTGATTTCAGATGAAGCGTTTCGAGTTATCATGACCACTGCAAGTGATCCCCAAAAAAAAAATTCTGAGATACAGTTGTAGTTCCGCAATTTTCAAATATTTTTTTATGAACAAAATTTAACAAGTACCCAAAAACTTGTACTAATCGATGTTGTTAACAGTGGTTAAATTAATGCCCAACCTGTCAATGATGTTTCGCTGGACTCTACTTTACCAGCGACCACATTGGCAAATTTACCACGTGTTATCATGCGAACATATTACACTGTTACACCTATAACAACATCTTACAGACATACATTACACCAAAGTTTTGCACACAAATACCCAAACACAACTGTCACTATTCAGAACCTAGCGGATCGGCGCAGAGCGATTGGTAGAAATGGCCCTTTTTTCCGAGTTTGTTCTTCAGCAGATGAAGGATGAGTTGCCGAAGAAATAAATAGTGGCCAAAGTGACATTGCTTCTGAGCTGTCAATAAAACATGCACCACATAAAAATTTACACACACAATTAGATGACAATGCTCCTACCATAATTCGGAATATAACAACACAATCAGATACATTAACACAGCAACTTACACACATTTTCAAAGCAAACTTACACAATACACTGTATTAAATCCAACCTAAAAACCAAAAATACTAAAATTACACACATCAAGGAAACTTGCACAAACAGTCCTGATCCAAAAGTTTGGGGAGATTCATAAGATTGGGAGCGTAGATTGCAGGATAAGATTGAGAAAATTCGTCAGGATCTGGGTCGTTTTCCACAATTATGATAGGAAATCGATTAAAGAAACTGGTAAAGCTCGTCACAAAATATTACACAAAAAACACAAATACACTTAACACACGAACATTCAAACAACAAAATCATTCAGTACCGTCTGATCAAATTTGACCCGGACAGGTAAAAAGAACAACATTTTAATGTATTTTAATATAAATCTCTATTATCGCGTTCAAAATAGGCTCGTTTTGAGTCAATACAAGCTCATTTTTCATTTTTCCAAACACATCTTATAGGCCTCGGCCGGGATGGCCTTTATTTCCTTCGGTAAATTCCTTTTTTAGGGCTTGAATCGACTCATGGTGCGTTTCCTGGAGCGGATAGTTGAGTTTTGGAAACAGTAAAAAGTCACAGGGAGCCAAATCTGGCGAGTACGGTGGCTGAGCGATGACTTTTGATTTGATCAAATTTGACCCGGGCTGGTCCATTTAAACCGCACGCATAAACCGAATCGGTAAATTTTTTTTTCTAGGTTGGTAGAACGTTCTTTCACATACGTGTGCCGTTTTAGCAGTAGGCCTAGTTTTGTTTTTGTCTCCTTTTTGTCATACATATTTTAATAAATTTTTGAGAGTTATTTCGTTTCAGGTTATTTTACATTGTAACATTTCACTAAACGTATATAGCGGCTGTAAATTCCAATATAAAAAATTAAAAAGAAAACGAAAGACCGCTTAAAAAATATTTCGGGATACCATCATACTATATTCCCAAATATAAAAATCCACCAAAAAAATCTCAAAAAAGCAAAATAACGTGCCTCGCTACAAAGGAAGACTCCATTAAATTTTTGTTAAATTCTTGTCTACCTTGCCCAAAGGGTCCAATGCTAAGCGGCTTTGCGGACTTCTCTATTTTGGTATTTGAATAATTTTCTTAAAAAAAGAAAAAAAGAATTCTAAAAGTTCCAATTTCTATGATTGTTAGAATTAATAAAAATTTTCAAAGCGGGCTTGGAGGGCGGCATCCCTCATCCTCTAAAGCAAAAAACGACCAATATCTGTTATACCAATAAACTTGTTTTTTTTGGGATTTTTTGTAATGTTGGGATTATTTTATTTTGGATAACGATACCCACACATTATGGGATACCATCATATTTCCAAAAATAAAAATCCCTAAAAAAAATCCCCAAATATTGTGTCACATTAAAAAGGAAGCCCTTATACAATTTTTATTAACTACAGTGTGAAATGAAAGAAGAGGACCAATGCTAAACGTTTTTGAAATTTTTCTGACGTTTTCCTGTCATTGTTGCTCAAAGGGTCCATTGTTAAGCGGCTTGGGGGTGTTCTCTAGTTTAGTAGCTAAATAACTAGGAAAAAACACAATTTTTTCAAAAATGCTCAAATTTCTATGAATGATAGAAATACAAAATATCGTGAAAGCGGGGTTTGGAGCGGTAGCCCCATCCTCTAAGGAATAAAATGAATTAAAATAATATTTCAAAAATTTGTTATGTTTAAAAACTTGATTATTGGGAATTTGTTTTTTTTGGATACTGTTAAAGTTGGCCGAAAGTTGCCAGCTGAAGGTGAAAAGCCGATAATGCAGATTTTGTTAGACCAGCCGAAAATAAAGAAATGTTAATGTAGGTTGTGTAATCCCAGCCGAAAGTAAAAAAAGTTGATAATGCAGATTATGATGTTAACATTCCAGCCGAAAATAAATAGGATACATGGAAAATCAAAAGAAACCACAAAATCGGAATAAAATCAGCCTCTAGAGTGTTTATCAGAAGTTGGATCGTTTTTATATGATTTGTCAATAGCTATCGAATGAAAAAATTCTATTCAAGTTTTCCGTGGGAAATCTCGAAAAATTTGAAAAAGTGATGTGTGTCTGATGGAATCAGAAAGTAAGAAAAGAATGAAGAAAATCATACTCTAGAGTGTTATGTCTGGAGATAGATGGCATGTGACTTTCAATAGCTATCGCAGAAAACAAATTTCAGAGGCTGATTTTATAAAATTTTTTTAATGATTTTTGGAAAAACGAATTTTCCGAGATTTACCACGGGAAACTTGAACTAATTTTTTTCTTGCGATAGCCATTGATAAGTCACATTAATGCAATCCATCTGCAGACGTAACACTCTAGAGGCTGATTTTACACAAATTTTCTAATGATTTTTGGAAATATAATTTTAACTTATTAGACGAATTGCTTTTGAAATTATTTTGAATTTATATAAGTTAGATAGTACTTCTTGAATCAAATATAAAATTAAATTTAGATAATTTAGTTAATTTTGTTATGTTAAGTGCATATGTCAATAAACACATATATTCTGCGATGATTAAAAAAAATTGAAATTTCTTTAGATATTTGAAAATATTATTTTGGAGAGGAAAAGTATGAGAACTGCTAAAAATCTTACGAAGTTTAGCCAACAAAATAATTAACAAAGTTAAATCTTGCTAATTTTCACAAAGAATTCAATGGTGCGCTTAGGTATGACTTTGAACATCATCTTCAAGGCCATTTTAAGGACTGTTTTTTAAAGGCTAAGCAATAAAGCGGCACACAAATAATTATTATTTGAGATACAAAAAATTAATAAAGCGGCACAAATTTATGAGCAAAAATAAATAAATTTCTTGGCATCATAAAATTAATTTTTTGGGACAAAATATAATAATTTGGCAACATTTATTGTTTTTTGGTATTATTTGAAGGGAACACAAAAAAAAAATATTTTTGGGCATTGAATTAGTAGGCTTAGACTTTCACGTCAATTAGACCTACATTTTTATTTTTTATTATTTTTTTTTTTTCTTAAAAATAATTATTTTAATTAAACATTTTCTGGGAATATTACCAATCCAAACGTGAACCAGCCAAACGAATCAACTTAAACTTAAGACCTAAGCAATGCCAGATAATAAATAATAGGTCAATCTGGTAGTGTTAATTTTTCAAAGTTTGAATGTTGGCAAATATCCAAGCCTAGATGAGAAATTGTCATGTTCAAACGTTACCGGATGAAATTCGGCTGTGCTGTGGATGGGAAATCTAGGATAAATCAAAAATCATGCAGTCTTATAATTAATTTGGCCACATACACTCCATTGTGAATGAGCTTATGCTCAAAATGGTGTTTAATTTCAATAGTAGTAAATAAATAAATAAATAAATAAAAGTTGGGAATTAAAGGTTTTGAGTGTTAACCATTAGAAACAAAAATAATAAATAGGTATCATTTAAAATATTTGGCTGATTACAAATGTCTATACAAAAAATGTTCTTTAAGGAACCAAATAAAATAAAGTGGAGACAAAAATTATCATCAAAATTAATTTATTGCCAACAAATTAATATAGGGCAAATTTATGGACATACAATTTTTTTTTTGTAAAGAAAATTTTATGAGGTTTCGGAAAAATTAAGCAATACGACCTCGTTTTGCGTTATATAAAATTGGTTATTTTAAATTTTCGAATCTCTTTCTTGAATTTGTTACTGAAATGAAACTTTTCTAAATGTGCTACAAAATTTTAGGTTTGCTTTACTTGTTAGGCTGGATTAATTCCTACTTTCATTTTCTTTTTACAGTGAAAATATCATTTGAATCATTTTGTTCGCCAAATGATTAGCATCCAATTAATTTTATTCTTTAAAGTTGATTACATTAAACATACATTTAAAAGCCTTTAGCTGTGAAATTATTATACTTGTAGTCTTACTTTGGGAATTTTACAACAACAATGCAGTGTAACTATTTTTTGGTAAAGAATTATTATAGAAATAATTTGTTTTTTGTTTTTTTATTTAATTTTTAATGTCAACTGATAAAAGTAAAATAAAATTTTTTTCGGTTTTTATTTTGAGCGTAATTTGCATTTTTATTTTTATACCAATAACTGTTCAAGTGACCAAAGTAAGGCGGCATTGCCGTGAACAAAGCGGCTCATTTACAATATAAAATTATGTTTGTTCTCTGTTGTTTATTTGCGATTTTCATGAACAAAGGGTGAAACATTAGCGTGAAGGTAGGCGCATGCCACCATTCTACACTAAGGCTGTTTCCCAAACCGATACCTATTTCGTAATTATTGACTTATTTGCGGCCATCTTAAATAAGTAAGTTAAAATGGTCCCAATTGATTTGAGTTACTTATTTTGACAGCGTCGTCAAAACAACAGAAATTAACAAAATATTTGTTTGTTAATCATTTACTCTTAAATATAAGATATTATTGGAAAAATGAACATAGGAAAACAGATAATTCTTTAAAATTGTTTAGTAAATAAAAATATAAAATTATGTTTAAAATTACTTGATGGTGACGAAGAATTATTTAATTTAATGGAGGAACGTGAAATGAGGAAGGTAAATGTTTGTTAAAATAAAGTTTAAAATACCATTATTGAAAATACAAAAATTACAGGGCTTAAAATATTGCTCCGATAAGTAAAGCTTCATGTTTGATGTTATTTTAAATAAAAATGGAATTTTTTCGATTTAACTTATACCCCAAACAGATTAGCGGCGCTCTAAAAATGTGTGTGTATATTCTAAAAAGTTACAAATTTTTTTTGTTGTTGTATTATGTTTAGTAATTTTTTATAATATAACACGAGAGAGATGGAAAAATGTATCTTTTTAGTGTAGAACGCGTGTCGAAAAACCCGAAGTCTTTTGGCATGCGCCCACTAAATTAATATATGAGGTGGGGAAATACGCCAAAAACTGATTAAACATATTCGTACAGTATAGTTAGCGCCGCTTTTTAGGGGTTACATCATGCGATTTTGAATTTGGAAACATTCCTAGTGGATTTTTTGTTGGGAATTTCCAGCAGCTGTAAGGCCCTTTCCGAAAGTTATACTCATTTATTATAGACATATTTATTTAAATAAGTATATGTTGGCGAGGTAACTTAAAATAAGTAAGAACAAAAAACAAAAAACTTTCCACACTTTTGCCCTCACAATGTTATTCCTTCAGGTGACCTTGGAAGTTGAGGTTTTGAGCTCAAAATGACCTTAAAGATGAGATTCAAGGTCACATCCAAGCTCGGCATTAAATTCCTTGTAGAAAATTACTTAAGATTTAACCTTGTTTTTTTTGACCGAACTCCGCAAAATTTCTAGGGGTTTCCATATTTTTCCTCACTCTGTATATTAACTGTGATCGCTTTAAATGCAATATTTAGATTTAATGACTTCCAAATTTTTGGGCGCCTATGGCAATATCTAAAATCCGCCTCATATAAAACTAGAAAAATGTGGGTATAATTCCAAAAAATGTAAAATATTTCTAGAAATTGTCTACAATCCAACTTAGGGTCGGTATTTCAAAGCTCTTTAATCCGAGACTTTTGATTTATTTTGAACTCTTGAGTTTGAGCTTTGATTTCGGGTTTTTAATCAAAGTATATTTGCTTAAACTGTGATTAATTTAACCAGCTATTTTGCACTGGTTAACTATAAAGTTAAACTGACGTTTTCAAAAAATAATTCGTCATTATACCAACCTGTTTATTGCAGCAGGAAAATTATAATAATCTAGTTAATCAAAGGGAGAATGAAAATTTGTTGGGGTTAGCTAAACATAATTTAACCGCGCCAATTGAAATAACGGCTCTTAGGTTGTTTTTATATTCAGATTTGAAGTAGATATAGAACAACAAAGAAGTGTACGATAAAAAACCAAAGAGAATCTGACAAAAGCAGGAAAACAAAGTGAAGTTTTAATTATTCGTTGAAAAAAGACCGATCCTGAAGCGGCAACTAAAGCGATATTTGATGGGATAACAACACAAAACGCAACAATGCGATAAATGTCATATCTGATATTAGAGCGACATGTTATGAAATATGAATAATATATATTCAGTCACGTTTCGCAAAAAGTGGATATGCAGTTTAATAGCCATAATAATGCGAATATATTGAAGGCTAGTTTGACGAACGGCAAGCTGAAAACTGATATTGTTCCTAAGAGAAATGTGCCTAAATAAATTTTGTCTTATAACAGATGCCATGAGACATGAAACATTAAAAACTAAAACTGGATATTTAACGGAACAAAGCGAAAAGTGAATTAATGAAATGAGAAATGTTTAGAAGTTGCGTGTTCTAATCTAAAAATTGTACGAGAAAATATGAGGTTTAAGACGTGTTTAACAGTAGAGATACGGGCTTACGTCAGAAACTAAAATATCTAGATGGCTGCAGTTTGATCTGTCAGGCTATGCCTTTACAGGTTTAACACTTTAAATTGAACCTTTTTCACTTAATATTCAACATTTTATACTACAAATGGAAACCTTTCACAATTCAAATTGCACCTTGTACAGTTCAAATTCAATTTTGTGCAAATTATGTATATTTATCAAAACCAATTTTATTTCTTAATTAAGTTTTATTCACGTCTGATGATTGTTAGATAATTTAAATTTATTTGAAGATTATATTCCCAAAAAATGTAAGAGAATTTAATCATGTTTCGAACTCACAAGTCTATGATTATTCAAAAATCATTCCTTCCATCAGGCCATGGTCACTTAGACTGATTGTACCTGAACTTACGTTCTATATATGGAGAATGTACTGTGTACAGGTTGTATTATATTGTACTAATATAACCAAATCCCCTTAAAAATTAAACTTCGTCACTATCACACAGCTCTATTCCTATGTAAGCTAATTTTAACAAATAACAATTTTTTACTTTAATTTGAATTAACTAGTTAATCCGTGTAATTTCTCTTTTGTAAGGGAATTTGGCTGTATTAGTGCAATTCGCTAATACAATTCGACAGTAGATTCTATATTGTGGTACAATCGAGGTTACAATCAATAAAAGTAAAAATTTGTTAGATAAAGTTCCGGAATATAGATCAGGACGAAGCTTGGTCGTTTCTTAACCAATTTTGACGAAATTTGGCATGTGCGATGGACATGGCATTCTAAAATGATTTGTAATGAAGTTCTAGGATATGGACCTTCAGGAAGGAACTTCCGACATGTATGATGGAAATGAGATTCTAAAATTGTTTTATAGGAATTTCTAGAATATGATCCATAAAGATGAAAGTTTAAATGAAATTATAAAATATGGCTGATCAGAATGGAACTTGGCTGTCGCCTAACCAATTACATTGAAGTACAGCGACAATATTCGAACTCAGAACTGTTTGACCATTTTTCACAACAAAATAAAAAAATCATTTTACAAAACCATTTCCATCGCACAAGTCGAATTTGACAATAATTAGTTAAAAACCAGCCAAATTCCATTCCGATCATCCATATTTGAGAACTTCATCTAACAATCATTTTTGAGCTTATCGCACTTATCGAATTTCATTGTTATCGGTTAAGAAATGGTCGTGTTCCATTTTCATTGCGGAAATATTCCAAAATGAATTTCATAATAATTGGTCAACAAACGGCCTAATTCGATCCTGATCCCATATTTCAGAACTTAACCTAAAGCTATCGCTAATGGTCTAATGTCACGTTGCTCTGGGTAATCCAAGAAAATTTGATTTTCCAAAAATCATTAGAAAATTTGTATAAAATCAGCCTCTAAAGTGTTATTCCATGTATTGTTTAATGATTATTCTAATGATTTGAAATCAATTTTTCCCAGATTTCCAACATGAAATTGTTACTGAATTTTTTCTTGCGATAGCTTGACATAACACTCTAGAGGCTGATCTTATACCAATTTTTAATATTTTTTTGGATTTCGCGAATTTTCCTCAATTTTCCACGAGAAACTGGACGCTGGTTTTGCCACTTCAGAATGTTGATAAAAGTCTTTAATGATATCCATGCATCCATTAAAATAGCTATACACTATCGAATGAGTACGACTTAATTTTCTATTTTCGGCTGGGATAACCAAATCTACATTACCGATTCGTTATTTTTGGATGGGTTCTGCATTATCCACTTTTTACTTTCGGCTGAAAACTTTTGACTAACTTGAACAGTATCTTCAAATGAACCACCAAGAAATTCTATCAAGCTTAGCAAGCTTGATAGAATTTCGATGCAAGACGTGGTGAATACAATATTTGTTATTGAAAATTCATTTGCATTTAGATCAAGTAAAGTTCAATGAAATCGTAATAAATTAAAGCAACATTTAAGAAAGTTCCACAGACACAGTGGCCAGGAATATAAAGATTGTAGAGGCAATAAAAAGGAATGCAGATATGTCAAATCAGCTGGTTGTGGGAAGAGTATGACATGTATTTTCAGTGTACGAAATTGATCAATAAAAGTGAACGAGTCAGTCTAGGACCAATTCTCCCGAAAAAACTCAACCGTGATTTTCTAGTGAAACACGTCATTTCAGTCGAAAATTTAAATTGCTTACACCAAAGTCGAGCTAGTAGTTTCAAATATTATTTCGAAATTAAAAATCAAATTCATTCGGGAGGGTCATGAATAATTTTTGAATATACCAAATATTAATAAAGGAAGAATTTACTACTTTTTTAAGCACAATCAAATGTGTCCAACTTGAAAACACCCGTTAAAGGAAAATTTCCAAAAAATGCTAGACTCGGACATAAATACAGTATGCGGGCACATATAAATTAATTTCCACCCGTTGGCTCACATTATTTCAGAGCTTCATCAACGAAAATCTATTTGGATCCAGTTTTAAATGTCACGCATGTCGCTCACTAGTACCACCTTTTCAAACATAAGTATTCTGATACCTTAGTAATGCTGTGGAAATTTAACGAAATTTTCAATTCAAAATTTAATTTAAGGTTCCATTGGCTTAAAACAGATTTATGTGACAAGTGTGAGCTACTGAAAATGATTCCTAATCATATTGAATCTTAATTAATTGAAAATGAAACCAAGTCGTGTGACAATGAAACATCAGGCGAAATTGGAAACGGATAGTGATACTAATATGCCAGCATAACAAAACGGTTAAAATGTTCAGCGCTATTTGAAGCATAAATTTGTTTTATATACTAAATAGTTGAACTTATACCAATTGTATATGTAGAGCTACCAGTAAAAAAGCAAAAGTTTGTTATGCCACAAATGCAGCAATCCAATTAGACAAAGAATCCTAGACAAGCATAGTACGAAAATGGTTCAGCCAACGTGTCGTACAAGTTGTGCCAGTCTGTTAATGGACGTAAAAATACTGCCCAAAATAAAAAAAAAATACAAGTAATTTGCCGAAAGTAGCATCGCTGGTAACATTCGCTAAAATTAATGACATGCTCAAGTTGACCAGCAACAATAGAAACGTTCTTTAGCAGGCATTCCCAATGTAAGCAGAAAACTCAATAACGAAAAAATTAAATATTTGAAATAAATGCTAGAGAACTCGATTGACTTACTAAAGTTACAACTGAATTAACAACAGAAAATGTACCTGTTCATTTTTGTTTGAATCTAGGACAAGTGTATTCTTGCTACGAAGAATAAAACGTATAGTTGCGCTCTTATATGACAACTTAGAGTATAAGACACTTTGGTGGCCGCATCCTAGGATTTCGTCAAGAAAATTTAAAAATCTCTTATTCTTATACTCGATTTATTATTCGAAAGCATATCAAATAATGGTTTTCTACCGATTCCTGAATTCCTAGAAAATTATATGATTTTACCTAGAGATCATAAGAATTAATCCTGCTATAAAAAAAATTTAAATTTGTTCCGTAAAAGTAAATAAATTTAAATATATACACAAATAAAAAAACTTAAGACACACTTAGGACAACTAAGGAAAATTAAAGACAACTCAAAGCCACTTAGGACAAATTTCACGTACTATTTTCACAAGGTTTTGCAGAATTAAAAAAAAATTTAATGTTTTATTTATCCAGTCAGTAATTTTAATTATTTTTAGCGGAAACTAGTGGCTTTAAACAAAGTTCAATACAAAATTTTAGTAGTAGACTTTTGAAATTACAAATAAGAAAAGAGCAAACTTCAGCCTTAGCAATCCGAATGAATTTGAATAAAGACACGAACGGTAGTTATTCCATATCTAAGGACCTAGTTTTAAGTGCTTTTAACCGAATCCTGTCAAAAGTCGAAAAGATGCGACATATAGTGGATAAAGACTTGAGCTTGTCCCATCAGGTCAAGATGAGTTCTAAGACGGCCACGGCCAGTGATCATAGCGACCAAAATTCATGACAGATTTTTCCATAAAGACAAAGCAAACATAACAAACCTACAGCTGGGCTTACTAATATAGTGTTGACCACACGACAGCTGGATGCATCTAGCCATCTTAGCCAGAATTCTCTGATCAATTGACCACAATAGTCAACAATCCTTGACCAATTTGGAAATAGCAAGAGGATTCTTCATAGCGAGTTGGGCACAAGCTTACCCTCTGTGCGCACAATAATATTTGTATAATTGTCAGTAAATTTTAAAGGATCAAACACAAAATATACGAGAGCAATAACTCTGCTTGAAACACAGTGCAGTGCGCCGAAACTAATCTGTGATAAAGCGAGCGTCAATAGGTACCAAACCCAGTATCACATTCTAGAGAGCCATCGAAGAAAAATTGACTAATGACTCAGTCACTCAGTTAGGAAAGTCCGGTGAAAATCATAAATACCTTGAATGAGAAACCACCGAGAAAGATATATGGGGTGTAAGAATTGAAAATTTTCCTATGGCCCACAATTGATCAGAGAGAGAAGTTTACTATTTTTTCCAAAATTAAATGAAAATAAAATCTGAAAATCAAAAGCATTGGAAGGCGTAATATTTCTGTTACACGATTCTGTTTAAGTTTTGATTTCTTATGTGTACTTTACTAATAAAGTTTCTTATAAGCTTCTTGTAATTTCTGACATAAACATTCATGACTTAACGAAAAATATACTAAATGACTTTATCCTGCGCCCTGAACAAAGCTCATCTAATAAATCGTCACGTAATTCATCATGAAGCAATAGATAAGTTTATCGAATACATTCTGCTAGGCTTTGAATTTGGACATTAACGTATTTAATTTGAGTAAGTACAATTTTTTTCGGTTCGGAAATTTGGCTCCGACGGTTGAGTTTTTATGCAATATTATTTCATTTGTATTAGAAAAATATTTAAATTCAGAATAGATTCAAATAATTTTCAAGTTCGATATAACAGTTGTTAAAAATTATATTCGCGACTGGTGATTCATTTTAGCTATCAAATTTACTTTTTGACCCCCACTTTTTATTATAATGAAAATCGAAAATCTGGAGGTTTACTTTTCTCTATAGATCTAATATAACTAAATATTCCTTAATATTTAGTTTAGGTTAAGTTACCCAAAATTCCTAGGAAAAAGTACTGATTCATTTTTCCTCATTGGTGAATGTTTAAATTTTCAAATTCCGTAGTTTTAAATTGGTCTGGAAATACCAACAAATGTACATTAAAAATTTTGGTCATACTTATTAAAATTTGGCAAAAGTTCAAATTTCCAAAATTGATTGGGCTTTACAAAGGTATTAAGAGAACTTTAGCATTGTATACGAATGTGTTAAACAATGCAAGTTGAGGATCTTCCATTTTCAACATTCTCAATGGAATTTAAATTTATTTAAAAGAGAGACTGAGGCAGGCTCCTAATTTATCTGGTGAATTAATATTTGTGATGGTTTTAATTTTTGTGGCGACATAAACTTAATCATTTTGAAAATAGTTGTACACAGAGTCCGATCCTTTAATATAGTGAACACTAAGTATCGGTCTATATTTGGCAGTTAAATAAAATAAAACACATTTCTAATTTAAACGTTAACCGAAATTCTGACATCTGGCGTCAAAATTGATCAAATTCATTTCAAAATTAGTGTGGCTCTCTATTAAATCATTTATATTCACACTAACCGGAGAATGGATTGATTAAGGCAATGAAGAGGTTTCAAAATAAAACAAATCTACGCTCCACTTTATAATGGTAAATTTTCTAGTTCCTGTTTTGAAAGAAAAATGTATTAATATTCTGATTTGCATCAGTTTTGTGACACACACACATAAAATTTACATTACATATTATACATTTTCATAAATGAATTACATACAAAATTGGCTTCTAAAAATAATACTATAATTGAAGGTGAAGGTTGCAGGTGAAGTTTGATAACCGATAAGTAGAGAGGGCTAACAATATTTTTGTGCGACCCTCAAAGGCTGAGATTTTTATTTGACAAATGTCACTTTATACATAAAATAAGTGTACGTAGATGTGTATTACAATATTTTCGCAATTAGTTTTTATGAAAATACAAAGATGCCAATCTGTGTACCTACGAGTATCTGTACGATAGCTTTTAAATCATTAAACTACTCTGTTGACATTGGAAAATTTGTTCTAATAAAAAAGCGCGAAAATATCGTTAAGCCCAAAAATTCAAGAAATCCTACTGAATACAATGGTACAGTAAGATCTACTACATACCTTTCTTTGCGATACTTGGTAATAACCATCACATTCCTCAAACATTTTTTTTTGTAACAGGGAAATTGTTAAAATAAAAATTTCAGCCGTATTACAGTAATGTAATAGCATTTTATGACCCAGCAAGTAGCCTACAAAATGTCAATCGTTTCAATTGTATTTTTAACTTATTAAGTCACATACGGCAATAATTCCTGGTTCAATTTTAAATTAGTTATCATCGTTCTTATTGGATTTTGCTGAAAGTGTAATATTGGTTGCTACTGTTGTCAGATTTTTGGTCAATTAGTCATAAACCTCACACCACCGCCGCTTGATCGTTAAATAATGTTTATTTGGAAGCTAGCAGTTTTGTTTAAGAGTTAGTTGAAATGAAAAATAAAACCTGAGCTTATACCGTCGCAAAACACTAACATTAACCCGAACTAAAATCTTAACTTATTGAATTTTGACAAAATGTCTTTAAAATTAAAACTTTACCTGTAGCCAATCTAAATATTCCAATTAAAATTTAAGATATTCATTAAATTAATAAAGAAATATTTATTAATTTTATAAATATATATGGATCTATGTGAAAACGATGTATAAAATATCTGGTCTATTCAGTTCATATAGTTGGCAGAGATTCCCTTCCGATTTAGTATCTCAGATCGCTCAATTGTCTTCCAATAAAAAATGTACTTGTTGGTAAAATAACCTATGGCTTAGACATTTCCAAATTCATTTATGTCGTATTGGTATAAACCTTGCATACAGGAATAGCCTAACGAATGAATTTTCTCACAATCGTTTATTATGCTTGTCAGTGGCAAGAACGGAACCATCGGAACCATTGCTTAAACATTCAACAACTAAGTAAATATGAAAGTTAAAAAAAAAATCGAATTAAACGTTAAACACTTTGCTTCTTATTATTATTAGTGAATGAAATATTAGCCTTATTCGATACCGGATTAAGTTGTTCTTACGATAAATGAAAATGAAACATTGACCTGTTAGAGCGGATGCCAAAATAAAATGATTAAGAAAAAAATGTCTTGGATCAAAATCTTTTCAGTTTTCAATAATATGAACACCTCGACTATAGGCATCAAAATTAATATGTATAATTAATAGGAATCGCATCATATTGATGACTTATTTATTAAAAAGCTTAACTGAAATTAGATTACCTACTTGCAGAGTATGTAAATCCGCATTTAGTTATTTATTGGTCACGGTATAATAAAATGTAAGACCGGGTTACAAAAAATGTTTAAATGCGTTGAAATAAAAAACGACCATTAATTTTCAATAAAATAAATAATTTCTAAAATGGAAATCAATCTGTTAAACCAAATTAAATTAAAAGTTGATGATTAAAAATCCATTAAGCTGCTTTCATTTGGAATCTAAATTGTAAACTATAAATTGAACTACTTTACGTATTTACATAGAAATAGTTTGACAAAATAATTCACAACCTAGTTTTTATCCGGGTAATGGATCCATTTTTCTAGACTATTCCTTTTGGCCAGAATCACAACGTACCGTACGTTCCGTAGATTCGTTGTATTTCACCGTCGGCGGGAAAAGTCCACCCGCATATACTTATTCCTTTAATAACATATAATGTGTATCCGACGGTTAAATCATAGTTACAGTTGAGTAGCTAAATTATCGGCAGTTCCTATATAATAAACAGAATTTTCTGTTGTTCATTTATATGATGAACAAACATCGCGCGTGCTTGTTTGTTTTTTTTTTTATAAGGTGTGAATCTATGTGTAATTAAATATAATTATAATTACTATTTTTTTTATTAATTAAACTTTACTATTATTACTGGCTCGTAATAATAAAACAATTCATTATAATTTACATTATAAGTACGTTATATGAGCAAAGAAAAAAAAAGCTATTCACATACACAAACAGATATACGCGGTGATAACCTTTCGGCGCGGACTTTTGCCTTTTTATTTATACAAATTTTTATTATTTTTAATTTTAATAAAATGTAATTTAATCAGTATATTGATGTGTTTTAATACATTGTAATACAAAAAAAAAAAAAATTAATTTCCAAATAAAAATCAATAAAATTTAATTACAGTTTTAGTTCACGCTAAAACCGTGTTAAAACAATGAGGTCGCTACCATCCAGCATTATATTTTGTTTCGTACCAATTTTATAGATTTGTCTCGACAAAAAATCCTTTTTTTTTTTTGTTGGGTACACAGAAAAATGTATAATAAATTTACGTGGGTGGTAATATTTCATCTCATTTTGGCATATTTTAAATATGGTTGAAATTTATATAATTGTTTTGTTCTTTTTTATGATTAGTTTGGGTCACGCCTATTTGGATTATAATAAAAATTTTTGTGTTTATATAGTGTGGACCTTGTTTAACTCGGATAGATTTATATAGCTGATCTATTTTGTCGTCCGTACTTTTAGGTGAAGGCGGGGCTCAAAATAAATGTTAATTTGATTTTATTTTAAAATGTAAGGCGGATCCGTTTATAAACAAAATGCAAGTAAAACAAACAAGAAAAAAAGAAAACCAAATTGCATACACAAATCGAATCTTGAAGCAGGAATATGTTGTCATATTATTGCGGAAAAGTTGTACATTTTAGTTATTTTTATTTTTTGTTTTCATTATGAGGAAGTTTACATTTTTTTTTTTTTGTATTTATTGGCTGTATATTTACGGAAAAACTAAATTTTTATTTTACGTGCATTGTATTTTTAATTTTGGAAAAATATAAATTTTTATTGTTTTAATCTTAATATTTCGTTTTTGTTTTAAGTCGCATTTTCAGAGCATTTAAAATTATTTTGCTTTAGTTCTGTACCAAATTAAGTTTTACTTGGTGTTCCAAGGCACAGAGATATTTTATGTATGTGTACATCTAATAACATATAGAATGCGGAAATTGTTTTTGAGTTTTGTTAGTGTGTTCTTTTTTTTTGGTACATTTTCCTCGTTATCTACTCCAATATAATAAACAGCAACACCAAAAACTGTATATATGCAAATTAGAAAGATACAATAGAAATTTGTTACCTTTTTATTATTGGTATCATTTTGGTTCTAACTTTTGTTCTTTATAAATGAGGATTTCTAAACATTTTTTTTTTTTTTTTTTGGTGAGTGGTGTGCATACATAGATACCATATATAGTTGCGAGAGACAGACAAATTTAAATAGGAATGATATTGTTTGCTTAAAAAAAAAATAAAATAAAAAAATAAAATAAAATAAACGAATATAAAATGAATTCAATTTTAATTTTTGAATGAACACACAACGAAAAACTAAATTTATACCGTCGGAATTAGATTGGGTTCTTATGGTGTATACACATACCAAATCAGTTGTGTTCAACTATTTCTATATATACATATACACATTTTTGGATGACGCGAATGCAGATTAGGTTGAATAGACCTGATAAAACATGTATTGCGAATTGGGAAAATTCTGTACGAAGATTTTAATACAAATTTTCAATTTAAATTTTTATTAATTCTCATTTGAGATATAAACGAAATATATTATTTACAAAATAAGCGAAGAAATCAAAATAATTTTATTTTTAAAATTTAAAGATTATTAGTGTAGATTTCGTTTGGTGGATATTATAAGAACAATTTCTTTTACTTATACTGAGTGTTGATTATATCGTGGTATTTTGATTTTAACGCTAAACCGAGTTTTATTGGTTTGGGGTTAAATTAGGCTTTAATATTATTATATCGAGAATGTTGCTGATTTTAATCGTATATAATCCACTTTACACCGAATCGCAAAATACATAAGTATAAGCACGTGATTTTTTGTTGTACCTGCTTACGTATATATAGAGAAGATATTATTATGTAAATATCGAGTGTATTAAAATATTTATTTTTGTTAAAAAAAAAAAAAATTTAAGTAGATTAAATAAAACTGCATTATCTGTTTATTGAGAAAATTGTGTATGTTAACACAGGGTTTGGAATGAATCCAATTATTGCACGTGTTATTGCTCTTTGTGCTGATTGGTTTATTTAAATGGTTTTGTTGATCGTTCAAAATGTGTTTGTAGGTATCAAAGAATTACGTGATAAATGATGGTCAAAGTGAATGGTTCACACATGATTTTATATTTGGTGATGTCTCATATCTATATTTATTTTAATAAATGCATCTTTCTTTGCTTCAATACTGCAACTTCTGTTTGTTAATTATTTTATTATTATTCAAAAATAAAACAGGTGTGATACCTTTGCTATTCGGTTGTATTGAGTTTACAAAAATGCAGAAAAACACACAAAAGTCCAATATATATAGGTACTCCTGTGTCTCAACAAATCAAAAACAATGTAGACTACATTTTCCACATATTTTAAATAAACTGCGAATTAGAAAGCTTTGCTATCTCAGGGCTGCACACCTAAAACGCCTCGTTTCATCAGTGGGCAAACCACAAGCAACAATTTTCGCCAGTCTGATTTAATGGAGAGCTACTTCTACTAAAAGCTATCGATTCCAAGGCACTCGTTTGTGGTCTTATCCTTTGGCAGTTTTTCCTTTTTAGGTTTGGTTAGGTTATATTACATTTCGTATTTTCTTAGGTTTACAGTGATCTTACATTGATATTGACTTATGACTATGATTTCTTGAGGGTGCTATTTTAGGTATAACTTTATTTATTTTTAATAATAACATCAATCAGTTCTTATTATTATGACAATTATCTTTGAGCTAATATAATAATAAAAGAATAATAATGATAACTAATTGACTATCCTCTATGGTCGCCATTGCAAGTTTTGAAGAAGTTTTTTATTGATATCCTATCAAAAACTTTGCTCTTTAGGTAATAGTATATTGACGGGTCGTCATCATCATTTGATTTCCTTTTAAGTTTATTTTGATGATTTTTATTTCTAATCATGTATTTTTCAAGCATAACCTCTATATGCTCATATATATCTTCAATTTTTGTACCACAGTATAACTCCCTATTACTATAATAACTCAGCGAGCCTTACAATATTTTATGATGTTTGCCCGTGATTGATCTCATTACTTTTTTTTAGCTTCTTTCCATTATTGCTGGCAAAGTATGAGTTATTTAGGCAGTTATTAATAATTATGTTATTGCTCTTTGGTAGGTGAACGGAAGTTTTTTGATTGTGAAGTTACTAATGCCATCGGGACCGGAGGATTTTTTTGGATTGATTCCTCTTATAATGTCTGTAATGACTGTGTAATTTGTTAAGACTTCAGCTAAAGGGGAGCTGGCTGGGTTATTCTGAGAAAACACAGCTATATGGCATATTTGTGAGTTCTCAATCTCTCGTATGGATTCGTTTGTTGTATTTATTATTGAAGCATTACCAACGTCGTCGTTTAGTGTCTTGTAGTAGCTTGCGAATGGCATTGCAATTTCTTCAGCGTTGGTAGAGTAAGATTGACCTATTTTGTTTTTATCAGGGACTACTAGATGTTTCCAGCCTGTCAGTCGATTTATTTCTTTGAATATATTTCAATCCGATTTTATGTTTTGTATTTTAAGTTTAAACTTCGTGTTAAGGTGATTGTTTATGTTTGATTAATAAGTTTAGCGAGGCAATTAATTTGTGGTGTCAGTTTCGCGAACTAAACTTTTCTTTAATTTGTGTCTTTCTTAAAATAGATTTTCTAGGCACCGAGGTAGGTTTGAGTATTTATTTAAAGATGGACTGACAGAGTTGATTATGTCAATGTAGTTGTCGGTGTTGTTTTTGCTTAGGTTTCGGTTCTCTGTTATGTGATTTCTGCTAAGTTTTACATTTGCTATTTGATGGAAATAGTTCCAGTCGGTGTCTTTGTAATTGTTGAAAGTCGGAGGGACTTTGGTTAGGAATTGTATTTCTTTGCGCGGTTTGATGGTTAGTTCTATTGCCATGTGATCGGAAAAATTAGTCTTATTTTTATAATGAAATTTTGCAATATTTGTGACGCTAAGCTCGTGGAGATTTAAAAGTAATCGAGGAAAGAGTTTAACCTCGGGATTGTTGTCAGGATTGGAACAATGCGAGTGAAGTTGTTTAAGAATTGCAACCAGTTGAGTGCACAGGCCGTGATATTATCTGATGAGTCCCAATCTTTATTCCTAGTGTTACAGTCTACTCCGATTATGAATGAATCGTATCCGGTCGCTTTGTTAGTTTAGGTGTTTAGGTCTCTATTTAATTGTAAGAAGTCAGTTGCGTATGGGATATATACAAATATCAAAATTTTCCCTAGGTCAACCTTGATAATTTCGGTCGCGGTGCATTCTATCCTGCTTTTTTCCTTTCTTACTTAAACTCTGATTACCTACTTAGTTCAAGAAACCTGGTTATAATCTAGAATATTTTTTTAAACCTTGAAAATTTGTAACCAACTTAAACTAATTCATTCATTTTCTGTAGACACGAAACGGCTACGGCAAAATCTTCGGATAACACGAAAAAATATTTTGGTAATACAATTCTCTAGCACGGATAACACGAACAAAATATTTATTGTTTTCAATTGATTTGTATTTTACATAAGTTAAAATCATAAAGTCAATAGATGGATTAAGAAAAACCTTAATAGTACAATTTTGAAAAATCGCGAAAAAAATTATTACAGCGTTTAAAAACAGTAAATTTAACTAAACATGAAGACTTCAAAGCTGCTTTGCTTGTGTGCAGTTTAAGAAAGCCAATCTGAAAATGCCACAATATCTGGAAGGTTGTCATGTTTCGAAAGATATGACATCAGTTTGGCTCGAAACTACTCTGCCTGCAATCCTACGAGAATATAATCCACGTGATGTTTTTAATGCTGATGAAACGGGCATTTTTTCGCAAAAACATTGGCGTTCAAAGGTGAGCAATGTTCTGGCGGAAAAAAGCCGAGAGAACGTTTAACAGCAATGGTAGCTTGCAATTTCGATGGATCAGAAAAACTTCCACTTTTTGTAATCGGGAAAAGTCTCAAGCCGCGTTGTTTGAAGAACATAAAAAAGCTGCCTGTAGAGTATACTGCTAATATAAAAACTTGGATGACGACAAATTTATTTACGAGCTGCTATTTGCGAGAAGAGCAAAGGTTCACTAATTATTGACAATTGTCCTGCACGTGGAAATGAAAACTTACAGGCATTAAAGCTCATATTTTTTTGCATAGAATACTAAAAGTGTACTACAGCCATGTGATCAAAGAATTATTCAAAATTTTAAATTTTTACAATCGAATCGAAAGAAGAATTTAATGTTAATGTTTTAGATGCATTACATATGATGCGTGCTGCCAGGAATCTTGTAACGCCACAAACAATGCTAATTGCTGTAAACTTGCCGGATTTTCAAGACTGAATCCTTTAGCAGGAGTGAAAATTGAAGCCCAAAATATCGGCCAATATTTACGGATATGTCCGAATTTATCTAGTCGATTTGCAAACATGTGTATCTTCGGATGTATTTTTGAACTTGGACAATAATCTGTGCACTGCACCGAGTAGAAGCAACGAGTGATGAAAGCGATGATAATTGAATCGACAATAATACTTTTTCCATTCCCAGTACCGTGGAAATGCGAAAAATGTTACAAAGCAAGCGTCGATATTTAGACGTAAAACCTAACTCGTTGCTCCTGCTGGTGGAGCTGATTAATTAAAGTTAATTAGTAATTTAGAACCGAAATGATTTCGGATTATTTTTCAAAGAAATAGTTTTTATAAACACGTGATAAATTGACTTGTACTTATGTAATGTACTAACAAATTAACTGTTTAAATACAATATTTTTATGTGGTATAGCATTAATATAACTTAAAAATAGAATTTTTTTTTGGTATAGTCCGTTTAACATGAAACTCCGTTAACACGAAAATATATGTTGGTTCCCAGCATTCCGTGTTAAGCGAGTTCCACTGTACAAGAAATATTCTTGAATGAGACTAGTGTGACGTTTATGACAAAAAAATTTGACGAAATATAAAAACGCTTTAGAGTAACTTAATGTAAAACCCAAAAATTGCCGAACAAACAAAAAGAAACGCAGATCAGAGTACACCATCATAAACGTATGGAGATGGCAATATGCAGATCTGAGTATATGTCATCATACTGCATTTACTGTGGTTTGTTTTGGGTGAGACAAAATATTTGCGCGAACCGTGTGACGGCCGTTAAGAGACCAAGCTGCATCAATTTTTTGGTAGAGCATGTTTAAACAATTTATAAAAACGGTTTGACTTGCATGAAAATATAGTGAAATTCACTTGTAACGCCCTCGGATATAACGACATTTCACTTATAACGAAAATTAGAATTGATTTACTCGTATAACTAAAATTCAAATATTACAACATTCGGTTTAACGGATTCTCAATAAAGTAATAAGTGAATTTCACTATATTTTTTGTGATCCAAGACATCCCTTAGGGACATACATTATCATAACACAGATAGTTCCACGTAGCCATCTCTACAATTGCCCGTAAACGGCCGTGAAATGCCTAAGTACTGCGTTTTTTTACTAGAGCGGTTTTGAAAAATTCGTAAAAACGATTTGACCGAAAAACATCCCCAAAGGATACACACAATATTGTGTAGGCTTAAAATTTTATCTCCCATTTATATTAACGTGAAGTTTAAAACAATTAACAAAATATGTGAGTGTGTTAGGTAAAAGTGTAACAATAGACAAAAAAAACCTACAACTGTTACAAAAATCATATACATAATGAAAATATAATCATTTCGGATTCATCTGAACATCCATCGTATGTGAATGATTAAAACCATACTAATAGTTCTTCAAGATTGTTGATACCTTCTTTTAATCAGGGCATTATCGGGACGGGGCAGCCTGTGGATATATTGTATCCACCTGTTGTACAGGATAAAATGTATATCTGTATGTTAGTAGGTTCCATCCCTCGGTGAAAAAGGAGGCTGTACAAACTTATATTTGCTCGAAAATATTGGACTGCAATGCTGACCAGGTGAATTGTAAATCACTGCTAGCTAAGGATCGTGCTGCGGATAACGCACTTACTTTCGTTTCTTTAAAAATTGGTTTGACTCAAGAACATTACAATAAATTAAATAATTCAGACATGTGGCCTCCAGGTATACTGATACGACCTTTTATGAGTCATCCGCGGAAATCAAAAAACGTGTTTGGTGTCCGGCTCGATCAGCACCTCTGTTAAATTCTACTATAAATTCTACTATCTTATCATCACCACATCAAGAAAATTCAGATACTCAAAGATTAAACATTTATTATCATAACGCAAGCGGTATTCGCTCTAAATCAATCTTCACTTGAGGATGAACATTAAGTATTCTGTATAGCGGAGTCTTGGCTAACATCTAATTTTAAGACGGAAGAATATTTTCCGGCATCGTACATTGTTCATCGTCGAGACAGGCATCTTCTTAAAGACACATATGAGAAAGGTGGAGGTGTGCTAATTGCTGTTGCGGATAAATTTTCATCTGTACCTTTAATATTGACGGATTGCGACTTGGATATAATCGCAGTAAGAATCAAATATCATGCGTTTTCACTAATCGTTTGTGTCATGTATATTCCATGCGATTCAAATTTTGGGATTTATGATAAAGTCATTGATATTATCAAGTCTAGCATAGCACCCATTATACAACCAGAGGATCGTTTATGTATATTGGGTGATTTCAATTTACCAAATGTTAATTCGCTTCGAGTTGATGATTTTTTAACTCCGTTGAACTTGAATGCGAATTATGATAACTTCATATGACCGGTTTACTTTCAATGGGTCTCAAACAATGTATATGGACGTCAAAAACAAGTGTGGGAATGTTTTGGATCTGGTATTTTTGCCGTTGGATTAAGAAGTTATTGTCGAGACGTGTGACGATTTAGCTGGAGCGTCGAGCATATACCACTTTACTATAAAAGTGTCACTGTCTTACGATGTATGTGAAATTTTCAAGGATGAGTTATTTGTTAAAAATTTGAATTATAAAATTGGGGACTACGATTCCTTTAATGCTTTTCTTAATAATTATGATTGGAGTGCATTTGAGTACTGGATGAACTTTATAATGTTCTAAATGTAGGAATGGTGAAATGTATTCCTAAATTTAAAAATACGCGTCAGTTGAAGGAACCGTGGTATAATAAACAGCTTATTAATCTGAAAAACCGTAAACACAAGGCTCATAAGAGATTTAAACTTTTCCCTACTCCTGATAGGTACGCTGTATTTGAATTCTTTAAAAATGAATTCAGAATATAGAATAAATTTCTTTACAACAATTACATTTTGGAGATCGAATCGAACATAAAGGATAGACTTATAGCTTCTAGAGATTCGTTGATTCCAAAAGAAAGCACTAATCGATTTAAGAGCTAATAACCGGTATCTCCCATTGTGAGGTGGCAATATGAAATCTGGATCACGACCGTTACAATGCAAGAAGCGAAGCGCATATTTTACATATTTCAGAAAACGCTTTTGAATGCTTTCGATCCTATCGAATAGTTATCCAAAAAATGCGACAAAATTAAAGCCTCGTACTCAATATGGGATCTAACAAATGCTATACATAAAGTACGAAGTGTGTACGGATCTCTAAATTCCCGGCATTGTCTTTTCAGGAAGTCTAACGATTAAAATACCAGTTAGGTGTGTAAAGTACTCCAAATTTTCAAATTTAATTAACCCGCTCGGTTAATATAACATTCCTACTTCTTATAACTGTTATAATTTTCCATTTGAAAATGTTAAGCCATTAGGAGTTTATACTACACCATTCAGGGAAATTATCGATATCAATTTTAAATTATATGGAATTAGAAATGTGGCTAATAGTTTTATAGATTTTTAAATCGTCCTCGTACATAAGAATTTCTGAGCTATAGACAGGCAACCAATCACGTTATTTAGAAAAATAATAAAAAGAAGTGCCAAGGGGTCCACCTTGCGGTACACCAGACGATGCTAAAACTTTATGGAAATGAAATGGTTAATTTTAACATACTGCCTTCGACCAGTCAAATTTAATCATATACGTTATACTGGTATTTTATTTTAATCTAATTGACAAAGTTTATTAATTAACAAATCGTGGTTTACCTTATCAAAGGCCTACTAACCTATATACAATACATCGGTTTGAAAGCCTAACTCTAGCGCCTCTGTTACATAACTATTAAAAATCGCGAGATTTGTAACCATAGATCGACCTTTTGTAGGAACCGTAAAATCGCGAGATTTGTAACCATAGATCGACCTTTTGTAGGAACCGTGTTGTGTGGTCGATATAATATTTTTAATTATAAAAAATAATCGGGCATTAACTAGACTTTAAAAAGTTTCGGGATGCCTGCAAGTAAAGAAATTCCCTTATATAAAGTCATGTTTTTGGAAAACCTAGATTTCCCTTAAAATAATAAATTAGAGTTGGACAAGAATATATGAACCAATTACTTTGAAAGTGGCATAAAGCTCAGTCTCTTGGAAATTGATTTCGGAAGTGATATCGGGCGACATATAGGGCCATCCAATTTGACGATAAGTTTTAAATTTGCCGCCATTTATATTTTTTATATTAGAGTGCCATTTGTTATTTAACATATTTAACAAATAGCCAGTAAAAACATTCCGGTTATTAAAAATTGAGAGATACACGATCGAATATTGCGTATTTGTTGTTAAAAAATATTTTAATTTTGGTGAAAGTTATGAAGATGTTGTAAAAAATTTAGTACAGCATATGTAAGATAAAATTGTCCTTCAATTGTGGCCATTCGAAAAATTGTAGCAAAATTTGTGAAAACTAATTCGGTTAAAAGTGAGAAAAGCAAAATATACCATCGTAGGGGTCGGGTCGTTCAGAAAAAAATATTGTTGCTGTATGTCCTGGTGTTAATGAGAATCCAAAACATTAATTAATAACTCAAAAAATAAAACCATCAGACTTTGGATTACATCGTCAATATACTAATTGGGCCAAAACTTAAAAATTCGAATTTTTTTAACAAAGACATTTTTAGCGACAAAACCAATTTTGAACTTGCGACAAAGCAAATTTTGAACTTTCGAACCACTAGGATTTCGGTTATAGTAAATGGACACCGGCTTTGGAATATGATTACATTTTTTTTGTTTCACGGATTGGAAGGTATAAGTGTCTAGAATATGTGTTTTCTTGCGATCTTGCGGCACCCCTAGATTTTTTCCTATGGGGTTATTTTAAAGGGAAAGTCTATGTCAACGATCCGCAAACAATGGATGACCTATAGGAGAATATTAATAATTGTATTCAATTTAATTGAGTCGCGGTTATGCCAGAATGTCATAGGTAGTTTTGCTTAAATAATGGTAGCTTGGAGTACATTATCAATTAAAATAAAAATGTAGATACTTATCAAATAGTTTATGTTTTTGATTAAAAATTTAAAAATTAAGCTTTAGTTGGATTACTCTTTACAACCAATAGAGTATGCATCAATGCAAAATTAGGGTACGGACTGGTAGAAAGAAGAATGTTTATATTAGTTGTATGCTATGCAGTTATCCACAAATTAAAACGATTACTTGGCATACCGTTAATCGGACTGTTCTGAATTTAGGTAAGGACATTAGAATAGCTTATTAAATTTAAAACGCTGCTAACAATTGTTTAAAATGAAAGAAATAGAAAACAAATTAAAATTTTTTTTTTCAATTACTGTTTAAGCTTACTAAAATGTACAAAATAAATTTGAAACTAAGTCAAAAAAAATATTTTTAGAAAGATTTGCTTTTAATTATGCATAAAATAAAATATAATGGGCTGAAACCTCACGAGGTAATCAGGACTCCAACCCTGAAATTTAACTCAATTCCCAAATCAATCCCTAACGGAAACTTATAGCTCAATCTTTAGCTCAACGTCCCACTCAATTTACAACTCAACCTCCAACTCAATCGCAATATCTAAATCAACCACCAAATAAATTTCGAACCGCACCCTAACGACACCGTAACTGTTAACACAACCCTTAACTTAATGGCCAGGTTAAAACTCAATTCAACACGGTCCGAAAAATTAAATGTCTACATGAGCCAACTCAAAATAAATCAAGCTAACTTAATGCTCAAATCTCAATTCAACCCCAAAATAAAGCTCAATAGATGTCACTCAACCCCTGGTCCGAAAAAATACATGCATATGAGAGGTCAACTCAGGCTAATTTCCAACTCGACCCACAACTCTCTCAAAATAAACTAGCAACTGAACCCTCACTAAACCATAACTCAATCCAAATTCAACACTCTACTCAACCAGAAGCACAATCCCTAAACCATGCCATCATTTAATTCATACCATAATACCATCATTTCTTCATTGCGTCATACCATTCAATCATTCCATTATTCCATCATTCCATCATACCATCATGCCACTATACCGCCGAACCACCATTTTACCATTATAACCATTATACCTATACACCATTACACTACTATACCATTACATCATTACTATTATAATATTACCATTATATCATTACCATTACTATTATACCATTACCATTGTACCGTTGGTCCATTATACCATTATACTTATACCGTTAAATCTGTAAATTATTATAATATTATACTATTATAATATTACAACATTATAATATTATAACATTTTAACACTCTAACATTATAACATTATAATGTTATAATGTTATAAAAACATTATAACATTAACATTAACATTAACATTAACATTAACATTAACATTAACATTAACATTAACATTAACATTAACATTAACATTAACATTAACATTAACATTAACATTAACATTAACATTAACATTAACATTAACATTAACATTAACATTAACATTAACATTAACATTAACATTAACATTAACATTAACATTAACATTAACATTAACATTAACATTAACATTAACATTAACATTAACATTAACATTAACATTAACATTAACATTAACATTAACATTAACATTAACATTAACATTAACATTAACATTAACATTAACATTAACATTAACATTAACATTAACATTAACATTAACATTAACATTAACATTAACATTAACATTAACATTAACATTAACATTAACATTAACATTAACATTAACATTAAACATTAACATTAACATTAACATTAACATTAACATTAACATTAACATTAACATTAACATTAACATTAACATTAACATTAACATTAACATTAACATTAACATTAACATTAACATTAACATTAACATTAACATTAACATTAACATTAACATTAACATTAACATTAACATTAACATTAACATTAACATTAACATTAACATTAACATTAACATTAACATTAACATTAACATTAACATTAACATTAACATTAACATTAACATTAACATTAACATTAACATTAACATTAACATTAACATTAACATTAACATTAACATTAACATTAACATTAACATTAACATTAACATTAACATTAACATTAACATTAACATTAACATTAACATTAACATTAACATTAACATTAACATTAACATTAACATTAACATTAACATTAACATTAACATTAACATTAACATTAACATTAACATTAACATTAACATTAACATTAACATTAACATTAACATTAACATTAACATTAACATTAACATTAACATTAACATTAACATTAACATTAACATTAACATTAACATAAACATAAACATAAACATAAACATAAACATATACATAAACATAAACATAAACATTAACATTAACATTAACATTAACATTAACATCAACATTAACATTAACCTTAACATTAACATTAACATTAACATTAACATTAACATTAACATTAACATTAACATTAACATTAACATTAACATTAACATTAACATTAACATTAACATTAACACACACATGATTTGAAACTGATTACAGATATTTCGAATTTGAAAACGTAAAAGGGTATAAGGACTTACGCCATTACGACTTGTGGCCACAGTTATAAACATACTTATATATATATATATATATATATATATATATATATATATATAAGATATATATATATATATGTATATATATATATATATATATATATATATATATATATATATATATATATATATATATATATATATATATATATATATATATATATATATATATATATATATATATAAGTATGTATTATTATATATATATATATATATATATATATATATATATATATATATATATATATATATATATATATATATATATATATTATATATATATATATATATATATATATATATATATATATATATATATATATATATATATATATATATATATATATATATATATATATATATATATATATATTTATATATATATATATATATATATATATGCATATACGTGTGTGTGCAGATTTCTCAACAGCTCACTAATCCGTAATCCAACCCAAACTCAACTCCAACTCAGTCTCACTTCAACCCGCAAATGGAACCCAACTCAACCCTCACCATAATGGCAAACTCAATGCCCATATCAAACATAAAACCAGCATATTTAAAACAATGGTCAACTTCCATTATATCCTAAACCAACTCCAACTCAACTCCAACTCAAATTCAACTCAATCCACAAATTGACCCCTAACTCAACCTTTCAACCTTAAACTCAACCCGCAAATTCTTTATCCAACTCAATATTTAAATCAACATATATACAAAATTAGTAAATATTCATAAAACCAAGTGTTTTTTGGTCAATTCGTGCGGCAAGTACACCACCCTCTTGATGTAGAGGTTCCAAAAGCTTTTCAATTCTCTGCCTTTACCATAGAAACAGATTGGCAAAAAAATTCAAATCGCGACAAGCGTGGGGTACGGACATCCAGACGTCAGACATTTTATTTTGTTGTTTTTTCGGACTCGGAAGTTTCAAATTGTTGAGAGTAGTGGTTTTTTACACATCAAATTTTTCTATATTTTTAACAGGACTTAAATACTTTGGTCTTTTTAGGCTGAAGTAATTTTATAATCTCAGCTTGATGTGAAATTTTCAATGTGAGTTGCAAATGTTAATTAACATTACTGAAAAGCAAATTTGACGAAGTTTTCTTCTTTTATGAAATTAGTCGGCGGCTTACCCTTTTCTAAAATTTCATCAAATTTGTTTTTTCAGTAATAATTAGCATGATTCTGCAAGCTCAGTCTGATTCCGGTCGAGTGCAGCCAGGTGGGTTTTAGAGGCACCAGTCTAAATATTTGATTTATAATCCAGTTCTGTATGATCCTCATTTGTTTTATAAAGTTGTATAAAGAGAGAAATTGTTGAGAGTTCCGCGAATTCAGTATCCATCTAACGAAAAATTAAATATTTTTCAATCATCTCAAAATGCAAAAAAACAGATTTATCTATCTGGCTAATTCCAGAATAATTATTTCTTTGAAATTTGTAAAATTTTCAAAATTTTTTTTGTAAAAAATAAAATGTGCTTCGTCATAAATAAACGAAATACCGAGTACCCACTGTTAATTTATTTGATTGGTCCAATAACAAATTCAGATGAGTTCACAATCGACAACAAATTTTAAAACATGGAGCATATATTTGTAGTTTGTACGTTGTTTTGTCTACCAATAACAGATATAATGGCAGAAATACCGTATAATAAATAACGTATAATTTCCATGTTTATTAGAGAATTCATCGCACTAACCGTAGGTAATAAGTTTTATATTTTACGTAACTGTGTTTCTGCGCAGGAAAAAGTTAAGTGGATTTTAAGGGTCATTGTCAGGTAATCGTACTGGTGTCTAAGTAATTCTGATTTTGGGGTTGTTTACATACCTTAATAATTTCGAAATTTTTCGTTATACGAGTAATTTTCAGAATTATTATCCGATTCTCAAAATTATTTGAGGAGGGCTAAGTTATTGAGTTACAAAATTTTACGATGGTTTTGAAGTTTAACATATTGCTTTGGATTAAAGAATTTCAAAACGATTTGAGGTTAACACAAAGTTGAAAATTTTGGAACGAATTTCGAAACAAAATGTGCATCCAGAAGCATGCGATTTTATCTTACGTGATATTTCAATATAATGCTTTTATCAACATTATATTTAGGGTTGATTATAAAATATCGATGATAGGAAATCTCGGTTTATATAAATTCCATCAATATCGTCTGTATAGTAAGGATGTTGGCAGAATGGAAATCATATCCGAGCTGTGTATAATGTTATAGCCGATGCCACCTTTACCAAACATATTAACACCATTAAACCCAAGGCATAGATTATGTTGGGCTTCATTAAGCGGAACTGTCAGGACCAAGGTCAGGACTTTACCGACCCGAGTACTGCAGGTTTCTCTTGTTGACACCACTGCAGGTTTCTCTTGCTTGTTCTGTTTGGAATATGCATCGCCGGTGTGTCACCTTCTTATCACTATCATTCGGATAGAATAGAGAGTGTTCAGAAGCAGTTTATTTTATACGTACTTCGATGTCTACCAGTTGAATCTGCACGAATCAATTGTATAGCGAGCTGCTTGCATAATTGAATCTTCACGCTCTATTACGTCAAATGCGTCCACGGAATGGACTGTGACTCGTGAAACTGGTATCAACTACCTAATTACGATCTTTCGGAACCAATTTTGAGAGCACCGCGTGAGTTTAATTCAATATTTGGTATTTTATTTGTTGTAATAGCAACAGTTTTCATACGGGTTGTATTTCCTTGAAGACAAATATCATTTTAAGGAGCAACAGTAATTACTAAATTATTATCAGCAATTCCCTATTTAGGAACTGATCTTGTACAAGGAATTTGATACCTTATTTAATCAATATTCAGTTACATTGAAATTGTAGGGTATACATGATTAGGAGTATCAGGATTTTTTGACCTCAGGTAAATTATATGGAACAAATATGTACATAGGTATATACATAATTTATTATTTAATTCTGAATAAATTAAATGGTTTGTTGTGAAGTAAGTTCAATTTTTTTATCGCAACAAAAATGTAGAAGTGCTTTTGTCGCAATCAATCTAACAAAAATATCACAGCATAAATATTTTGCAGACCAAAAAATTTGCGATGAAATATAATGTAACATGTTTCTCGCATGCAACTATCATCGCAAATAAAAATTCTCACTGCAAAAAATATCGCATACAAATGTTTCACCACAAATTGAATCGCTTTACATTGTGAGCAATAATTTGACTTGTAATTGGGTTTGGGGGCGGTCAGCCTTCATCCTCTATGCAATAAAAAAATTTGTTATAATTACAAGTTTATTTTTTAACATTTGTGGTACTATCAGAAGTAGAAAGAAAAACTCTTTGATCGGTGTCTGCAATTAATACACAATCCTGATATCCAAAAATTATCAAAAAATGTACATTTTACATATACAATATTTTTCGTTTGTGATATTTTTGCCTTGCGGTACGTATGCAGGTATGCACCATTTTTTTGCTGTATTAATCCTTGTGATTTAATTTTCCTTCGAAGAAAATGCTTTCGAGATTTCTATTAAGCGTTTATTTTGTCTGTAATATTTTTACTACGACGTTCTTATTGTGTTATTTTATTTTCGAAAATAAGGTAAGAAGCCAGTACTTTATATATCGAAAAATATCTCCTACGTTCATTAGGTAGGGTCAGGGCATGTAATTTTGTGAATTTTTTTTTCAAAAATCTTTTCTTCAATATTTTTTAATTTAAATCCGATTTTCTTAATTTTTTTTTTTTTTGTAATGTTGAACTTAAATTGTAATAAATTCCCGAAAATAATTAGATACTATTGTTTACTAGCCCAAAGGTCGAAAGAGCTCGTTCGACTCCAGCTGATGAAGCAGTAGCTGTTGTTTATTGTTGGATTTTATATTCATCTAACGTCGCTTCAGTCCTTGGAGTAAACCAAACATCAATTTCCACCATTCAAAGGACGTCATATTTGTTATGGCTTCTTGCATAACTGGTCCCTCAAAAGTAATTGCTATAGTCGTTGATTTTTCAGCTTCTGTTAATTTAAAATTTCGAAATTTCATTGACGGTGTAAGTGCAAAAGCTGCAAAATGACAAAGTCCTATTAAATTGCGATCATTAAATAATTTTATTTATGATATGTCAAGTTCATTTTTCATTATGGTTTCTAATTCTTTCAAAGATTTCGACAAAAACCGCTATTTTATAAGTATTTTTTTGTATTTTATCTGTGTTTTAGAGCAATTGAAATCGGCTTTAGAAATTTAACGAAATCCTGACAACTTCTTTTTATACCTATAATTACTTTTACAAATATTGGCCAGTTCTTTAAATATAATTCGAGAGTGTCGTAATATGAATTCCAGCGAATTTCTTGTGAAACGATTAATATGCACTTCCATTAGCAGCTGTAAACCAAGCTTTTGGTTGATGATGCTTCCTGATGGTTAATTAACTTTTAACTTTAACTTTTCTTAATTTAAAGTAAATAAACAAATTTGGTTGTGCTTAATCATATACGAGCAAGTAAACCTTATAATTCATGTTGGCATTTCATACACTTAACACGCACTCCCGTTTTGTTTGAAACTTTTGGCAATTTGACCAGACCACATTCTCTTTCCGACCAGAATGTGACATTTTTTTCCGAGGAGCAATTGCTAAAAAATAGGTACAAATTGTTTCAAATTACTTTGTGGTTGGCTTAATTCGTTGGGTTAGTATATAGTAGAGGGTGCTTTTCCCGTTTTTTTTTTGTTACCGGGAAACAGGAAATTTGAAACCAATTTTCCCCAGTTTCCCAGGATTCCCGAGAAATTAAGAAAAAAAGAAATTATAGGTAACTCTTTTTGTATATTTGCTCTCTGATTGTTTGACGAAGTTGCAATTTTTTTAGTTTTAAGGGCTGCGTTTATTGCGCCAGCCAACCTTTCGTTAATATCTGCAACCAACAGAGAATGTTCCGATTCGTCATATCTTCCCTGAATGTATCTCACCCTCCAGTTCTATTCCAAACTCTTCTTTGTTGAATAACCTTTTAAAAATCTGGTTGCGATACCGGATTATTGACAACTTTGATGCAGTTGATTGTATGTCGAGAGTCTGCATATATTTGACTAAAGATACAAGATCTTGGTTTCTTCGTTCTTAAATGCGATGAGGTAAAACTTCCAATAACTCTGTTGAAATATTATCTTCATTTGCACGTAAAGATTCAAACATAAACTTTAAAATCGCATCAGCTGTAACCAAATTTACATCACGTCTTCCCCAAACTTCCACAGCTAATTTAAATAGCTGAAGCGCATTGAAAATATTCGACAATATTGGGATATAATTGACATTCAGTAATATTACGGATCCCAAATCATTTAATGCCTCTCAAACTGAGTCTATCTGAGTATTCCATCTCGTAATTTTGCTTCACATACTCTTGAATAATTGAAATTCTTTCCGGTGACATTTTAAAAAATTTTACAATTTTTCTTACTATTTGCAATGCACCATTAACCCCTTAAGGACCAGACCCGAGATATCTCGGGACATACTATATACTCCAAAAAGACCGTACCCGAGATAACTCGACCGGTCACATATTATATGCCCCGTTATGTATTTGCCCGAATGTATTTCATTACAACAGATTTAATTTATGTACATGGCGCAAATGCCGTATTAAGTCGCTTGTTGACGAACCCTTGCAACTATATTGTGCTAATTAAAAGAAAAGGGCCGTTTGTCAATTGATTATAAAATACAGAATAGACAAAAAATCCCGGGAATTTCTAGTTTCTTTCCCGGGAAACGGGAAATAAAAAATTAGGAAATTTCCCGGGAATTCCCGCCCGAGTATTTCCGGGAAGAACCCTCTAGTATATAGTATCGAAAAATCTATTGGAGCGAATTGCGTATTTTTTTCTACGTTAATGCTTCGTTAACCTTGCAGACACAGATCAAAGGAATTGTATCGCTCGTATCTGTTCTTCTGATAGATGTACCACAAATGTTTCAAGTGACGACAAAAGTCTAAAAATAAATGATTGAATTTAAATGATTTATTCTGTAAAAAATAGAAATAAAATAATTGGGGTGAATTAACAGACAAACACCAACAAATATAAAATTATGTTGTTTAATTGGTTATTTATTCATATTACTAAACCATACCTGCATTTAAAACAAACTTTAACAGTTTATTATAATTTTCCTTCAACTTTGTTTAGATTTTTAAAAAGTGAATAATAAAAAATAAAACATTGACAAACATTGACAATTAGACAGGTTGTATTTTACTAACTATGTGATTCACCAAATAATATGGAATCATTCGTTATCATTTCTTCGTTAAGTTTTATAGTGCGTTAATTTTTAAATGAATTCTTATACTTTTTACCAATGATTAAAATCAATTAATTAAATCAAGCATGCCCTGAGTAGGGTTCTATTTCATTGGTGTAAAATCAATTGTTTCACAAGATACCAAGCTTATAACTTACTATACTTTAACATTCAGACAAATTTTACTGAGCAACGTCAGCTATTATACTGATATTAATGAAATCTAGCTACATTCATAGGAACTTCATCACCCAGGGAAAACTTTGATTGAAATTCAATTATTATTTTAATTGTTTCAACAAAAGCTAAGTCAATCTTTAATTGATTCATTGATATGTTTGATTTCTAATACAATAGTTTTGTCCAAATAAAACCAATTCATTATTGAAAAACCAAATCCTTGATTTTTCATAAAATAGTTGATTGATTCTAATCAGAGCTTTCTAGAGTATAGAACCATAATCATGATGACGTATTTTTAGAAGCTTTTTTAGTGGTATAACTTTCACTTATTTCCATAGGAATTTATAGTAAAAATACTGTTTTTAAGCTGAAAGTATTAATTAAATATTAGCAGAGCCTACTGCATAAATAACAGCCTGCAGTATCGACTGTATTTTTGACTAAGCTTGAAATATGGAACATAACATTTTTTCTTTACCATCAAACTATAAGGGAAAACGATTATTTTCATTTACAATTTTAGTTTATTAAAATTATGAGGTTTTATTTTGTTTTTATACGAAAATGGTCATGAAAATGTAATTTTATTTGAATGAAAAATCGAGTCATGAAAATGTTTAATTCTTAGTGAAAATCGTCTTTAAAAACAATGTATATTTTGAACTTTAAAATGTAGTGGTTCTTGTAAATACGCTATAAACTCATAACTCGAAATTTCAACCTTCTCTTTCATTAGCTGTATTTCCATGAGAGAAATTTAATTCGAATATAAAGGTATAACTAAAATTATGAATGAATTAAATAATTCAAACTTTTGGTTTGAATTATTTAATTCGTCTGTCGCGAGCATTTGTTGTTTTAAAATTCTCATGGAAATACGAATATTGCCTCCATTCAAATGTGAATTCGAACGGCTGTAAAGTTTGTCCCAAATAACAAAAATAAGCATGTATTAGAATATGCACTATTATAATAATTTCTTATAAGAATTTTGAGTGCAATTTTCAGGAACAAAAATTGTGGAAAAGATACAAAATTAATAAATTTAATTACCCACGAAGAGTTGTAGAGTTTGTCGGGTAAAGACCATAAATACAAATGATAGCCTTATGTTTCGTGAACCAATCGAGCCATAAGCCATTTCCAAACGGTGGGGATAAAAATGTTTAATAATTTTTTGAACGTCGTAACGATTTTATTTATTTGAGTAGTTTACGAATCGGTCAATATCAGATATCCTAGAGTTTGTCGGGTAATTACCATATATACAAATGATAGCCTAGTCTTACATGGACCAATCGAGCCATTAGCCATTTCCAAACGGAGGGGATGAAAATGTTAAATAATTTTTTGAACGTCGTATCGATTTTATTTGTTTGAGTAGTTTACGAATCGGTCAATATCAGATATCCTAGAGTTTGTCGGGTAATGACCATATATAAAAATGATAGCCTTATGTTTCATGAACCAATCGAGCCATAAGCCATTTCCAACCGGAGGGGATGAAAATGTTTAATAATTTTTTGAACGTCGTATCGATTTTATTTGTTTGAGTAGTTTACGAATCGGTCAATATCAGATATCCTAGAGTTTGTCGAGTAATGACCATAAATACAAATGATAGCCTAGTGCTTCATGAACCAATCGAGCTATAAGCTATTTCCAAACGGAGGGGATAAAAAAGTTTAGTAATTTTTTGAACTTCGTATCGATTTTATTTGTTTGAGTAGTTTACGAATCGGTCAATATCAGATATCCTAGAGTTTGTCGGGTAATGACCATGTAAACAAAAGATAGCCTAGTCTTTCATAAACCAATCGAGCCATAAGCTATTTCCAAACGGTGAGGATGAAAATGTTTAATAATTTTTTGAACGTCGTATCGATTTTATTTGTTTAAGTAGTTTACGAATCGGTCAATATCAGATATCCTAGAGTTGGTCGGGTAATGACCATATATACAAATGATAGCCTTATGTTTCATGAACCAATCGAGCCATAAGCCATTTCCAACCTGAGGAGATAAAAATGTTTAATAATTTTTTGAACGTCGTAACGATTTTATTTGTTTGAGTAGTTTACGAATCGGTCAATATCAGATACCTAGAGTTTGTCGGGTAATAACCATACATACAAATGATAGCCTTATGTTTCGTGAACCAATCGAGCCATAAGCGGTTTCCAAACGGTGAGGATGAAAATGTTAAATAATTTTTTGAACGTCGTATCGATTTTATTTGTTTGAGTAGTTTACGAATCGGTTAATATAAGATATTCTAGAGTTTGTCGGGTAATGACCATATATACAAATGATAGCCTTATGTTTCATGAACCAATGGTGCCATAAGCCATTTCCAACCGGAGGGGATGAAAATGTTTAATAATTTTTTGAACGTCGTATCGATTTTATTTATTTGAGTAGTTTACGAATCGGTCAATATAAGATATCCTAGAGTATGTCGGGTAATGACCATACATACAAATGATAGCCTAGTCTTTCATGAACCAATCGAGCCATAAGCCATTTCCAAACGGAGGGGATGAAAATGTTTAATAATTTTTTGAACGTCGTAACGATTTTATTTGTTTGAGTAGTTTACGAATCGGTCAATATCAGATATCCTAGAGTTTGTCGGGTAATGACCATACATACAAATGATAGCCTAGTCTTTCATGGACCAATCGAACCATAAGCTATTTTCAAACGGAGGGGATGAAAATGTTTAATAATTTTTTGAACGTCGTAACAATTTTATTTGTTTGAGTAGTTTACGAATCGGTCAATATCAGATATCTTAGAGTTTGTCGAGTAATGAACATATAAACAAATGATAGCCTAGTCTTTCATGAACCAATCGAGCCATAAGCCATTTCCAAACGGAGGGGATGAAAATGTTTAATAATTTTTTGAACGTCGTATCGATTTTATTTGTTTGAGTAGTTTACGAATCGGTCAATATAAGATATTCTAGAGTTTGTCGGGTAATGACCATACATACAAATGATAGCCCTATGTTTCGTGAACCAATCGAGCCATAAGCTATTTCCAAACGGTGAGGATGAAAATGTTTAATAATTTTTTGAACGTCGTATCGATTTTATTTGTTTGAGTAGTTTACGAATCGGTCAATATCAGATATCCTAGAGTTTGTCGGGTAATGACCATATATACAAATGATAGCCTTATGTTTCATGAACCAATCGAGCCATAAGCCATTTCCAACCGGAGGGGATGAAAATGTTTAATAATTTTTTGAACGTCGTATCGATTTTATTTGTTTGAGTAGTTTACGAATCGGTCAATATCAGATATCCTAGAGTTTGTCGGGTAATGACCATACATACAAATGATAGCCTAGTCTTTCATGAAATAATCAAGCCATAAGCCATTTCCTAACGGAGGGGATGAAAATGTTTAATAATTTTTTGAACGTCGTATCGATTTTATTTGTTTGAGTAGTTTACGAATCGGTCAATATAAGATATCCTAGAGTTTGTCGGGTAATGACCATACATAAAAATGATAGCCTTATGTTTCATGAACCAATCGAGCCATAAGCCATTTCCAAAAGGAGGGGATGAAAATGTTTAATAATTTTTTAAACGTCGTATAGATTTTATTTGTTTGAGTAGTTTACGAATCGGTCAATATAAGATATCCTAGAGTTTGTCGGATAATGACCATATATACAAATGATAGCCTAGTGTTTCATGAACCAATCGAGCTATAAGCTATTTTAAAACGGAGGGGATGAAAATGTTTAATATTTTTTTGAACATCGTATCGATTTTATTTGTTTGAGTAATTTACGAATCGGTCAACATAAGATATCCTAGAGTTAAAACAAATAAAATCATGCCTCAAACAAATAAAATCGATACTACCTTCAAAAAATTATTAAACATATTCAACCCCTCCGTTTGAAAATTTCTTATGGCTCGATTGGTTCTTGAAACATTACCCTGTTAAAATTTTAAAGAATGGTGCATCTTGTTAATCCACTATGCACTTTAAAGTGTCATTTTGGTATGTTTGATTCATTTCGTAATATTTCATAATTTTAAATGCCAAAAGTTTTTTTAAAAATAGAAGAAATTTGATATTAAACTAATGTTACTAAAAAAATAAATGTTTCAAAAAGATTACATTTAAAACGATAAAATGGTTCAATCAAGTAAACGAGAATCACACTTTAAACTACAAATTAATTAATTAGATATTAACTTAATTTATTTATTTTATTTATTTATTTCTCTCAACCATTCAAATATACAATTATTTTAATTTTTTTTTATAAACTCATACAAGAAAAAAAAAAGTGTGGTTAAGAAGATTGGATAATCTTTGTCAAAACGACAGTTACGATTTCCCAAGTGTTAAAAATTAAATTTACAAAAAAAAATATAATAAAGACAAAAGATTAAAAACCACAGTACATTAAAAGAAAAAGAAAATTATACAAAACAAAAATTATTTAGCAAACATAAACCCCACATCGTTAGTTTCTAGTATCCAGTCTTTGACCAAACGCAAAAATTTCCTATCACAAATCATCGTTCTTATATGAAGCGGCAATCGATTAAAAAAAGTGGGCGCAGAAACTATATAATATTTACGAAATAATTCAGATGAAAATGGGTAACAGCGTACAAATTCGATAATTATTCCGAACTTGATATGTGTAAACAATTCGCGGCAACCGATGAAAACTTCGCAAATAAAACAATCTTAAAACTTTAAAAATATATAGGTGCTGTAAAGGCAGAATTTTGCATGCATTGAAAATAGGCCAAGAATGATCGTATCGACGCTTAAAAAACATAACCCGAATAATATACTTTTGTAAAATTAATAACGGTTCAATGGTATCAAAATAAACTCCACCCCAACATGGTAAACCATCGTATCTAACAAATTGCACGTAATGCAGAATTAACTGGATTTTTGACAACTTGAACATGTGATTTCCAGTTTAAATTTGCATCAACGTTCAATCCGAAATATTTAACTTAACGAACATTTTCAATTTTAATGCAAAGACTGCTACAATTACGTAAGTCACAATTACGTACATGATAAAAAATCTCAGGGATGAAACTTCGATAAGGATCACCAACCAATTTGAAGAACATTATCTTTGTTTTTTCACTTAAGAGCATGGAGTGATTATCAAGCCATGTGTGAAGAAATTTCATTTCAGCATTTATTTGGTTAGTTAGGTCATTAACAGTCAAATCAAAATAACTTAATGCAATATCATCAGCAAAAGCAACAATTTTACCGTTTAAGTTTAAGTTAAAAATTGAATTTATATAAATTAAAAACAAGATAGGACCAAGAACAGAACCCTGGGGAACACCATGTACAATAATAAATGGAATGCTTTACGATTTATTAATCCTAACCATAAATATTCGATTACTGAGATAAGACTTCAACCATTTCTGTGATACACCTCTAAAACCAATAGACTGGAGGCTACGCAGAAGATGATTATGATCCACCATATCAAAGGCTCTCTTTATATCGATGAAGACTGCACCAACAAACTTCTTCTCATTCAGATTAATATGAATTACATTTAAGAAATTAATTAACGCAGATTCAGTACTTTTGCCAGATCTAAAGCCGTGTTGATGAGGACTAAGAAACTCAAATTTGTCCAAAAACTTCTCAATACGGGATTTTATCGATTTTTCAACGATCTTCAAAATTGTGGGTTGCAATGCAATGGGCCGATAATTGTCCTTAATAATGATATCACCCTTTTTAAACAAAGGGATAACAATTGCAGTTTTTAAAACATTAGGGATAACACCATTTACAAAACATTGGTTATTGAATTGTACTAAAACTGGCGCAATTGCTATAACCACTAATTTTAGCATATTCGAGCTAAGACCAAGAATGTCAAGTGCATTACTAGATTTAAGTCCATTAATAATACAAATAATCTCTGATTCCTCGACTGGATTAATAAAAAATGTATTCAACATTTCAGTAGAGTAAGAACAATCATTAGGACTCATACTTTGGGCAGAAAAGTTAGAAGATCCTAAATCGCTAACGATTTTAGAGAAATAAAAACCAAAATCGTTAGTAATTGATACAGAGTCAGACAGAATCTCTGAGTTAATTGACAAAATTCATTTGTGATTAGTTCTACTCAAATTCCCGCACAAAATATCATTAACAACCGACCAGGTCATTTTGCAATCTTTACCACATTCATTAAATTTCCTACTAAAATAGTTGTCTTTAACAGAAACTATAGAATCATTGATTCCGCTACACAATTTGAGATAATACTTATACAGTTTTTTATTCGCCGGATGTTTTTTACATTTAAGTTGAATTTTTTTCCTTTTATTTATTAAAAGTACCAACTTGTTAGAAATCCACGGTTTAAGCTTTATGTTTGAATTATGCCTAATTACATTTTTGGAACATGAATCAGCTACTTTTGAAAGCATTGAAACCATATTGGTCAAAATTGATGTGGGGTTACTTAGACTTAATAAACTAGAAAAATCAAGTGACGAGATTAATGATTCAAATTTAGTAACATCAAATTTGCTATACGCCAATTCTTTTTCGTTAACATAATTTCCAAGAACCTCTATATCAATTTAAACCAAATCATGGTCCGTAATGTGTAAATTATGCAATGATACATCCAAGGTAGCACAACTATTAACACGGACAAAACAGTGATCAATGCAAGTAGCAGTATTACTAGTAACTCTTGTGGAAGAATTAATAAGTGACAGAAATCCATTTGACGAAAACATAAAAATATAATCATTACAGGAAGCTGGAAAGTTCAAAATATCAATGTTCAAATCACCAACAATTATTACATTTTGATTTTTAATTTTCGAGATGAAATTTGAAAACTCACAAATAAATGATGAAATTGGAATAAATTGTAGGCGATACACACAAACAAAAATATAATTATTATTATGTAATGAAACAGATAACTTTAAAACATCCGCAGAATTTAAAGAAATAGCTTCACTAACACATTGCAAACTTGAATCGTAAAAAGCACAAACACCACCCGCTCTATAATTATTGTTACAGCAACCAATTCATAATTAGAAAGATTATAATAATTTAACTCATGATCAAAAATCCAAATTTCCGAAAGAAAAATAATAGGTGGGTATTCATCAAATGAACTCAAATTTACAACGAGTTTATCAAAATTTTCGCGCATGCTACGAATGTTTTAATGGACAACAGAGAAACTAAAGATGTTGGTTACAGAATGTTTACAATGATAAGTATTAGAATTTACTAGAACTTAACTTGACTTTGAGTTAAATGCTGGTTTTAAACAGTTAAAGCCGACCGAGGTACTTAAAAATGATTCGACGAATTCCGACGATAATTTAAAAATTCTTTAATATATACACCAGGAGGCCACAATGAGGGGTCCATCAGCCGGTTGAATTTATTCTCAGGAATACCAATTTTAAATGAAACATAGTCACGGTCATCCCTTTGCCTCATCCGAACCAAGAAGGGTTTATCAATCTCAAATTTATTTTTCAAATACCGAAACATATCATCATCAGCAACATCCTTGCACAGACGTGAACCAAAAATCCATTTAACAGGTTCGACAGGGCGCAGAGTAGCATCGAGACCACCACTCCCAATAATAATTTTGGGAGAATTGATATTATTAATAACACTTACTGATTGGGTAGCAGCAACAGTCTCAGCATTTGTTGTGGATGACGAACCCTTAGATCTAGTAGTTCGTGACGACGACATATGTTGGTTAAAACGTCCATTACCCGCAAGGTTTTTGTTACCATTGGGTCTCTGTTTATCCTTGACTGCAGGTACTAGTTCATTTTGTGCAGAAACAGCGGCAAAGCAGGCATTTTTTTTACACAGTATATCAACAGATCGATGCATCTGTTGACAAATCGGCAATGAACTAGTTTCAGATGTAGATTGTCAAATCGGAAATCCAATTGTATTAGAAACAGATTGGCAACTGGCTGGTGAAACATTCCATGGTATCGTACCAGCTGATGGTCGAGGTACCGAAACAGTTACATTTGTGGAATTATTTGGAAGAATTTCATCAGTTAAAATAGCATGTGCTGTAATTGCCACGTTTGGCAGACTTTCAGGTACCGACACATATACATCACCATTCACATCACTTCGGCTTAAATCATCACACTGTTTATCATGACTACCGAGTGAATCATTCGCGCACAAATAAATACTTTGAGCAGAATCTTGTTAAAGTAAACTACTCTTAGAACACTTTTCAATATTTTTGACTGTCATATCAATGTTTTTACAAAGCATTGCTAATTCTGATAGTTTATCATTATGTACTTTAAAAATATTGTTGCAATTGTCGCAGAACCAATGTACATTATTGGAACTGGATATCAAGTCACAAGCTGATATCTTCAAGCCTGCACATTTATAATGCATAAATAAATTGCATTGACCACTGCACCATATTCCGTTATCCCGAGCAACACTGTCACACTTAAAACATACGTTGGCTGCCATTATAATGGACAGAACCAACAGTTCGCGTTACACTTCTTGTAAAGAAAAACACAAATAAAATTAAACTAACAAGAACAACACACAGAAAAAAAATAACCACGAAGCAGAAAAAACTAGAAGAAAAAAAAATAATTATTAAATTGAAAATTAATAAAAAATTTTAAATTCTAAAGAAAAAATTCGATGTTTATTGCAAGGCACACTCCTTTTTCCAAATTAAAATTAAATAGAAATATTTCCATATACTTATCACATATTTCACTTTT